>JABSTT010006195.1:0-437968 GCA_013339685.2 Hyalomma asiaticum | reverse complement strand
CTTTAAAAGGAACATTGTACTCAACGATCCATAATGTCTCGTAAAGTGAGAATAATTCCTCACTTTTGCACATTCACTTTCTCCTTTGCATGCTAAGTGAATAAAATTTGACCTCTAGTGCATTATGTTTGCTTTGTCTTATCAAGTTTTCGTGCTAATAAATGTGTTGGATGCAAAGATGGAAATGTCAGCGATACCATACATATTCGGCTGACAGTCCTGAACAAACTGACAAAAGCGTAGAAACGTGAGCGTCGTGCCCACATCGGCAAACAATTTACGCGTAGACAAGACTAGGGCACACAAGGAGACAAGTTGTTGAATAAAACAATGTGGGTTTTTCAGTGTAAGGCAGTTATTTTGTCCTGCCTTCCACCACTATGCAATGCTACAGAGGGTGGCCTGACTGGTATGCGCGTGTATAAAACCATATTAAAGAGCAGCGTAATGATTAACTTAGCTGCAAGAAACGCAGCCTCCAACTCCAATAGCGGCTGAGCGATTCTTAGTAAAATAATGAGGATATCAATCGGACTAATAATTGAGGCACAGCACGCAATCTTCCATAGTAACATTTGCATCACAAAGCCATGTAACATTACCGAGAAAAGACTTAATTGCTGTGAATGACCGAATTGTTTACTGCGACATATCTCTCACAGCTGCATGTTTCTGTGTCATTATTCCCGCAGCATATGCTCTGCTATGCACTGAGGTAATGGTACATGCTTGCTTTTGCATCTCAATTAAACATGTTAAAATTAAGTGTCACATGTGAAAATTAAGTGTCGCATGTGTTGTGTTGCACTGTCATCCTGTGTTGTATGATAATCTAAGGCCTTTACCATGTGCTCTACCATAGTGTACCAGCCACTCTACCACACCATGAATGTGTCAGGTGGTCTCCTATGTCACCAATTTGACAAGTGCCACATGTTGAATGGTTGGAGTGTTTCACTACATTTTTCCATTTTCCAAGTGCTCCATCACATCTCCAGTTTGTATGCTGACTGCATCCACATTGCCTTGAGTGCTCTGAATATGTTAAAAAATGCTCCTCCATTGGTTAGGACTGACGCATTATGCGTTTCTTGCCACATTTTGAGGATTTTTTGTTCACTGTCACGTGTGCCATATTTCATTTTTCACAGCCTCACTTAGAGGTAACATACTTTCAGTAAAACTGAATTAGCCATCCAAACACACATAATGTGGCATTTATTATTCTGTTGTGCATGATGGATTTAATTATTTTGAAACACTACCATCCCACTTTGATATGATGCATATTTTTCTTTTTTCATTTTGCCATTTAATATTGTATAATGTTAAATATTACTTAAGAAGACTGAAGTACTCTTTGTCAGTATAGATATTTGTATTTGACAACATACAATTGTATTTATTTTAATTCTACGCAACTTTGGATCTTATGTGTAATTTAAGCCCAGCAATAAAGCTCTGTGCAACCAAGTTTGCAGGCTTGTCTAGCTTTTGTAGAAATTTAAATGTAGAGAGAACAAGTGCGGAACCTTCCGAGACAGTTATAATTTGACATAATCATGTCAAGGTGCCTTACTATTGATGCATTTTCCCCCAAAACCATTGCGTTGGATCTCAACATATTACGTTTTGCAACATTTTGTCAATTTTTCAAGATTGCTGTTCACCCCTTACAAAAGTGCTATATATGGCGATATCAGTAATTGGGCATATGCGGCTATATAGGGCACATGCCCGTACGTGGCCGTATTTGCCCAAATCGTGATAGAAACATATATGGCAATGAAAGACCAACACGAGGAATGCCATGTCACTTTGATATGTATTGGACAAATACGGTTCCGTACAGACACGTGCCATATATAGCCAGATATACATATCTGGCTATATATGGCACGTGTCCGTACAGAGCTGTGTTTGCTCAATAGGTATCGAGTCTTGCATGGCATTCCTCGTGTTGGTCTTTCATTGTCATATATGTTTCTATCACGATTTGGGCAAATACGGCCACGTATGGGCATGTGCCATATATAGCCGCATATGCCGAAGTACTGATATCGCCATATATGGAATTTTTCTAATGGACGATTTTGCAACAATAAAGCCACAATTTGCCGACAATATTTTATCAAGAATGTGACAACGACTTTTCAATGTTGTCATTCAACATTTTATCAACAACTTTTAAATACGGCAGTCAACAATTTCTCAACAACTAATAAATCTTTTGTCAATATTGCAATTGTCAATAACTTTTCAACGAGAAGTCAATGGCCAATTTTCAACAACTTGTCAACATTTTTTTCAATAATTTCTCAACATTTTTACAATGCCCTTTGTTGACGTTGCTCAATAACTTCTCAACATTTTTTCAATGACGATTTTCATAAGGGGATTCACAATGGGCGTATACGCGTCTGCTATATACTTGCGTATTTGCTTCCATAAAGCACATGGATTAATTTCGGGGCTCCCGAAACAACGATACGATTATGGGAGAAGGCGTAATGGGAGTCTCCGGAAATTTGGACTACCTGGGGTTCTTTAAAGTACACTGATATCGCACAGTACATGGCCGCAACCTTTCACCTCCGTCGAAATACAGCCGCCGTGGGCGGGATTCGATCCCGCGACCTTTGGATCAACAGCCGAGTGCCGTAGCCACTACATCACCGTGACGGTGCTCCACACAGCACGGTTACACCTTTAAATATACAATGCTTCACTCAACAAAATTACTTTCGGCAATAAGGTAATCAAATTACCGAGGGACGCTTGCTTGCTTTTTGGTCATGGATGACAATAAGGCTGCTTTGACACGAACATCTCAAGTTAAACGACAAAACCTGGCGTATTATAAAGTACTACGCGTTACAGGAGACGCAAGGAGAAACCTCATGACTAGTTTGGACCGTCGCATAGTATGTATCGGTGAGCGTCTAAACCACTGTTATTCGAAACTTATTGCATGCCAGCACAATCAAATCGCGGCTCGTGCAAACGGCAATGAAACCCACGACTTCGCGATCGGCAGCTCAACGTCATTCTTTCACGGCGCACGTTTCGTGTAGTCTTCTACCTGCCCGGTTCATTCTTGTTTCAGCACGCAAAGATTGTTATTTATGCAGTGGTCTATAGAGAAATCCTGAGCAGGAGCGCCAGTCCTGTGTGTTGCCTCCTTCTGTGTGTGTCGTGTTTTTAGCGCTCCGTATTTTCCTTCTTGAAGAAATATCAAGTGGTCTATTCTAACTCTACGAAAAATTTCTTTTTCAGATTGACCCGTGGCATATAACGCAACCTTACTCTTTCAATTACATTGTTCAAAGTTTGGTTTTTTGTGGTTAGCATTATTCGAGACAAATTCTGTGCGAAATTGTCTTGGGTACGAAAGCATTTGTAGAATGGACTCCCGCTCACAAGGACTCCGGAACGTTTTTGGAAATGCGGGGGAGCAAGTATTGCCTTTGTATGTTGTGTTTATTGTTTATTTATCTTAAATATTTGTCGATTATTGACATTACATATTATTATAACAAGATATAATAGTTTTAATGACGTCAATTAATGTTTCAATTCATTTTCACAGTGTTAAATGTGACATATTTGCATCCTCGGTCATTATGTATTGGTATATACTTCAAATATTATTGGAAGTTTCGAAAGTACCAAAAACATGCACAGACCGCGCGAACCCGCGTGCTTTTGTGGTCCGCTGCTTCGGAAAGCGGTGGACCACACAATAGCCAGCTTGAATATTCTTGTCAAAGATTTGATTTCAGCGTAAACGGTGGGAAAGTGGGGAGAGGGTATCGACCCCCCTATCACTCCTGTTTTGGAGTCCTTCCCCACTCAAAACAAACAATGAGCACATGACAGCACCTACTTATTCTGCACAGGAGGAAAAAAATTCCATGCCGGAAAACGAGATTGAGTATACATAAACGTACGTTATGGACAGCGCCACAAAGTCGGAGTAACCGAAATATGCACCTCACTCAACAACCAATGAAAGCTAACGCGTAACAAGCACACATATATCCGTCCTGACGAAGACAGGTCCACTTGTCGAAAGGCTAGCTCCTGCAGCATTCCCTGCTCCAAATCGTGTTTAGAGATCTGTTCATCTGTACATATCAAGGTATGCGAGGGGCTCCTTACAGAGTGGCAGGAACGGTGAAACACAAAATGTGTATTAGTAACTTTTATGACCGACCCTTCGCTTAGTTATATTACAGAAGATCATGTAAATGCACGATTTAATCAGCAGGTAAAGTGACGGCCCACATGTCCTGTAGGAAATGAAAAACGGTTAAGCTACCTAGGAAATGCTGCAGTTGCCAATAGATCGCGTTGGTCATGCCGAATATTTATGGTCGTTTTCATTTTGTTTTATATTTGCTCGATGGTAGCAGAGTTCCACAACACAATGGTTACGAAGTCAGGACTTTGTATGAGCCTTCTTCATCTTTCTTCAAAATTGATGGTTACAGAGCTTTCGCTACCCTTGAAACGCCAAGCTTACCAAGACCTCGCACTTTTCGGGTAAAAGATAAAAGCAAAAAAAAAAGTTCGTCCGCGACAGGACTCGAACCTGCAATCTTCTAATCCGAAGTCAGACGCCTTATCCACTAAGCCACGCGGACGCACGGACGGTAGCAGCCGTGTTTAATGCGTCATGTGGTCCATGCCAGGTATATATGGCTATGTTCGCTTTATTTTATATCTGCTCGATGATTGTGCAGGTGATTAACGCACTGCTCGTGAAATCACGACTCCAGTTGAGCCTTCTCCACTTTTCTTGGAATTTGGCTGGTGGAGCATTGGGCGGGCACGCAGCAGCAAGTTTCTCTAGACGTGTTAACGTTAGAGTAAAAGAAAAAGCAGGAAAAGAAAAAAAATTGACTCCGCGACAGCAGTCGAACCTGAAATGTTCAAAACTGAAGTCAGCTACCTCATCCATTACGCCGCGTAAACTTTCCTTCCTTTCTTTACTGCTTTTGTTCAAAAGCACACGTGTAAGCTACATATATACAAGCCACATATGGGCTGACACGAGAAGCAATCAAGAGAAGCATATGCATTATAGGCTTTCTAGAATGGAAAAGTAATCTATTTGTAGTTCTTCGACTTGTGCTCTGGAATATGAGCCTGCTGGCAGATTCACAAAAATAAATCTCTGTTGGCCTCGAGTCTGGATCTGCATGATGCTCGGCCATTCTCGAAGAGCAGATGCTGTGCAGACCCAGAAGCATTATTATGTCAGAAGGCACGTCTTCCTCGTTGTCAATCGGCAGATACCTAATGCCGCGGATATCTAGGGGTAGACTTTTTTTATTTTTTTTTTTGGTTACTTAGAGAATACCCACAAAAATACCCTCCCTCCAGCCCTCGCGAAAAACATGTTCAATTCTTTCGGGTTTCCTACGAATAAAACAATAGTTGCCCATGGGTACGAACATTTCCTTTTCTTCCATTTAAGTCTTAAACACCAGTATGCCGGTGTGCAATTTGAAAAAGAAGTCATATCTTTAGCTCTTTGTAAAACGTCTTTTCCTGGGCCGGCATTGCATTGCGTTCTGCACAATGGAATGGGAAGAAACCAGTGGCGTAGGCATGGGTTGACCGGGCTGAATAGGTTCTGTACATTAGGCCCCACGTTTCACAACAACCACTTATATGAGAGTAAAGAAAGCAAAATACTAAGCCCCATGCAGGTGACAGGGAAAATATTGCCAGGTGTAGGCAAACGTGGAAGAAGTATGAGAAAGTTTTTTATACAAACGCTTTTTTTCTACCTTGATGTATCTAAATCGACGCCTAGTGGCACGTAAGATTGTATGATAAGGTGGTTTTCGTCACAAAGTTATGAATAGTTCATCAAAATGAATGGATACAAGCACTCTGACACGGACCCATATTTAGAGTCACTATTCCAGTGCAACTGTCCATGAATTCATAGATGAAAAATGTTCGCACATAAATACGGTCGGCACAGTCGAGTACAATATGATCACATAGCGCATACTAATCATCTAAAGCATGTCGCTTAATTGCTGCACCTTAACCACAACGGACATGACCAAAGCAACAAATGCAGCGTGAAAAGGAAGCTCGACGCGGTCGTGGACGACAACGTCGGCACCGACTGGTAGAAACGATGGCGTAGGTTCAACCAGCCAGAGCAGCAATCACGTTCAGCTCGCTTCCCACTAGCGTTACATTGGCGATACGGCTGCGGAGCTATCGAGGGCGCACTTCTTCACTGCAATGGCAATAAGTAGGAGATACAAGAAATATACAACCCACAGTGCTTGTCAATAATAGCGATGCTGGCACCAACTTGATGTAGTTTAATATTTTTTTGATATGTTTGAGTCCTTTAAGAAGTTCAGTGCTCGTGCTGCAACGTACTACAACTTCTGTGTTGGCCAAGGGCCCAGCATATTTGCTAATGGTAGTGGGCACCTATACAGATTATTTAATTTCTGTAGAAGTTGCTTGCGTGATGATAATGATGATGATGATGCTCCTTTAAATTTGGCATCTACCCACTTTGGGGGATTAGCCAAGACTCAGACGGATTTGAGGTTAATTTACAAAGTTATGCAAGCTGAAAGGTTTATTTGTCCTTTGATGTGATCGCGTGGAGCATGATATTTTTTACAATGAAGAAGAAGATGCTCTATGTCTTCTTCTATGCAAGAAACGGCATTTCAGCCATGAGGTCCAAGCGAAAACGAACGCTGAGCGGAATAAGGGCCAAATGTGAAGGAGCATCATCATGATTATCGTAAAGGCTCGTGCTCTGGAACAGCCGCACGCTCGTTCGCCTGCTCCCCGGGCTCTGGCCAAGACTTGAGTGGTTGCTGGTTTTTGTTAACTGTGTCTTGTGTTTATGGTGTTATTGATTGTCATTAAGCGCACTTTTTCTAATCAAAGCCGAACGATGTCGTTTTCTCCTCCAGGGCCACGGGCCTTCCTCTTGTCTACTTCTATTTCTCCGCAGGATTTACCTGTGGACATATTTTTGCGCAGGGGCATCACGTCAGTCCCAGTGGCCCTTGTCTCGACTAGCGATGGTATTATCCGGATCAAGAAGCGAAAAACGATTCAGGGGGAACTGCGAACGGTGACGGCCCATTACCAGAACATCACGGATGTCAGCCAGTTTATCAGAGGAGGTGTCTGTTTTTCCTCAAAACAGCCCTGCATTCAAGACCTCCTTAAGTGTTCCGTGTTCGCATCTTGTCCGGTGAGCGCGTTCCTTCCTCCTTACTTGGCATGCGTTAAAGGGATTGTCCGCGGTGTTGATGTCGACTTGACACTGTCCGAGGTACTGGGCTTATTTTCATCGGCATGTGCTATTTCTGTTTCTTGGTGTAGACGGGTAGTTGACAAGATTAAGGTTCTGGTTCTAAGAGAGTCAGTGATAGTCAGATTTGCTGGGTCAATTCTATCGAAGGAAATCAAGGCATGGCCTCTAATTTACAGAGTCTAAACTCCGTCCCCCCACCCTATACAATGTGGGAAGTGCTGGTGATATGGACACGCACTAGGAGGATGTAGGTCGTCTCAGTGCGTGCTGATTACGAGAATACGCTGCCGAGTCCCTCAATTTAATCTTTCCTCGCGGAGGGCTGGTCTGGTGATATCGCCTCTGTGCCCATTCTCTCTCGAAATTGAAACAATAGATCATTATTTTTTGAATAGCCGCCAGTATATATCAATAAGAAAAAGACACCTGGAAATTACGCTTTCTAAATTTGGGCTAACCTTGTCATTGGAAGTTATTCTTACTTGTGGTGCCTTGGTACAGGGCTTCAGCCACAGGGATATATTTGATGCTGTGTGCGGTTTCGTGAAGGAATCAAAACAGATACGCTTGTGATTATTCACGTGCCGAAGTTCTTACGGCTATGCTACAGCTTATGCATTATAAAAAAATAAGAAAAGAGAACACTTTACCTGTTTTGATAGTACAAGTGCACAAACAGTCTACATTCTTTTCTTTTCTCCGTTTTCCTTTTTCCTAATTTATTATTAATTTATTATCTTTTCTGATTCATAATGTTGCGGTATTCCCACAATACGAACGAAAACTAAAAGATATCACGTCTTGGCCAATCCCCCGACGTGGGTACGAGCCATAAAAGAAGGATCATCATCATCATCATCATCTTGTCCTTCTTCTTCTTCTTCTTCTTCAACCTCTTCACATGAGCAAGTGGCGCTGTCACTTCTCCTTATTCTATAAAGGAAGCTCCTCGTAGAGGCAGTACCTAGTCGCAACCTGTGGATTACTGTTTCCACAGATCGGCTAATCCTAAATGAAATATCAAATGTCTTTCCAGGATGTATATTGAACAATTGCGAGTTCCGTGCACAATTTAAGGATTGCTTTCTGGGGTTTTACGTCCCAAAATTAGCTGCGATTATAAGAGACGCCATAGTGAAGGGCTCCGGAAATTTTGACCGCCTTTGGTTCTTTAACATGCACTGACATCGCAGGGCACACGGGCCTCAACATTTCGCCTCCATCGAACTGCAGCCGCCGCAGCCGGGATTCGATCCCGCGACCCTCGGGATCAGCAGCCGAGTACCATAGCCGCTAGACCACCGTGACGGGGCGTGCACCATTTAAAGACCAAGTTTCCTCGTACAAACATCTGCACAGTCCGTTCAAGATACATCGTGCATCACTCGCCGTTAGAGATAAGAGTGACGTACGCTTCTGTTGAACGCTACGCGAGGAATGCAATCCACCGTGTTTTATTCTTTTATTGTTTATGACTCCTTGAATAGTAGACAGTTTTCTGTATATATGGTACAGAAATCCCTTTGTCTTGTTGCTGGGTTTTAAAAGGCGGAGTGTTTGTGTGAAGAGAGAGAGGGAGAGCTTTTTATTGAAAGGCAAAGTTTATCCTGCGTTGAAACATCGCTGACATGCTACTCTGCTTGGGAAGAGGAATTGGGGAGACAAAGACGAGTTGAAAGAAGAGCAGAAAACTGTGAATAATAAAATAAAAATAAAAAGTTGGGCTCTGTGTTCTTGCGTAATGACTAATTGCATCCAACAATGTTATTTCATGTCTGCATCACCCTGCACTGAGGTGACAGGATGCGCTGCATTAGGGGTGAGTAATGGTGACGATGGAGATAAAATTAGTCCATGGAGTTGTCCTACACCGCGTATGTATCCAAATAAAAAGTTAATCGCACGTCTCTGTTGCATGGGGCAGGCTATAGGGCCTAAAACACAGGAAGGTGAAAGAGGGATCTATGTGAGGGATAGCATGCGATGTTCATAGAGCGCACACGCTCATCGCCGTACGCTGGGCACTCAAACAAAACATGCTGTATAATTTCAATAGAGCCGCAGTTGTTGCAGCGTGGGCGCATCACTTTCTGGAGATGGTACCATAAGTCGTTTGCATAGGCAATGTTCAGCTGAAGACCATGATAGAATGTTTCCAGATGTCGAGGAATGTTGGAATGTTGTCTTCATTTGACAACTGGGTCGACTCAGTGGCAAGATCGGAGATCGTTGTTTCCGAACGCGGGCGGTTTTGTTCCCTTGTCACTGCATGTCATTGGCCGCGGTCATGCTTACCTCGTAAGCAGTGGGGAGCGGCCACGTTTTGCATGACCAAGTTTTCTCTGCAGATCACGCGTTTTAGCTCACGAAAAGAAATTGTTCGTTTTCATAAAGCAGTATTGTACAATTCAAGAAGAACAACATTCCGTTTTGTAGTATTAGTCCAAAAGCAGACAAAAAAATTACAGCATATCCACGGAGTGAATGATGATGAGTGGGCGAAGCTCGGGAGGTTCATCGTAGATCGTGCCGAGTTTCGGATTAATTTAGTTAACGCGCACGCTACGAATCCTCGTGGTTCAGCTATGCACAAGTGAAATCTCCCACCGGCACTTCATTGCAAGTCAAGATCCAGTGCCTATATATATATATATATATATATATATATATATATATATATGGGTTGCCGGTGAAAGCTTCTCCAACGCGAGCAGTCGGTATTTCTCAATCAAGAAACTCGCTTGGAGACGCTGCCTGCGCTAACGTTGCCTCTCGCGGGTGAGGGCGCGTTCTCCTTCTTTGCGAGCTGGTAGAGCGTTCCTCTAAGAAAGAGCGTTTCCATAGCCAACGCGCGCCTTTCGCTCTCTCTCTGTCTCTCTCACAAGACAGCAGGGGCACGCGCCGGGAGGCACGCGCCGAGGGCGAGCGCGTGCCTCCCGGCACGCGGGTTACGCCTGACGACTGACGCGTGACAAGGTTAGACTAAGAGGAGCTTCGCCCCTAAAAAGACACATGCTCGTCCATTTTTGGGATGTTGACCGCTTGCCGATTAGCTGCCCTTGCTCTCCCGTTCCCGCATATTTTATGTCTCACTCTGTAATAAAACAGCACGCACTCACACAAAGGAGACGGGCCAATCCTGAAAGCCTGAGCCAGACTCAGTCGCGCCGAATCCGCAAGGCGCGCAACCAGAGCCGCGCCCCCACTTCGTGACGGTGCAGCGAGCGAACGCATTTTGTTGGGAACAGAGATCTCCGGTCGCGCCCCGAAGAAAGAGTGATGATCTCTCCGTAAGTTCCATAGCCGGTTCCTTTCTTTGTAAGCAAATCGTTTATCCATTTGGGAAGCCATCTGTGTGCTGCTTAACGAAAAAGAATTTTACCTGTGGTCTTATTGGCATTTTCTTAATTAGTCTTAGTCCTGTCAACAGCCTCCAGAGTACATATTCTTCTGTACATAGGCACAGGCAACATGCTATATAGTAAATCTTCGTGCAAAGATTTTCTTCTGACTGTACTTAGATATTCTAATGAAGAACTCCCAGTAATTATTCGAAAGACAAGAACTTCCCGCTAATAACCTCTAAAACCTTGTGAGGTGGTTTTTCCGGCTGTCACAATGAATTGTGGCATTGCATTATGTACGCGAGTTTGCACAACTGTACGTAGAAACGGGTCGCGCTGGTCGCTTAAAAACATAAAATGTGACATAATTTGTTTCATGAACAGATGTGGCAGGCTCAATCCGCGTTTTTTCGCAGTCAAAAACAGGTTCCTTCGACTAGTTCTTTCACACGTTCCTCCCCATATGAACATTGCAAAAGCCCCGTGAATCCGCACATTTTCACGCGACATAAACAAAACTTGCGTGACATACTACACTTTTGCTATTAGAAACACATTACAAGATGTCGCACGTGCACACATTGACAAATTGCGACCTTGCCACGTTTGAATTTTGTCCTTCATTCTTCCGTCTTTTCTCTTTAGTTCTGATCAGTATCATCATATCTCTGAAACGGTACTCCTAAGCACCTCCTAGCCATTGCTACCCATTGTACACCAACGAGTAACTCGGGCATCTGACTCCAATCACTGTGCCAAAGACCTGCCCTTTTCTCGCAATTAATCTTGGAACCAGATTCCTCGCAAAATCTTTCCGTTAACTTAAGTACTTCCTTTATGCTTTCCCGATCGTGACAGGAGAGCAATGTCGTTGGTGTACGCGAGTAATTTATTTCTGCTGTATTAAGCACGAACCCATGGATGCTTTGTTTACTAATTAAGCTAAAGCAGAATGGCTCTATGTAGATATAATAGAGTAATGATGAGAGAGGGCATCCCTGACGACTACCCTAAAGAACCTGAATAGGTTCCGTTAAGTGTTTTTAAAGGGCAACTCCGGCGGTTTTTTCACCATGTTCTGATATCAGTGTTTTCCAATAGTACTGATAGTTCTGTAACCGCCAGGGTGGGTCAGTTTGCTGAGAAACGCACCAATAATTTTAAATAAGCAACTGAAAGTTGTCTTCAAACCGAAACCGAAACGGGTAGATGCTTTGTTCAGCGGGTGCGGTGACGTCACAACCTTCCCGTCACCACAAATAAGGAACAGGCGCAAAAGAAATGCCAGTGGCGAGGTCATACGACGACATATTGAGTTATGCCAGCTTTTCTGATCTTGACAGCGTCGATTTGAGCGCTGAAGTATCGCTGTTTTGCTTTTGAAGGCCCTCTGGCTCGGGTATGCAGCGCGGAGGTGATGACGTCAAAAACACAGGGTGGCCCGCGTGAGAATCCGCTAAAAATTTTCAAAATTCATTTACAGCCAAACTAAATTACCTACATCCGCCTGACCTGGCATATATTATTACAGTACCGAGGAGAATATATACTGAAAATTTTATTGAGGTCGGTGGACACTGAAAAATCGCCGGAGTTGCCCTTTAATAACACGGACAGTGCACTCTGAGTACGCCATTTTCAATCTCTCTAATATCGCTTCACCTACGTTAACGTATTTGAATATTGAAAAAAGTAGCTTGTCGGATATATCGTTTAACGCTTTCTCCAAGTCCAGCAACAACATTGCAACCCGACCTGAAGAGAAACCAACATTCCAGCACGCAACGGGCGACATATGTATTTGTAAATATTGCCCCGCCCTCGATTCCACATGTTCGATGTGGTCCTGCTGGACACAAGATGACGCTTTGAAGCCTTTTTGCTGGTACATTCATTAATATTTTATATTCACAATATGTGAGGCATATTGTTCTATATGATGTTACCAACAACAGTTCAACCGGGTCTTCACACTTTGAAATTAAAACTATGGGCAGTTCTAAATGAGGGTGGCACTATTTCTGTTGCACACATTTCCTTAAACACGGCGTGCAATACTTGACTCAGCTCTGCTTTGAAGGCTTTGTAGAATGCAGCACCTAAACCATCAGGTCCAGGAGATTTTCCCAATCGAAGCGCATCAACGGCATCGTTTTATTTCTCGCAAAGTGATCGGGGATTCGTGACTTGTTTTAACCTCGTCTTCTAAGCATGCATAGCATAACGTTCAGAAATTCGCTTTTGAAGCCCTCTGTTACATTTCTTTCGTTTCCCACTAGCACGCGGTAGTGATCGACGAATGCTTTCGCTATCAAGGCAGGCTCAGCAGTTGTCTCCTTCTTGTATATTTTTAAAGACGATAGTCTTTCTTGGGATACTTCAACGCAGAAATTTTGGTCTGTCTATGTGTGTGTGTGTCTGTCCTGCTGCGAAAGTCCAACTCCTTCCTCAACGACCACCCAGCTTGAACTGGTGGCTACCTTCATACTTTTGAACACAGTCGGTCAAAAAGCAAATATTACGCATATCTGAGGCGCAACATCAATACGTAAGTATTAGACGGTGTGTTCCTTTAGTAGAAAATACATAGATGCGCAATTCTAAAGACCCTAGTGCTTGTTAGGATGCGCAAAATCGGACGCAGTTCTGCGTACTAGGCAAGCTTCTTGCGTTTCCCGAAACCATGGCCAGATGGCGCCCTTATCTCACGCTCGTGCCGAACGGAAGGCAGCAGAACGGCCGCCCGCCACTCCGGCCGGTCCCTTTCTCTCCTCGCGTCTCTTCGTTTTCCCTCTCGCTTGCGCAACTCCTCGGGGAAATAGAAACACGTGAACCGGGACTCATGTAGTACGGCCGGTAGAAGGATATCGTCTTTCGACGACATTTGCAGCGATGCACGGAGATACGCGGCGAATTTTTTGTATATCTTTTCTTCTCGCGTGTCTTTTTTCACCCCTTAGAACCCGTTTTGTGGGACCTTCCCCACTGCGTAACCTTTCCGGTGTGGTTCGTATTATTGCTCATTTGTATAGCGTTCTTCGTCTCCAAGTTCAAGTTTAATTTTAGTCTCTTTGATCTGCTTCATACAGGATCCAGGATCGGCACGCTCAGTGTTCATGAGCGATTCTACTTCGCAAGGTGAATCTTTCTCTTCTTTTATTTCTTGACGTTTCAACACAGTTGCTCTTTTTATAGCTGTCATTTTAAAATCAGACTTGAACATTTCCCAAGTTTTAATGATATCGTCTCCCGGCTATGTATTAATAAAATCGACCATGCGTTTTGCATCTCCGGCGAGGCCTTCGTCGTGAAGAAGTTTATCATTAAATTTCCAAAATTCCCAGTTGAATTTCAGTTTCCTTATTTTTCTCCTGAATTACACATTACTAGATTATTACGAGAAAATCAGACATGTTCCACGTGATAACCGTGGCCTAGCGGTACCAATTCTAATGAAATGTGCACGCGGTCCAAACGCGCGTGGCCTTCATCTCGACGGTGCGTGTAAGGTGACGCTTCTGCTGTCGACAAGATATAACCTACATCTTTCAAATCATAATCATATACAAGCTCACTTAGTATTTGAGCGCTTGGATATGTACTCTGCTGGTTTTTTACGCGGTCTTCTCGTCCACACATACACAATTAAAGTCACGCGTCACAATTGTATCGCTCACACTTCTAGCAAGCGTTTAGCTGTTGAAAAAGCATTACGGTCACTTTCGTAATTTGGGCCTGCACAGACAAAATGCGCCCCTCAAATCCAGAGAAAGAACAATCAAGATTAACGAAACGACCAGTAGTACATGCACTAACTTGTTCTTCAACGATGCCCATACCGTTTCCAACAAATAAGGCACGGCCCCCTGAAGTGCCAGCAGCATGACAATCACAAACGTCATAATACGTTCTAAAGGGATGCACCATGCCGTCCATCTGTCCCTGGCTCGGCACGGCGATAACATCCATGTCGTTTTCTTTGAAAAGCCGGATTACTTGGTATTGCGCCCACCTTCTTGCTAAGCAAGGAACATTCAAGGCTTCTTAATAGGTAATTCCATTGTTAAGCTTGATCAGGCGGACCGCATGGAACTTAACTTGAAAAATTAGTTTATGGACAGAACGTTTGTTGAGCTCTTGTGGCCGTTGTGCCGCGCAGTCGGTAATTTCCACGCCCGCGTTTCCGTTGCGCCTCCAGGTAAGATGACACCATGGAAGGGGGAGGGTAGTCACCACTGGAAAATTTACTGAAAAGCAGAAATGTTATTCATCGCTGCTACAAGGTTTGGTTTTAGTCCCTCCGGCTTTCGGTTAGGAGGGATGTTCGGCCTTGGTTGAAAACGTGCACGTCTGTCTACAATCTTCTTGGAGCCGGGGTGGTTATCTCCGCTACTTGCGATGGGCTTGCCGGTTCCGTTTCCGGCTTCTTCGACCGGTTTCTTGGCAGAAACGGTACTCTGAACGTCCATCGCCCTCCCGTCCACTGACGCTTCTGACGATGGCTAGTTTCTTCATAGTAACTCCGTTTGTTCTGTGGTTGGCGCTTCTGCCAATGTCTTCGTTCGCTTGTGGTGCGTCATCGCCTTAAGGAAATATGCCCTTCCACGCATCTGTCGCAATGGCCTGCTGTTTTCTGCTTTTCCTTGTCTTGCACATCACCAGCTGCTTCTTCAGCGTCGGCCTTGTCATCATAAGCGTTGCCTCTGTGTCTTTCATTGGTGTGCTCGTGATGCTTGCATAGGTCATTCCACACTCCCTTTCGCTGTGGCCGGAGCGCCTACACAGTGAACAGCCAGGAACGCGACAACCACGTCGAATGTGGCCTGTGCTGTTACAAAGGAGGCATAATGGTGCGCGATTTGGCACAACCACCAAAGCTAGTTCGCTACTCACACGTAACTGGTGAGAAATGTCGGCGGTGGTGATGTCATCTTTCAGTTTTAGAGCAACTACTCGTGATGTTGATGCCCCATCCGTGGTTCTACATACACGCCACCTTTACTTCGTTGCATCCCTAACACTTCCGTCGGGCGTCAAGACAGCACGTACATCCTCTCCGCTGAATCCCTTAAGTAGCCAGTGCAGCTTCATTCGCATTCCACGGTGGTTCGGATTGACAACGATGCACCGCCGGTCTTTAACTTGAACGTCACCTGCTTCCAACGTTTTCTTTATTGCCTCTGCACTCTTGAATATTACGCCCCAGACGTGATTCATCTGATACCCCCGCCCCCCAAAGCCATTACGTCGAGGAGCGCAGCAAGGCGTTCCGAATCACGAAAATTTTCTATGCGTTATGGCCGTGCTCGTAAATCCGCATCTAGGAAAATAGTATTCGTAAGCACCTCACCTGTAGGAAGTTGAGGCAACACGACTTGGAAGCCCTGGTAAGCCGAAGCAAAAGACCTGTTTGCGCGGCCTTCATGGTCTTGTGAACCCTGTCCGAGGGAGCCCATTTCACTCACGCCCGTTCATTGCTGTGACCGGAAGTTGAAGACCTAGGCCACGCGGAGGCACGGAAGGTGAGAGCGCTATCCAATCAAGGAGGTTATATATAACTTTTCTGGAGTGGAAGCGTGCCGCCGAAAGTGAAGCTGTCGCCGCCA
This sequence comes from Hyalomma asiaticum, assembly GCA_013339685.2. Lineage (NCBI taxonomy): Eukaryota > Metazoa > Arthropoda > Arachnida > Ixodida > Ixodidae > Hyalomma > Hyalomma asiaticum. The sequence continues at coordinate 421,700 of JABSTT010006195.1, read as the reverse complement.
TCTTGCTCAAGGAAACAGTAGCAGACGACCACGCAGACGGCGGAGCGCGTAGACAACGCGACGCTGTTTCGTGGTGTTTAAACACTGTGCCCTGTTTTTTCCTAAGCATCTAAATATCTGAGAAGGCAACGGTGACTTCGCACGCCACTTTAGGCTGCACAATTCGCGTGGAGAAGAAGCCTGGAAGGACATTTCACGTGTAAGTTTTTCTCACTTTCTTCACGTACGGCTGCCCGTTTTCAGTGCATTTTGCTAAATAGGGGACAACTTTAAACGTTCGCATCCATACATTACCTCCCTACGCCTGTATCAAAGTTAACTGTAAGCTTTAAATACTTGCTAGTGCTTCGTTTTCAGATGCGTGCATACAGGATTTGCTACGGGCTCGTGTTCTGCTAAAACACGCGTCTGGTGCACATATTGGGTAGTAACTGCAGTGTTTGTATGCGAACTTTAGAGGAAGGGCATCTTTCCGGAGCATAGACGCAGATTTGTGTCGCGTACGTGTTGACGAATGCGCAAATGGAGCGAGCACGTACGTATGGCGTGTTTCTCCGTGCTACTGGTTTCGAAAATGAAGGAAAAAAAGATACTGTGCGTAGCCTTCTGACTGAGAACATGTGGTGTTCGGAGGGGTGGATGGAAAGCTTAAAACAGCCACTCGATCACCTCTCCTCTAGTAATACCGAACAACCCAACCTCTGTCTTCAAGTGCATGCTTTTCGGCGCGTATCCCGTGTAAGAAATCTCCTATGTACGTTTACAGTCAGAACTAAATGAGAAAGTTTTCCGAACGCACCCATCGGGTCTTGACAGACGCGGATCTAAGAAGACTTCGCAAACGCTAAGAGCAACGAACCATTTGGAAAAATGTACGTGAAATACGAAAAAAATAGAGCGTGCGCGGTTAGTTAAGGCAACATGCAGAAAACATGCGCTGTACTCAATCGGTTGGATACATGCTTAAAGGGCACGAATGCATTTCACGTCAGCTGGCAGTCGCACAGTGCCGCATATTTGCGCTATATCGCATCACCACATCACAAAAACCTAGTTTCCACTAACAGACGAAGTAAGCCAGCAAGTACGATTTGCGTAGAACCTCTCAGCCAGCGGTGTTCTTTTGTTTTCATCGACGCCTGCAGCTCAGTACGGACGCGGGAGAATTTTTTTTCTCAACTTAAAAACACCGTTGGTAATTGGCATAAGCATAAAGTTCGTTTCTGTCTCAGTGTTCTATCGTGAGGTTGCAAAACAAGTCGAGCGCCTATCTTAATACATTGCCGTCTACGCGCCCGCGTACTTTTTTGCTCTAGGAACATAGCCGCCGCCGGCTTCACTTGGCCCCGTAGGCAGTTGCAGGGACTTCCACTCCGGAAGTTTAATGGAACCTCCTTGTTTCCAATACACCATGTGGCTCATACTGAGAATTTATGACCATTTCCGTTTTATTTTGTATTTGCCCGATGATAGTGGAGTTCAATACGCACTGCCCATGAAGTCAGGACTTTCATTGAACCTTTTCGATTTTTCTTTGAGTTTGACCGTTGAGTTTGACATGTGAGTCCTTGGGCACTTTTGAAGCAGAAAGTTTCTCTAGACCTGATAATTCTTGGGTAAAATAACAAAAAGAGAAATAAGTGCACGTCCGCGACAGGAGTCGAACCTGCAATCTTCTGATCCGAAGTCCGACGCCTTATCCATTAGGCTGCACGGACCTTCTTTTTCGAACCATCAGTATCTACAGTGCACACACACAAAAGATATACAATATGCACAAGAAGAAGTGAAACTCTAAAAACGCTTTCTGGCCTCGGAAAACGTGGCGTTAAATACTCTCGCAACTTCAATTCCACATTAGGCTACCATTCAGGAACAACTGGTGGTAGCAATACCTCCTTGAAGTATTGTCGCACCGGTATAAGGTAATTGTAGGGTAAAATGCAAAAAAAGTAAGTATACGCCCACGACAGGATTGGAACCTACTATCTTGTGTGCTCTAGCGTGCACGTTAGGATATCATACTGCCATACGACATCTCCAGATATTGTGCATAACCAGGAACTTAATTAGGCCACATGATAGCCCACTTTGGCTTTCAATAGTCGAAAAGAGAATACCTCGGCGAGTCAGAGGAAAAACCTACTTAGGTGTCCTCTGTAGAACACCCCACAGAAAGATCGCGTTCCCACATGTGAGAAACACGTGGTCGATGTTCCATCCCGTTTACGTATCTCACATTGTACTTCCCAGCAGTAGCGCACCCAGGATCTCTGCCAGGGGGTGTTCAATTATTCACGAAGGGCCGGGCACGCGATTACACAGTTGTTGGGTGTGTAATAAAAAAGTAACTAAAATGCCATATAATAGTAACATCAATGATGATGATTATTTTGATTATTTTTTCGGCGTTTTGCAGAGACGCCACATTCTTCTAGGACATAGGAGCAGTTACGGAGTGGGAGAGGAGTTAGATCGGCCTCACGGGGGGGGGGGGGTTGTAACCCCCCCCCCCCCTGAGTCCGACCCCCGAAACCCCCCATCGGTGCGCCACTGCTTCCCAGGGTACAAGAAATCCTCTCCCTGCCATCCATGTTTTAGCTGACAGCGTACTCGTGTGCAAACGGAACGTAATAGTTTCAGCTCCAGGTGGCGCCGCCATTTTTAGATGCGAAGCACCTTATGGTCGGAGCTATGTCACTCCCTCCCTCCATCCATCTGCCATGCGGCGTCCACACCCGCACTGCGCATCCGCATCCTCCTCCCCCTCCTCTTCTTATCTCACCTCCTCTCCTCTCAGCGTCCCTCCTCTCTTCTCCGAACGGCGCGCGTTGACTATGGAAACGCTCTTTCTTCGATGAACGCTTTACCAGCTCGCAAGGAACGAGAACGCGCCCTTGCCCGCGAGATACAACAATGACGCAAGCAGCGTTTGCTAGCGTCAAACCGATGCAAACGCGGTGTGCACCCTCGGTGCTGCATCGCATCGCCTCAAGGTCCCCTTTATGGTGTAATTTTTTTACTCCCTCGACAACCGGCTTTCTGGCATTTGTATTTACAGTGATGTGTGTAGCGACACAGGCAGCACCATACCACAAATATATCTGTACGTCTTTCATAATGATATCACACAGATAGCTAAGAGAAAAGCGAGTCAAAAAAATGAGCAGGCATAATAACTTCTTTCAGGAAAGCGTTAAAGCTCCCACGAATATGATTGCTGGATATAACGAGGTCCGGTAGGGCTACACTTTGCCATAGTTGGCACAGTGTGCGGGAGAAGGGATCTTTCACATCTCTGAAGAACAAAAAATGTTAACTACCTGGCGTTAGAACAAATGACGTAGCTCAATACCTCCATGACTGGCTCGCATGAACAAGTTATTTCTCTCCCACCTGGAGCCCCGAACAAATACTGGAGATAATCGATGGAGCTTCTGGACATTTATTCTTGAGCAATGAATCTCTTGCATTACGTAGCATAATTTACTTACAAAGGGAATGTTTCAGACTGTAGCTTTACCGAAGGGCGTCAAATTCCAGCCGTTACAATTATTGGTTTTCTCAGCAAGTTCTCGATTTCGTTGTGCCAGTGTGGTTCGTTGTGCTTATAACTGCCCAGAGGCACCTCTAAATATTTAACAGGAGTATTAACAAAACTTAAATTTGGAGAAGCGTCTGGGATGACCGGCCAGCTACCGAGCGAGAATCCGCGACACTTTGGCCAGTTGACGCCAGTTCTGCTTGCTACGCAAGAACCCTTCACCAACTTAACGATACGTACAAAAAGTGGCAATGCCATCGGCATGTGCGAGCAAAGATACTTCTGCATGTTTAATTTAAAACCATGTATATTTTCACATTTTATAACACAGAGGCAAAAGGATTGAACACACAAACAAAAAAGTAAAACCGAAAGAGGGTACCCTTGACGCAGTGAGCGCTGTACTGGTGCTCTCTCGCCTACCAGCTTGTTGACAATGATCTGTGTAGTACATGATCTGTGCGCCATTTCGACACCTTCTCTAATAACATGGCCTAAATTAAAATGTTCTAATACACACAAAAGGATGCTGTGGGGAACGCTATTAAATCGCTTCTTGAAGCGTGTCTGTACCATAGCCACGCCAGCGCATGGTGCATCACAGCATTCCAGAATTGAGCGAGCAACACGAGTGTTTGTAGCAATACAGTGAACATTGATACGCCATGTCTGATGTTGCCCGCAACTTCCACAATCACACCTTGTAGTCGTTGAACCAAGACCTCCATAAAGATTTTGTTGTTACCGTTAAGGTAGTGGTCTGAGAAGCGGTTACATTTCGCAATGTAACAGGATCATCAGTTTTCGGTATAGTTTATTGTATGCGCCGTGACGAAGGATGGAGGAAGAGACTCCCCGCCATGGTGGTCTAGTGACTATGGTACTCGGCTGCTGATCCGAGGTTCGCATGTTCTAATCCCGGGCTCGGCGGCTGCATCTCGATGGAGGCGAAATGTTGAGGCCCGTGTGCTTTGCGATGTCAGTGCACGTTAAAGAACCCCAGGTGGTCGAAATTTCCGGAGACCTCCACTACGGCGTTCTCATAATCATAGCGTGGGTTTGGGATGTTAAACCCGAGAAATTAATCATGGAGGAAGAGACTTTACCTCAAAAGCTTTGTTGTTAATCTTCATCAAGACCGGCGACAAAGCGCTCATTAAAGCCTTGTAAAAGGAACCACCAAGGTCGTCAAGGCCGGTGATTTTCCCGAGGCTGTGGGTTGTGTCGCACTGTTCACTTAGGGGACGATGATGGGCCACTGCAAAGCATTTTTCGTCTCATTATATAGTTCTGCCTTCAATGAAGCGAAGTTCGGTTTAAAGCTTTCGATGCCAAATACACTGTCAGCAAATAATTTCATCATAATCATCATTATCGTCGTGGTCGTCATCATGATAGCCTATTTTAAGTCCACTGAAGGGCGATGGCCGGTGCCAACCATTTCCAATCCAACCTATACTGAGCGAGCGAGTTCCACTTTATGCACACGAACTTCTTAATTTCATTGCTCCATCTACCATTTTGCTTGCCTCTGCTTGCGTTTTTCTTCTCTTGGTATTATTTCAGTGCTCTTATTGTCCATCTGTTATCTGTCCTCCGCATGACATGCGCTGCTTAGGTCCACTTCTTTCTTTTAATAGATATAATAATATCAGCAACTCACCTCTGTTCCCTGATCCACTCCGCTAGTTTTTTTATGTCTCAGCATTACACGTATAATTTTTCTTTTCATTGCACGCTGCGTGCTTCTTAAGTTCGTCTCTAGTTTTTTCGTTATCCTCCATGATTCTTCATCGCACGTTAGTACCGGGGGAAGGCAGTGATTAAATACTTTTCATTTTAGCGACAGCGGCAAGTTTCTAGTCATGATTTGGGAATGTCTCCCGAATACGATACAGCCCGTCCTTATTCTACGGAGAATTTCCTTTTCATCAGTAGGCGTCCCTGTTAGTAACTGTCCCAGGTATACGTATTCGTTCACACATTCTAATGGTTCATCGGTAATTTTAATTTCCTGTTCTTTAGCCAAACTGTTGAGCGTAACTTTGATCTTTTGCCCATTCATTTTTAGCCCTATTTTAACACTTTGACGATTTAGGTCATCCATCATGTTTTGTAGTTGGTCACCGTCATTTATAAAGAGCACAATGTCGTCTGCAAACCTTAAACTGCAGAGATATTCTGTCTGCCCCAATTCCTTTTCTTCTCAGCCTAGACGTTTAAACACCTCCTCTAAACATGTGTGATTAAAATCGGGGAGATCGTACTTCTTTGTCCGACACTTCTTTTAATCTCAATTTTTCTGCTCGCCTCATGTGAGAGTAGTGTGGCTGTGAGATCTTTGAAGATGTTGCTTATGCTTTAGACGCATACGTCAGGTACCCCTTGTCGACGTAAAGCTTATAGAACTGCTTGTATTTCTATGGAATGAAATGCTTTCTCGTAGTCAATAAAGACCACATAAAGAAGTTTGTTATATTTAGCAAACTTCTCAGTTATTAGGTTGACAGCATGGCTGTGGTCCACTGCTGAGTAACCTTTTCTAAAACCAACTTGTTCTCTTGGTTGGTTAAAGTTGGGTGTTTCTCTTAAGCTAGCAGAAGTTACTTTTGTAAACAGGCTGCATATTACTGGGAGTAGGTTAATCGGTGTGTAATTCTTGTAACTCTTTCATGCCACATTTCTTGTGTATTAGCATTCTATTAGCGTTTTTCTAGCTTATCGGTACAATAAATGTTTTGATACGTTTCGTGAAGACGGACGCAAGTTCTTGATATATAATGTGTTCTCCAGCTTTGATCAAGTCGGCTGTTATGCCGTCTTAACCTGCGGCTTTACCGCGGGACATGCCTCTGAGGGCTTTTCTGATTTCGTCAGTTATTACATAAGGAACCTTAATGTTCTCCTCTGATTTGATTTCTACTAAGGTTATATGGTTTCTCCCATAGCTGTGAATTCAGAGCAGCAATCTTCGGCACCTTTACTATGTCGTTGAAGTTCTTGACAACGTTACCTTGTTAATCTTTTAGCGCATGCATTTGCATGCTTTTAGCGCATGCAAAGTTGGACGCCTCAAGCGCATCTTCGTCAAACCGCCTCGTGTCGTGTATAGACGAGACAAATCTACGCGACATCTTAACCGAATCAACTTTAAATCCACGTCATGGCACTGGATGCAGGCCGTGTAATAAGCCACGTTGCCAGGTCTGCCCTTATAATAGAACTACACAAAAAAGCAACAAGCACCGCGTCCAATTTTTTCGCACAAATTAAAGGAAACTTCACTTGTGACACGGCTAATGTCGTTTACCTGCTTGAGTGCACTAAGTGTAATCAACAATATATTGGTGAGACCGAAACACCTTTCCGACTACGGTTTAATAACCACAAGTTACACACAAAAATTCCTTGAACCTGCCCCTGTCTAAGCATGTGCACCTTCTCGGCCATTCATTTAGCAACCTGAAGGCAATTATACTCGAATCGGGCTTTCGGACGCAGCACGACCGCGAGGTTCGTGAGTCCTACCTCATAAGTTCAAAGCCGCTACCTCGGGCATTAATGAAAACATGGATAAACTCACATGTTTCCCGAGTGACTAGGGCATCGCCATTATGAGGAAGCCATTTCAAACAACTGCAGTGCGTTCTTTATCACACTAACTTTTTATTATTTCATTGTTATATATTTTATTTCCATTTTTCTTCCTTCATGATTTATATTTTTCCATTACAAGATATTCTACTTGATTCGAGCCAGCAGTTTTTCAATAAATCAGCTTTTTTGTTGTTTTTTATCCTTTCTGCTGTGGTGATTACCATTTTTACAATGTGGAGTGGCGTTATAGTTGCGTTACATAGAGGTAGTAGAATCCCTCGGGGTTGTAAGTGTGCCGCCTTGCTGTTACTTCAGGGGCTACGGTGTCGCATCGTGACTCACCGCAGCCGGTCACGTGCACTGTCCAGGCAGACTTCAAAGCCATTCCCTGAACAGACATACGCCTTCGTAGCCGCACTCTCTCCCCTTCCTGTACCCTTAAAAGGAAGGTGCTTTGCAACACCTTTTTACTTTGATGAAGGCCGGTCACCGGCCGCAACGTCAGTAAAGTTATGTTTTTGTTAATAGTGTGAATCTATTCTTGTGAATATATATATATATATATATATATATATATATATATATATCCCATTCCCAGAACACAGTTGTCTTAAATATCGATCGATTATCCTGTGCTGCTAGAATACACAGAAGCACACAACAGTCAGTCATCGTGATTTGGGAATCACTGGCTTCCGCTCGCAATCTACTTTTCATTCTGACAAGTATCCATTCTGACGACTATTCATTCTGACAAGAAAAGGGGATGACGCCACTGTAGCGTCATCCCCTGTTCAACTTTTTTGTCACTAGGAACCCCCGTCTTTCCTTAGCATTGTCTTGTTTGTATTTAGACTGTCACGAGAATTTATGACTAACAGTCGAGCGGTTACGTCAAGATCCCGATGTTTTTCTGCGCAACACAAAACGGGTGGGGGGGGGGGGGAGGAACTAAGTGTGTTTTCTCTGTCCTATACCGCCTTGTTTCGATCGCATTGCCATTATCGCTGCTTTGTGTCTTCATGAGTTCCCACAGCAATGCTGGGCAGCCTACATGATTATACCGTGCAACGTACACCACTCGTCAACCAACATATTACACCAGTTCACTATCTTCAATTCATAAGTATACGCGATACGCTGCTGCGCCAAGCGATTCACGCTTCTTTTTTGTGTATTCTATTTTTAAATAAAAAGGAAAGCCTTACATGTCTCGTGCGGTAATGAAAAAACCGCGGCGGGAAAATAAGGCACAAGAATATTACAAAAAAAGGACCACTCACTTCTCGCTCAATCGGTTCACCCGCAAATAGGCATGGGAGGTCAGTGTTGTATAATTAACATGACTCATAGCTCATGACATCAGTAACTCGACATTCATGTCATTTATGTCATGATTAACTCTAATAAAATCACGTGTGGTTCAAACCCGCATTGCATACTCATGTATGAGTCACATGCGATTGAATGTTAACCTTTACAACACGTGACAGATTACCCTCACGTGATCTTCGACTGCCGAAAATTCCGGGTTCAACCGCTATAGGCCCCGGGTTCGACTACCACTTTATAGATTTTGGCTTTCTCCTTTACTTCCATTAAGCGACGGCTAAGGACTGCTAGAAATTTTTTGCTAGACCCATTCCTTCGAGAGGAACGCTGCACACACGAATCGGCATCCCGCAGTCCTTGAAAACGACGAGAGATGCTTCATGTCGACATCTCGCTTCCTTGCGATGCACCGCCGATGTGTCCGCGCCGTTGCAAGACTTCCAAACAATAAGAATGCCGAGCAAACCCTCCGTCGATGTTGCCGGGGCGTCCGATTAGCTATTCCGGCACCGCGCGGGGAGTCGCCGCTGCTGTGACCGCCTGTGGAAGCCACGCGCTCTCATTAGGCGGGAGAGACGGCTGAACAAGGGCGGGCGACGAAACTGAGAGGAATACAGAAAGGGGAGTGACCAGCGCATCTGGATCGCGTCCTTTCGCGCGCATTCCGGCCACACGCCATCGGTCAGCGCTGTGTCGGCGCGGATCGTATAAAACGGCCGTCGTCCGGCCACTGAGGACCACAAGCGATTCCCCCACCGCCGCAGCAACAGCACCAACAGCGGGAGCAGCAAGCAACCATGTGGAAGGTGAGGATCAGCCTCTCGGAGCTGGAGCCACGTTGCTCGGCGTGCGTTAAGGAGTTCGCAACGCAGAGTTTCTTATAGGGGTTACAAACTAAGGGGAACTCTGACACTGCGACCCCTCTATGTTTCCTCTGTACATGTACTACTCTACGTTTCTTTCGCGCATGAGGGCGAACGTTCCGAAGCCCGATTTGTTACGCGCTGTGTCGTCCTGAATTGCTGAGCAATCCTGAACGTGGCGAGGCACTTTAGTTGCTTGTTAAAAACAAAATCATTGCACATTGCCGCACTTGTCAATTTGCAAAGTCGCAGTGTCGTTCGAAGCAAGAAATACGTTTGACAGGCTCAGGCACGGGATTCCAAGGACTCAGTGTATCAATAGAGAAGCATGTCTGCGTTCGCGGCCTATCGTTAGAACACTGCGATAAAGGTTCAATCCCAGTTGCGGTTACGCATTTTCTTATTGGCACTGTGTTTCTCTTGTCAGAGAGAGAGGCAGAGACTGGCAAAGGAGAGAAAGGCAAAGGGGTTAGCCAAAAATAAATCAACAGACTGGCTACCCTGCACTGGGAGAAGAAAGAAAGGAGTGAGCTAGCTGGAGGAGCAGAATTCAGCAGACACTAGCAAGTTTTAGTGCTACCTACGTAGACGCCCGTAACGACATGTGTACGTAACGACGCCGCTTTCCACGTAGAGCGCATGCACAGAACTTCTGCGCATGCACACTATTCGAACCGTGGCGCTCTTACGTACGCAACTCCGCGACGAATGCTTCGTGTGTAGCACTAACTCTTGCTATCATAAACATCCGAGGCGACGTTGAATTGTTCACAAGAAAAGGGTGCCCGTAATCTGAACGTGTCTAAGCGCGCATGAGCTGTATGAGATGAAACTTGAAGCGTGTTTGTTTTTATTTTCCTACGTTCTGCGTACCCCGATGAGCCTATGCCGCCGTAAATGAATTGGTAAACGTGATTTGTGTAGCACCCTCTTGGCAGTGATCGGTGCGTACAGCACTGGATCCCACCACTTTGTGGGAGCTCTTTATTTTCTTTTTTTTTAAAGAAAAGCTTAAGTGTGTGTGTGGACTGTATGCTTGCATGTACGCATGCGCGACATCTGAAAATTTTCAAAATAATAGGGATAGGTTATTTAGGCAAATAAGAGCGTTTGACGATGCGTGTGCCAGCCGGGCATCCCATTGCGACTATGTAAGAGAATACGGCGCTAAATAGTGGCTTATGACATTTGATTATTTCTACTCAAAAGAAGAATTTGCGTGGAAAGCTGCCTAGCTAGATTTTTATAAAGCTACTCAAAACATTTTATTTTAACGTGGAAAGCAAGTTTTGGTATCCGTATCACCTTCCATTAAGTGCAGCACTGTTAGGCGCCCAATTAAAATCGCTCACGTTATCAGGTCATGCAACTATAAAATTGACTTTGCATGACATGCTGAAATGTATTCGGCACGAATACCTGAAAAGAACTTTCAAGACATCGTCGTGTGACACAGAGCGTGTCATATATTATGAACTGCTAAATTAGGGAAACTTAAGGGTACACGAAGCGTAGCGTTGAACCAAGGCGAACATTTCTGTGGAATAGTTAACTCCTGATGGTGGAAGCGCGCAACATGCTGTAACTGAGCAATGCGCCGGGACTTTTGCCCAGCACAGCTCCCTTAGAATTGAGGCTTCGTGTTTGGACCACAGAATATTTCAGCCTTATTTGTAGCTCCTACATTATAGTAGATCATTATGAAGAATATGACTATTATACATAAGAGCCACTCTTAAAAGAAACGCCGCGTTAGTATTGCGCAAATGATCCGGCTAGTATTACAGCTGGGAAAGTCTGCAAACAAACATTTATTAATAGATACCTGCGGAGTGTTATACCGTTATCATTTCCTTGTCATGAAATTGAAAGAAAAGTATTGCCAGTACAGGAATTTCGACGATAGTCGATGCCGCTGTAAAGACCATCCTTTCAAAATTACTGTTATTCATCAAGTATTACCGCACTCTCGCTCAATCTTTGTTATGTTCCATTACTGTTTCATTTCTAAGTGGTCCCATAAGGAGTGTGACGCGACGCAGGTTAGTGAAAAGATGGAGGATGCTTAAGCCACGCCTTTAAGCGTGAACGCTACGACGCCATTGGACCCCGTTGGCATAGCCTCCTCGTAGCGGAGTTACGTTTTCTTGAATATTCTAATTACAATGCTAGCCACCATACCTGTGGGATGTACGGAAGTCGCAGCTTACAATTTTTCTGGCGAATTTTAGTTTGATTAATAGCGTTCTATCCATGAACGCAGCTGTGCCGTGGGAGGCGAGCTTGCGTGGTCGGTTGCTACGGGAAGCACGGTGGTAGCTCGAGGTGATTATTTTCCCCGTGGACGCGGACACCGAATTTTCTGCGACGCGAGCTGCTTAAAGCAATTGCGTTATTAAATAAGCAAACTAATATAAAACACTGCCATGAGGCTGCGTCAGAACGTAAAGCGTAATTTATTTGCAGCTCGAGTATGCCAGGAAATAATCCGAGATGAAATAACGCTCGAGGTACCGCGGCCTTCACAAAGGTGTCACACGAAGTAACTATGCATACAGAGATATCGAGAACTATATGCGATCCAACACGATCAACTTTAGCGCATGGTACACTTACTTGATAAACTTAGAAGAATACCCGGTAAATCTAGTATATGATACGACGAGCGGAATATTTCGCTTAGGTTCAATTAATTCCTCTTCGCTTCTGACAGCACTGACAGTGACTGCGATTATGCTACGAATCCGGCAGAGAACAGCGCAGCAGGAACCGAAGATCCACAACGCGACTGCGCACGCAACAAATTTCATTAGACTAACAGATGTCAGGCCGGATTTCTTTTTAATCATGCACTACTTAAAACTATTGAAAACTAATAGTGTTTGCAATTAAAATGTTAATATAATTATCTATGCTTAATTACCGAAGCATAAGCGTAATATAGACGGTAGATACATGCTAACAGTACATTTTACAGTGACGCTGGTTTCATTGACGGTAACAACAGGTGATTTGCTGCATGAAGGCCAGTGTTCCTGCTGACACACGGAAATGTAAAAGCCGCTCATGATATATGGGATAGAATGGTCATATCAAATAACATCGAAGCGAAGACAGTACCCGCCGCGGAAGCTGACAGGATGCTCTCCGTCCGAGCACAAAGCCCCTGCTTCGATTTCCAGCCGGGCGGTCGCATTCCAATAGGAACTAAATATAAATTCATCCCATGTGTAACTTAAAGGCCATATAAAAAACTACTGAAGTTCAATAGTCATCACGAACCTTCCACTAAGGCATCTCCCATAGCCCTCGTGTTACTTCGGGGTATTATACACCATATTATTAACCTTACAATAGTACTCGATGTCCAAATATTCTCATTTAGACTGGAGCTTGAGCGCTTAAGGCCATAGACCACCGAGTATATACAAAGAAGCGATGTGAAACGCGATGCTTATGAAAATTGTTATAGCAGGTTTAAAACTTAATATACTAGAATTGCTAGGGTTTTACGTGTCGAAAACATGCGTACTATGTCTGTAGTTGTTATGGACTCCTGATTAATATCGACCACCCAGTGTTCTTTAACGTCTAAATAAATGTAAGTACACGGGCTCGCTAGCCTTCTGGCCCCTTCGCAATGCGGCCGCCGTGACCAGTAATCAAACCGGCGTCATCGAAACTTGCACTGCGACATCTTACTTGCTAAGCTACCACGGCGAGTTTATTTAAAACTTGAGTTCCATACAATCTATTTTGCACAACTCGGCGAGTTCCCGTGAGGTGCCGATTCCGTCGGCGTACGAAGAGGGTTAACTAGATTTTCGATTTAAGAAAGGGGGTGGGGGTGGTAAGAAATCGCCGCGCTTACAATCACCGTGGATGTGCCCTTTAAGGAATACCACCCCACATCAGCTCGTACGCCGCATGATTAGAGTGACGCTAAAGATACGTCACTCTTATCCTCTTACTATATCGGTAGTCAGTCCAATCCCAAGGATCCCTCGACGGACGTAAGTCTGAGCTATCAATTTAGAGGCTTTCACATCAACATTTCATTGATGTAACATTTTGCATGCGACATTCGCGCTTGTGACTCTCGCTGAGCCTTCCTCGCTGTATCACACGCAGGTAGCGATCTCATCCGTCCTCATCTACGCCGTCTTTGCAAATGCCGGTACTCTTCGTGGTGGATACGGCGGCGCAGCATTCGGTGGTCTGGGAGCAGTCGGTGTTGGCTTCGGAGGCGGTTACGCTGGACGTGGCTACCTCGCCGGCGGCGGTGGTGGTTACTATGGGGGAGTAAGTAGCCAAATATATCTGAACCAGCGAAAAACACGTCATCCCGCTTAACCATAACGTCATACGGCCTTAGCAAAGCAGATAACATTTCTCGAACGTTCAGGTGTTGCGACACCTTGTCTAATAGAGCACAGTAATCCAGAAAATAAAGAAAAGGAAAATTGTGTGTGACATAGATCAGTCGCTTTACATAGAAATCCTTAATAACATGCTTGGCACTTGAAAGTAGGAATATTTGTTGCATCATTGCCTCGCCGCAACCAAACACGCCCTGCATGAGGGAGAACTTACGATAGTTATCTGCTTCCGTTTGTGAATGCTCATGAAGTGTCACAGGTTCACGTGCCACACCTCGTGCAGGGTTACAGAGCCTACGAGGACAACAGGCCGAGGCCGTACAGCTTCGGCTACGTCGCTCAGGCAATTGGCGGTTCTAGCTCTCGCCAGGAGGTAGGCGACGGCAACGGTGCTGTCCAGGGAGTGTACACACTCAACACGCCGGAAGGTGGACAGCGCAAGGTCAAGTACACAGCCGACGCGGGAGGCTTCCGAGCTGTGGTGGACACCAACGAGCCCGGCACGCAAAGCGAGAGCCCCGCCGACGTGGCCCTGCGGTCGTCCTCTCCTCCGGCCTATCTACTCGCTGCCAAGTACGGCCCTAGTGGGTCGTCGTACGGCTTCGCCAGGCCGCGAGCTGTGTACGGCGGCGCCGGTGCTCTGTACGGAGGGGGAGCTGCCGGATATGGGGCCGCTGGTCTCTACGGAGGTCTAGGAGGCCGAGGCGTCGGAGTGTACACTGGTGGAGCTGGTGTCGGACTGCTGGGAAAACACGGCGGCTGGCACTAGTAAACCTTCCGTGTATATTACCTCTATGTATATCCTGGTTTTTGGGACCGAAGTGCCGCTATCTCATTCCCGCTGTGTCATCGTCCGTCTCTCCTGGTGTCGGTGCCTAGTCGTCCGTTTGCTGCTGGGGCCCCGACATGCGCCCTGCTCGGTGGATGATACGGATACTCAAGGTGAAGGGGGAAATAGGTTATGTGCTCTGCACTGTTGCGTGTAAAGAAAATAAACGCATTGTTCGCAACAGGAAGATGGCATTTCTACTCGTATATTTGCTGAGCAAACATATCCGCGTTCTGAACCACCATCCGCATATATCTGACAAGTTTATTGACGTTTGGAGGCAGACGTAGGACCACCTTCATGGTTCGTAAACCTTACGGACACATTCCAACGGTCTAGCGTTACCCAAGAGACACTCTATTGCCAACCTACATTCTCCGCTCCCTTCGGCACAACTGAGAGAAGTCCTGCACCAATATATAATATTTCAAAATTCTCCGCACTACGTTACGCTCACTGCCCTAATGTGCGAAGGTATTGAAGGACCGTGGTGTCGAGTCCAGAATTAATGCCTCAATCTATAGGTACCCCAAACAACCAGCTCGGCAAGGCAGTCTGCGCAAATCGACAGCTTCTCTCACGAATTGTTGGCGGATTGGACATCTCCACACCAAAGCAACTGCTCTTCCCTGCTGCGACAATTCATGTTGCAGCACATTCAGCGATGTACAATATTTCTGGCAGGTCGCGGTACATTCCGCGGTCTGCGATTTCGGCCCTAACGCTACCATAACTGCCCGGATGATCTTGACATGGGTTAACCTTGAATGACTTGCTTCTTAAACGAATATTTCGTAGCGCTTGTTTACATGGCTTGGAATAAAGCCGAAAAACGGGCGCCCGGGAGCCCGGCATCCTTCGCTCTCTTTATCGAAGCTAACTGGATACGTTCTGATGCATCGCGCCTTAGAACAAAAGGACGCGTGGAGCAGCACTCTTAAAGCGGTCCTGTGGGCAGTGGAGGTCGTGGAGCGGTGGATCACACGCAAAATAAGGTATGAATCAAGCGAACGAAGTCAGAATACAGTTAATCAAAGACGCAATAAGTGCACAGAAGCTGACATGATGTTCGTTAAATTAAGCGAATTAAATGCTAGCCAAAGTGATCCAAAGGTGCCCTAATTTAACCAAAGTTATAGTGTATTTGATTAAGGTGCGCATGGCCAGGTTCTGACCAAAAATGACTCCGTCTACCGAGTCGCGTCGATACAAAATTTTACCACAGTTACGATAGCCATCCTTCATCACATTGTGGAAGGGCCTCAGAGGTTCCTACCATTGCCTAGATGGAGAACTGGCGCAGAAACGCTGTTATCTGCATGGGAATGTGTCGTATGCGGATCGGCATCGTCCAGGAAGAGTTCGGACGCCTCGAAGATGTGTCTGGCTTGGACACGTTCCGCACGTCCAAATGATTGGTTTTGCAATGGAAGAGCCCGTAATAAGCGATTTCTTTCTTGGCATTAACGTGAATAGTTGTTTTATTTATATTTGAGAACTTTTACTTGTACATACTCATTTATAAAACGAAAAAAGCAGCGACTGGCTGGTAAAGTTGGAAGACAGGCGGCAAGGCCAATGTTACCTCCTTGTCCGTTTGTCATCTGTTTCCTCTTTTCCGCGTTTCATTACGCCCTCTCGGTCTGAAATATGTTATTATCAAATGTATTAGTCGTGAATGACATCCATTTGCGAAGGTTTTCTTTTAGAGAAGCTTTATTGTCAGCCATATCCACATGTCAAGACTCCGGCTTGAGGTGAAATTCCTGGATATCTTTTTTTTTCTTTCCTGAAAAGCGGGAAATCCGTCATTTCAACATGGGGAATCCGTATTTTCTCCGTCTTGTGAAAAGTGAGAAGTCTAGGGACTTTAGTTGGAACATACGTCTTGAGGTCAACAGAAACAATGGACAACCTACTACATTCGCCCCACCATGGGGGTCTAGTGGCTATGTTGCTCGGCTGCTGATCCGAGGGTTGCGGGATCGAATCCCGGCCGCGGCGGCAGCATTTCGATGGAAGCGAAATGTTGAGGCCCGTGTGCTGTCAGATGGCAGTGCACGTTGAAGAACCCAAGGTGGTCGAAATTTCCGGAGACCTCCACTAGGGCGTCTCTCATAATCATAGCTGGTTTTGGGACGCGAATACCCAGGAATAATAATATAACTTACTACACTCTCTTGAACATTTCATAACAATGCGCGCCAACTACGCGGCATGCATGTCAACGTCAGGTAACGACGACGACCTACGATATCAGCGACTGAGCATACGTAAAAACGCGGGCAAAGCGGTTTCCTGTAGTTTAACAATATCTGTTTCAGTGTCGCGCCCCACATTGATGACAAGACACCGTATATGATTTTGCATGACTCGTGTATTTTTGACGGCAGCTCGCACGTGGTTACCTATTCTTGAGACTTGTATGTACCGGGGCAATCCGACGACCAGAAGAAAAGAGAGACAGACACACAGGCGCGGACACACTTGTTCCTGTGTGTCCGTGTCTCTCTTCTTGTGGTCGTCTGATTGCGCCAGTACATATAAGTCTCAAGAATGCACCAATTTGCCCAACAAGAGGTTTCCATGTGGTTACGTATGTTTTAAATTACTCGCTATTTTTTATTTCCTGGTGTATGCGTGGGTTGCATTCCACAATACAAAAAGAGAAATGCACTTAGTAAATGAAATATATCCATATGCATCGATTTTGTCTGCTTCTCATCACGTCGTTACCGCTGCCTCAAACCTTTGTATTGTGATAGCTTCAGCAATATCCTTAGGAGCGCGCAGGTAATCCATTGCGAGTTGATTGATTGATTGATTGATTGATTTGATTGATTTGTGGGGTTTAACGTCCCAAAACCAGCTCTGATTATGAGAGACGCCGTAGTGGAGGTCTCCGGAAATTTCGACCACCTGGGGTTCTTTAACGTGCACTGATATCGCACAGCACACGGGCCTCAACATTTCGCCTCCATCGAAATGCAGCCGCCGCGGCCGGGATTCGATCCCGCGACCTTCGGATCTGCAGCCGAGTACCATTACCACTAGACCACCGTGGCGGGGCATTGCGAGTTGTCCGTCTTCCTGGTGAGAACAGTGCAGCACCGGATATTCACTGTGCGTTCGCGCTGTCTCCTATGCGAGACTAGTTTCGCTGTGCGCATTTTATACAGCATCACAGATTTCAAACACTTTATTTAGCTGCTGTAACGTGCACACACAGAGGAATACAGTTTACAGCTGGGCAGTATGTGCTCACTGATTGTTAACTCTCGACTTCTCCTTCATGCCACGCTCTAGTGAGCCCTCTTACTAACGAGGCTAACGTAGAAAAAATGGCAGCACACATTCGACAAGTGAGGTGCAATTTTTAAACTTTAAGTACTACACGGTCCAGCCTGCGCGATTTCTTTCACGAGCGATGTCGATCTCGAACTCCACCTTATCGTGTAGGAAGTACTTGTCATGTCATGAATCATGATCAGCCTCGTGAAACGGTAAACTTGATGTTTTTGTGAGATATTTATTGTTTCAGATTTTTTCCTTTATTTCCATAAAAACTCTTATCCGCAGGTTAATCGATGAAACTAACGCCGCTAGCTGATAGAGCCGTAATCATCCCTAATGTGAAAATAGCTCCTGTAACAACACGGATATCCGTTATGCTACGAACTTTCATCTGAATGCAGGGGCATCTCTGTTTGTAGAGGACTTCGTTCCACATGGGGTTGTTTTATGAGGGTCAGACCCGCATCACTGGTCCATCGTAAGCTGGGCGTTTGGCAGCCAGTTTAGTTACGAAGAATATGTTCTCGTTGTAAGTAACAATGCGAATAGCACCACAAGCATCAGTTACGCAGTTGTTTAGGTACCACTCGGCACTTGCGCTACTGCTAAAAAAACGAAAATCAAGTTCTGTGATCGATTCTATTGTAGGCCCATGGTATCTTACACCAGCAGTGTGGAAGGGAATTTATGTTCAAATTTATAGTCGAATGGCCATACAAGCGGACACTCCACCATCCATCTCTAAGGGAGGAACAACATTTATTGACTGTCGTTGCCTTGAAGGACTTGGCAGCAGCAGCTCGCAAACAAAAAGAAAAGACAAAAACAAACCATTACATTTGCATATCTCGAGGTGGGCAGCTATGCTCTAATTTCTAGGCGCGTATATGTTACATTAAAACGAGGTGTATGTAACACTGCATCAGAATCTTAGAACACATTACATAGCCACGCCGCAATGCATACCTTTCGCTGAACCTCACCTACCATATGCGCACCGACAGTGGGGAGGGTCCCCTGTGTGGTGGAATGCTTCCCTTTCGGTGAGTCTCACCGATCGCATACACGATTACACAGGGGGTGTCCCTTCTCCTGTGTACACTGCAATGCATCATTTTCGGTGAACCTGACCAACCACACGGGCACAAGCAATGTAGAATGTCCCTTTTCCTGATTTCACAGCAGGGCAGAGCGTACATTCAGACCAAATGCGTACCAACAACAGGGAGCGCCTCTTTTCCTGTGTCCATGCAATGCATCCTTTTAATGATATATTCTGGGGTTCTGAGTCCATACGTCGTTTTCGGTGAATATCATTGACCATATGCACACCCACAATAAAGAGCATCCTTTCTCCAGTGTCCAGTTCAATGCATGCTTTTCAGTGAACCTCAACGGCCACTTGCGCAGAAACGCAGGGGACGCCCTTTGCTGTGTTCACAGCAGTACATTGTTTTTTGGTGATCTTACTGACCACATGCGCACCCACAATGGGAGGGTCCCCTGTCTTGTGTGGTGGAATGCAATCCTTTTAGTGAATGTCACCAATCACATGGGCACCTACGATAGGGAGGTTTCCTTTTGTGTAGTGGAATGCTTCCTTCTTCGGCTGGTCTCACTGACCGCATTTCTACTCACAGAGGTGAACAACTTATACCGTGTATGCCCTCTCATTAGACTCAGCGAATGTCGCTTTCTTTCGACATGCTGCCTTCGAGTCTCCTTCAAACAGCACTTCCTGTGCTTAATAAGCTGGGACAACATACGAGCAATTGTTCTTTGAAAGCCAGAGCATGAGCGCAGACAATTTATGTCCTCAACAGAGCCTTTGTCGACATCGAAGCTATGCCGAATCAGAGGTTTCGTTGACAACTTCGTTTTGAGAAGATGGATTTTCGACTTCTCATCAGTGCACCTGAGCTGCCACACCATTTACAGGCGTCTAACAGAGAGAGAAATCAAGAGAAAAGGCAGGGAGATTGACCAAGCATGACCTCTGTCGACTACAATACATTTGGGGAGGGCAATAATAAATGACAGAGGAGAGAAGAGCGCGAAATAAACAGGCAGACCGTTACTGAGAACACAAGTGTTAAGGAAATGACGAGTTGCAATTTGCATATAGAAGCACAGCGCTGGCGTCTCCAACACACTCATACTGATGATAATGTGCGTCCCCCTTCTCTTGTACATTTTTCAACATTCTTCACTCCCCTCACAATAGTGTCAGACGATGAAGCACTTTAAAACAGACTGTCCCTGAGCCTACCCTTTCTTCACCCATGTTCTTGTCACTTCCTAGTGAATCCTGGTGGCATCGTCGGTGTTTCGTCCTCGCAGTCTTCCATCGATACTTTCGGCGCTTGTTCCAAACACGCGCACCCTTGAACGCCTTGACAATGATGGACTTTTACTGCTTGCTGGTTGGCCTGCGCTTGGCCTCCGCTAGCCTGGTAAGCTGGTTGCCCTGCGCTAGCCAACCAGCCGCTAGCATTCATAACGAAATACTCCAATGCGCTTCCAAATATAAATAATATTCTTCGCAAATATTATCCAATGCTCACAAGCAACGATCTCCTTAGAAAAACCAGGAGTCATCTGCCGCCATAATAGAAACCTTAAGGACCTCTTAGAACATGCCAAAGTAAACCCTCCCTCGCACCGCCGGCGTAATAACTTGTTCTCGTGCCAAATGCAAGACTTGCAAGCATATTCAAAATGATCTTAAATTAAAAGCACGGGAAGTGACTATGTCCATCATATGAAATCAAGTTTCACTTGCACTAGCTCAAACATTATTTACATTTTGGAATGTGCACTCTGTCACAAGCAATACATCGGCGAAACTGGTCAACCAATTAATGTTATACGGGCACCACGCGGACATCGCGAATAACTTGCCGAAGGCATTGGCGCAGCATTTTAATATGGCAGGTCATGATTTTGACGAATTAAAACTCTACATATTTCAGGCAAAAAATTCACTCGCTGAGAGACAGAAAATACAGGGAATCGTATCTAATATATAAGTTCACTACACCTCCCGTCTACAGGCATAAACCTTTCAAAGGGAATCAATCCTTGAGTCCATTAGATATGGTGGGGGGTTAACAAAGACGATAAAGGGTTAAAGTATGTACAAGCTAACAATGTTTCTTCCAGAAAGTCTAGTTCCACGTGCGGACCGCCCATACAGTTCGACGAGAACAACAGCGTTAAACAGTGTAGTCACATTTTTAGCAACAAGCTTTGGGTGAAATGCACAGCGGGTGCGGCGCTGGTGGTGCGGAGTGGGAGGGGGGACACATACGATTGGTGCAATGCCTGTACCTAGCTTATGTGTTCTTCATTCTGCTATCTAGGCCTGGGCCCACAATGTATTTCCAGGATATGTACCAGGAGCGGATTCTTTGGAAGCTTTCGTTCTTGCCATTTATATTAGTCACACTAACACCTGTCACCCAACTTTTCCTACACCCTACCCCCTTTTTTGTTTGTTGTTCGCACGTGTCGCATTTCTCCTCTCCTTCTGTGGACGGGGGAGAGCATGCAGTGGCGTGCATAAACGAATGCTGGAGAAGGCAGGCGCCGTCCTAACGAAGGCAAGTCCCCTTGTCGAAACGTTGGATCCTGCGACATTCCCTGTTCTAAACTGTTTTAGGAGCGAAGCTCCTCTTAGTCTAACCTTGTCCCATGTCAGGCGTAACCCGCGCGCCGAGGGCGGCATGCGCTGCGTGCCTCCTGCCCTCGCCCTCGGCACGTGCTGTCTTGTGTGTGAGAGAGAGACAGATAGAGAGAGAGAGAGTGAGAGGCGCGCGTTGTCTATGGAAGCACTCTTTCTTAGATAAACGCTCTACCAACACGCAAAGAAGGAGAACGCGCCCTCACCCGCAAGAGACAACGTTGGCGCAGGCAGCGTCTCCTAGCGAGTTTCTTGATTGAGAAATACCGACTGCCCGCGTTGGAGAACCGTTCACCGGCCACCCATATATATATAGGCACTGGATCTTGACTTGCAATGAAGTGCCGTTGGGAGATTTCACTTGTGCATAGTTGAACCATAAAGATTCGTAGCGTGCGCGTTAACTAAATTAATCCGGAACTCGGCACGATCTACGATGAACCTCCCGAGCTTCGCCCACTCATCATCATTCACTCCATGGACATGCTGTAATTTTTTTAGCGATCTGTTCGATTCAAGCCTCCATCTACCCCTGAGCTTCTCTTCTAGTTAAGATAGCGCTTTGAGTTTTCCTACAGACGATAATCTTGATATGAGTGAGGTGGTGGCCCCGCCGTCAGCTGTCGGAGCTCTTCGAGCACGAGAGCCCGGGGACAACATCTAGTAACGTTGCCCGGGGAACGATAGCCGGATCATTCAGTGGTGGTCGCCCCACAGGCGGTGTTCTTGGCGCATCTCGGAATGCACTAGAAAATAATTCTTGCGCCACTCAAGAGTCCATAACTTGCCTTGCTGTAAACTGTTGTTATGTGGGGTTTAACGTCCCAAAACCAGCTCTGATTATGAGAGACGCCGTAGTGGAGGGCTCCAGAAATTTTGACCACCTGGGGTTCTTTAACGTGCACTGACATCGCACAGCACACGGGCCTCAACATTTCGCTTCCATCGAAATGCAGCTGCCGCAGCCGGGATTCGATCCCGCGACCCTCGGATCAGCAGCCGAGCGCCATAGCCACTAGACCACAGCGGCGGAGCCTTGCTTTAAGTTCATTGACCAGTCTCCTGTAGCCGCGATCACGCTGGTCTGACTTCATACTGTCAAACCTGAAAGAGGTGGACTTCTGTGCAAGCTGCTGGTTGATATTACGCACCCTGGCCATTTGGCTGTACCTCATAGAAGGTCATTCGGTATCTTCCCGTGTTCAGTGCGGGCATGTGCGCTCATTGTCTGTCTGGGCATTGTAGGCTTCCTTATGAGCATGCCTTCTGTGCTGGCTCATGCCAATGATGGTAGTGAAATGTCTGCCACAATCCTGGCACTTCTGCAGAGCGGCTGAAGCACGAGAGGAGTCAAGTCCCCAAGGCGAATAAGGTCATTAGAAACCATTGTAGATGCCGCACCGATGAGTAAATTAGCAGAGCACTCCTCATCCGTAAAATCTTGAGGTATCTTGAAGATGAACACCGCCACTCATTAAGAGGAACCCTCGGAGAACGCGGGGTCCTCCCAGCTTTCAGAATCTGACAAGAGAGCAGGCGGCAATGAACGACGGTATTTTGGCCTGGCCCCCGAACTCCGCCAGACTGGCCCAGTGCTATTGCCGCCGGACAGAGCGCACACAACCGCCACAGTCCGCACAGCAGGCGGTTTTGAAGCGGAGCTAGCCTCCCCGTCTCCCCAGACTGACCGCGGCTTGGTGTTGCCAGCTGATGTGCTGCTGGCTGGTGTGTGCTCAACTGCCTTCTCCGACACCTCGGGTGCTGGTTGACAGAATGGGTTTCGGAACAGTGACCCAGGTCGGAACAGTGACCCTTCAGGGCTGGAGCTGGTGCGGCGGCGGTCAAATTACCTAATTATACGTTCCCGTCACCCTGAGACGTGCCATCAAATCCAACTTCAGGGCAACCAGTCCTTGGGCGGAAGCGCCGGCCATCGGATGTACAAATGCATTCATCTTGAGGATCATGTCTGTGTCCCACATTTGTCGTATGTAGACTCGGCCCCCGCTTGGTCGCAAACGAGCCGAGTGCACCTCGCGAACGGTTGCAGGCCCTGCCGGAATATGCACTTGGTGCGGCTGCCTGTCAGAAACCATTTTCTCCAGGCTTTGTCTGCCTCATCTCGCCAAGTGACAAGCAGGCTTGAAGAGGCTGGCAACTCCCCAGGCCCGAGTGCCTTCACCGTTGCACCGTCCGTCCAAAGGAGAATAAACTAGAATAGCACCTCCCCAAAGCAAGGAACAGTGGCAGTGGGAACCACGACCAGGTGGTGATAGGACTTTCCTCCCAGGAATGTGTGGTATCTGCCTTATATTCAATTCCAAAATCTGTTAAGCCGCCTTTTGAAATCATTAAGGCTTCCGGTTTTTTCACTTCAGATATTTGTTCCTCCACGTGCAGTGCTGCTGTCCCAATGTGGCATCTTCGAAGGCTCGAGGTACATTCCTTCTAGCATGTCCTCCGCAGACTCCGCTGCCTCCACAGCACTCGCAGGAGCGCCAGGTGGAATAACGAAGTTGCATATCTACAGACACGTGTCAGTGCCGACTATGCTTATTAGTTGACAAATCTTTACTGTTTCCATACATTGCGTACATGTCAGTCCTTACTAAAATGATTGATTGATTTGTGGGGTTTAACGTCCCAAAACCAGTTCTGATTATGAGAGACGCCGTAGTGGAGATCTCTGGAAATTTCGACCACCTGGGATTCTTTAACGTGCCTTACTAAAAATGAAGAATCTCAAAGTAAATACACAAAGTAAATGTTTGAAGTGTATATTACAGTTTTAAATGCACCAAAACTATGACAGATGGTGATGTCTCTGTCTGGAATATTTTGGCGTAGGGGCCAGCCAAGGACAAGGGGCGTCACGTTCTTGCACTCATTTGTTGTATCCCCGGCCCGCAGGAAGAATACAAAAGAGTGCAAGGACGTGCGTACGCAAAGTCGCTTGGGTACCCAGTACTAAGTCACTCCGTTAATGTCAAACTGCGTTGGAACATTCAGGCAGGTAAACCTTGGTGCAAAACAAAATGAGAAGACCGACTCACATCATTCAGCCAACCCATCGTTCGCCTTATCACTTGAATATCTCTTCTGGTCTTACATAAGCTCCATTTTGGGCTTCCAGTGCAAGGCAGCGTTTTCAGCATTTCAGTGTACCGGGGGATCAAGAAGAACCGCGGTGTGCGCTTTCTCATAAAAGGAGCGCGCGTGCGATCATCCTGTGCGCCCCAGCGGAAGCGACGGTCACACGTATTAGGATTCCCGCGCCAAAGTGAACCGCAGCCTTTTGAGAAGTGAAGCTTGTGTGTCGCGTGTTTCAAGTTGCTCTCACGCTTACACGTCATGACAGGTGCAGCCTTTGAGGTGCCGCGTTGGATTGCCACGACGCCACGCGGGAAGTCGAGAATTTTTGTCGTGGCTCGTGCATTTAGCAGTATTTATTCCACTAATCAAGCCAGGGGGACCAGACGCCGCCGAAGTTCTCAGGATAAGAACGCTGGTCCTCCGGTCGTTTCCGTGGCGGAACCATTTGTGACACGTAGGCGCTCAGCCTCTTGTACAGGGAGCGCAGTAGCTGAAGGGAGAAAAATAAGAAACGACAATCAAATATCATAGCGCAGCTGCAAATCGGATTAACAAGACGTGCAAGGCCAAACACGTGACGTTGCTATCTATCGCCGCACCAAGAGCGTGCGTATCCGCTGTGCATCAGCGTGCGGATAGCAACATCAGCATGCTACGCGCACGAATCCTTAAAGGATCCCCAAGGCGGTTTTTTATTCACATTGTGCCCCTGATTAGACGTC
The DNA here is from genome assembly GCA_013339685.2 of Hyalomma asiaticum. Lineage (NCBI taxonomy): Eukaryota > Metazoa > Arthropoda > Arachnida > Ixodida > Ixodidae > Hyalomma > Hyalomma asiaticum. The sequence continues at coordinate 396,365 of JABSTT010006195.1, read as the reverse complement.
ATTATAGAATCATCGTCATCCTCATAACTTACGCTCATTTACTTACGCTAGAGGACCCTTGATAGGACACTATATTAAGATCGGAGGATAATATCTATGCAGAGTTGAAATGACGCCTTTTGCGATGGTGCTGCACAACAATGAGCCAAGGAAGTCACGTATGCACAGCATGCATAACATATCAGCGAGGGTGTTGGCTACTAATTAAGTACTGCAATGATGGGAACCGAAAAACACTGGGAAAAAGAACGGACGTGAAAATAATTTGAAACTGCACCGGACACTGAAGTATGAGTGAAAAGAGTGTACGCAGCTTAGATTGAAACAATATTTTCTTATATAAAAAAGCAATATCATAAAAAGGATGCAAGGAAACAAAAAGTGCATTATTAAAGTTATTTAACAAATAGTGGAGTTAAGAACCGCCTCAATATTTTTATGTTTCACTCAAGATGAACCGCTTCAGGAAGGGAATTCGAGACTCCGATGGATGCAGGAAGACATGATTTGTTAAGTCTGGGAATCGAACCATCAAGGCGCTCGACGCTATTGGAACTGAACAGACGGCGAGATGTTGATTTCATTTGTGGGGTTTAACGTCCCAAAACCAGCTCTGATTATGAGAGACGCCGCAGTGGTCTCTAGAAATTTTGGCACCTGGGGTTCTTTAACGTGCACTTGTATCTCACAGCAAACAGGCCTCACCATTTCGCCGCCATCGAAATGCAGCCGCTGCGGCCGGCATTCCATCCCGCGACCTTCAGATCAGCAGCCGAGTGCCATAACCACTACACCACCATGTCGGGGAAGACTTCGAGATGTCTGAACGGGAGGCAGTATGATCCACGCACAAGAGGGGTGCTGCACGCCACACGGTCTGTAATATGAGTATGGAAGAGACTTAGTCCTGTGATCCTGCGCCTTACTGCTAAAGGGGGCAGTTCAAGTTTGGGGTAATGACGGTTACGCTGTCGTGCGGACGTGTGTTTGATGAAATAAATCTGGAAGCATGATTTTGTACCTACTCGAGAGAGGTAATTAAAGGGCCCCTAAACAACCCCGAGGTCCAAAATTTGTTTTAAAGATATAACTGCGCTCCTGTGCGATGTGAACATGCTCCCGTACGAATTTTGCGAATAGGTGCAATAATAATGAAGTTACACGGGTTTAAGTGGCCGCTTGCATCGGTTTCGTTTTCTCGGTCGGCCTCCCCACCCTTCTGTGCCAAGGAGGGGGTAGGCACAACGCGCCGTCGAGACTCCGCCCACTTTTGACACGTGACATGACGTGAGCAATTGACGTCATTGACGCTTGCGATGCAGTTCCGGTTGCTCCTACGCTCACGCCGGTGGGATGGACACTGGATCTGACATAGACCTGGTTTCGACCAATCAACGAGCTACAAATGCGCAAAGTTGTTCGCGGTAGAACGCGACGACACCTAGGATGCGAGGGCGACTGGTCAATCGCAGGAAAGAGGAGCGGGAATCGTTTTTTGAAATACGGCGTCTGTGTGGCGCGCAGCGCTGTCACATTCGCAGAATCTGATCGCCGCAACATTCTCTATGAGTTAGCTTGTTGGGTGGCTTAAAAAAAGCAGGAGCCAGTTTAGTGGCCCTTTAAGTAATCTTGCTAGGGGGATCCGAACGGGGAGAAGCGTATTCGAGCTTGCTCTCAAAGAAGGTTCTATATGTTTCGTATACTTTCGAAGGGTTTCATTCATACCATAATTAGGCTTCTTTACGCATAATTTAAACGAAGCACCTCGCACGAAGACAGCTATGGGCTAATAGCTGTCGTCTTCCTTCTTACCACTGCTGTTCCTCCTCAAGTCTTTCAGCAGCGGGTTGCACGCTAGCGACGGCTGCGACCACCGGGCTATAGTAGCGACATGGCGCCGCCATGTGTCTATTGAGGCGTGCTCGCCTAAGTACTGCGGCGGTGTCTAAATGCACCGCATTTCGCCGGCTAGGAGTCCTTGGTGTGCTCCACGTGCTAGGATGATACCGGTGGCTGGTAACCTATGGTGCGTACGACGTCACTAGGGGAAAGGCAATCGCATCACTCGTTGCGTGCCCATTGCACGACCCAAGGGCAGGGACGGTCGGAAACTTTATGTTGAGCCGCGTTCATCTTTAACTATGCGCACATGAAAAATCTTGTAGAAAATCACACACTTCACGCAGAGCGCTGATATTGGTCTATTAATGATCGAAATTACTTGTGCTACCGGCGCAGTAAACTTGTGAAACATCACTGAAACCATTTCTTTGTTACTCTTAGAGGAGCCATTGCTGCTTTTACGTTCTTGTACAAGCGTAGCGGGCTGTGCCAAGGGTCTTCGTAGCGGGGCACCCTCCCTTGAGAAGCCAAAGAGGGAGCTGGGAGCTACCTGTATCTTTTTTATATAACGATCAGTGGTTACCGACTCAGTACGAACCACACGTCTTCAACGGCGGTACCGGTGGCCCCATATCCACATACCCAAACTCTCGATATGTCCAGTATGGGCGGGCTCTGTCTATAACCTGTTCGTGAGTCCTTGCAGAAGCTGTTGAGCAACAATAGGAGCCAGAGCGGGTACCTTAACACAGAAATTAATTGTCTTTAAACATGCCACATTACATTAAGGAAAGTACACTTATTATATAGCAGGAAAATCAAGTTGCTGCCCAAAGAATATCATTGCTGCCCTTTTCCTGGAGCGTGCCGCCGTGAGCAAAGCGATTACACTGAAAGTACGCAAATATCCTTTTGTTCAATTATTTTTAAGATTTTTGGACAGTAATCAGAAACATCCAGTATATGTTATAGCGCACAAAGTACGACTCAGTTCTTGAGAGCAAAAGTTCGCCGCTAATGCACAGGGAAACAACTGCGGCGGGCGTAGGACGTCGCGGTGGTGGTCAACATTTAACTATAGTCTGTTTCACTAGTTCCGTGCAGCAGTGCCAAAGCTACGAGACCATCGAGCGCAGAATTCTTCCGCGGCGAGATGTTGTTGTTGTTGTTCACCTGACAATAGATGGCTCACGCCCACTGTGGGGGATTGGCCATGAATTGGGTGCTAAAAAATTTTATATTTAGGAATGGAGTAATCTACACAGAGAAATGGCGAAGTGGTATTGATGCAATATGGGGGGGAGGAAAAACTCTAATGATTCACATAATGAAAAATTGATGATGAAATTGAAAGATGAAATGCCATTGTTCGGACACGCACGCCCCGCTTCATCTTCCTCCTTCCACGGCTGAAGCTGCCACTGCGGCGCCCGCCATTGGCAGATGAGAAGTCGCGGAAGGACACGTTTAATATGCGTTCGCTCTCCTGGTTGGTCAAAGAGGCCTGTAGCTTCCACAGTGCTGCGTGGAACTTCTGAAACAGACTATAATTCGACGTACATCTTTTCTTTCGGAACCTAAAACGTTCCTGAAAGAAATTCTTAACGATATTGCATAGAGACAGCACCTGCGGGGTTCAGTATTCGAGAGAAATTTTCACCATGACAAAGAAGAGCTGTCAAGTATTCTTTGGAACGATTTTATAACGACCAAACCCTTGTGGTTGACAACATCACGGTCAATGAAAAGGATATGCGTGCGCTCACCTAGTTGCGTTGCCATTATAAAATCACGCATGCAGTCATTCTGTTAGGTGCGCATTCTGCGATTTCAGAAAAATATGTGGTTGATCCCTCTGTCATAGGAATCGGTATAACAGGAAAGTGAAACCTGTCTTCGTATAGAAGCAGCAATCTGGCGAATCGAGGAGACAGAGATGAGTTCGTACTCTGGACATGTGATGCCCTTGCATGCCCACATCAGACACACCTCGATACTGCACACCGATCCTGGATGTGCACGGAAGCAAATGCTCTTGAACTACTCACATTTCTCCGGAGACATTGAACGCACACGCGCCCTGAGCAGACCTGCTATGAAATAGGGGCGTCCGCAAACGGTGAAACCTTGCCAGCGAAACTGAAGTTTTTGTCAGCGGATCGTTCTGTGAATGCACACTTCGCAGTGCATAGGCGCGTCATTTGCTTGTCGGCGGCCATCTTTGCGTTCCGGGAGTAGAGCACATCGCACCGCAACTGGCTACCATATGCGTCAGAGAAGACATTATGTAGCGGCCGTGGCTAAAGCAACGCGCCCGCAGCATGCCGAAGCCTGCGCAGCGATAGAGGCGTCGAGCTACTCAAGTGCTAACTGCCGGCACGCATATTAACACAATCTGCGACTTCGCACCATCATTACCAGGTGTCGGTACCACTGCTGAGAACCAAAAGTGCAGCGAAAGGGAGGCGATGTTAATTTAAGAGCAATTTTGCGTGCTAAATGTTTTTCCTTTAATCCGACGTCAATAAGATGCGAATTAAAAAGCAGTGTAGTAAAGATATAAGGCCCGTTTTTTTTCCTCCGTACTGCAAGTATGTCGGTGGTGTGGTGGTAGCCCTTCCAGCTCATGCCGTCGCACCCCGGTTTGTTGTGGGTCCAAGTCAGAGCAAGTATATATATATATAGCACTTTTTCCTTCTTAAATGTGCGTTTATTTTTCAGACATCTACATGCGTTACGGAACTACGTCACAGATTTGCTAGTGGACCCAAGGAGGTTCCATTAAACTTGCGGAGTGGAAGTCCCTGCAGCCGCCTACGGGGCCAAGTGAAGCCGGCGGCGGCGATGTTAGTAGAGGAAAAAGTACACGGGCCCGCCATAGACGGCAATGTATTAAGAGAGGCGCTCGACTTGTTTTGCAACCTAACGATGAAACATAGAGACCGAAACCAACTTTATGCCTATGACAATTACCAACGGCGTTTTCTAGTTTGCCGCGTCCGTACTCAGCTGTAGGCGTCGAGGAAAGCAAAGGAACACAGCTGGCTGAGAGGTTCTATGCAAATCGTACTTGCTGGCGTACTCTGTCTGGTAGTAGAAACTAGGATTTTGTGTTGCGGTGATGCTGTATAGCGCAAAGACGAGGCACTGTGCGACTTCCAGCTGGCGTAAAATGCATCACTGCCCTTTATTTAAGCATGTATCCTACCCATCCAGTACAGCGCATGCTTTCTGCATGTTGCCTTAACTAACCGCACGCTCTATTATTTATTTTTTTCGTATTCCACGTACGTTCTTCCAAATGGTTCGTTGCTCTTAGCGTTTGCGAAGTCTTCTCAGATCCGCGTCTCTCAAGACCCGTTGGGTGCGTTCGGATAACGTTACTTGGTTCTGACTGTAGACGTATACATAGGAGGTTTCTTACACGGGGTACACTCGCTGAAAAGCATTACACATGAAGACAGAGGTCGGGTTGTTCGGTGTCACTAGAGCAGAGGTGATCGAGTGGCTGTTTTAAGCTTTCCATCCACCCCTCCGAACACCACATGTTCTCAGTCAGAAGGCTACGCACAGTATTTTTAATTTTTTTCTTCATTTGCGAAACCAGTAGCACGGAGAAACACGCCATACGTACGTGCTCGCTGCATGCGCGTTTGTCAACACGTACACATGGAAAATTCTGCATCTATGCTCCGGAAAGATAGCCTTCCTCTAAATTCGCATACAAACACTGCAGTGACTATGCAATATGTGCATCAGACGCGTGTTTTAGCAGAAATCGAGCCCGTAGCAAATCATGTATGCACGCATCTGAAAACGATGCACTAACAAGTATTTAAAGCTTACAGTTAACTTTGATGCAGGCGTAGGGATGTAATATATGGATGCCCTCTTTTAGTAAATTGCCCTCTATTTTAGCAAAATGCACTGAAAACGGGAAGCCGTACGTGAAGAAAGTGACAAAAACTTGCACGTGAAATGTTCTTCCAGGCTTCTTCTCAGCGTGATTTGGGCAGCCGAAAGCGACGCGCGAAGTCAGCGTTGCCTTCTCAGATATTTAGATGCTTATGAAAAACATGACACTGGTGTTTAAACACCACGAAACAGCGTCGCAGTGTACGCGCTACGCCGTCTGTGTGGTCGTCTGCTACTGTTTCCTTGAGCAAGATGGCGGCGACGGCTTCACTTTCCGCGGCATGCTTCCACTCCACAAAAATGTAATATGTAACCTACTTGAGTGGACCAGGGCATAAATTACTTCCGTGTTAAAAGATAAAAGGAAAGAAGCTGCGCATTTTGTGAAGCAACTGTCGCACTTTCCGCATCTCTTGCTGGGTCAGTGTAGGAATGCAGTCCAAGCGCTCACAGACGGCATGCAGGCATTTTGGAGCCTAATTGGATAACCCTCACGGCTGCGACATATGTCAAACAACGTTGGCAATGGTGGGTGATGCATTGAACGTTCTCAATGTTCTCTTGATTTTGTGCTTTTAAATGCGGAGCATTTCTTAGTCGCACGATGTCGCGCTTCGGCATAGGCGCCGGCGGAGCCATCAACACCCCCAATGCGCATGCTCGGCTCGTCTCGTGCCGGCCCAGGAAGACACCCGTAAAACTGTCGCTCCAGTGAGGCGTTCAGCAAGCCGAGCGTGCGCAGTGGGGGTGCGGACCTCTCCCTCGAATGCGGGCGGTGTGTATATAAGCGGCGGAGCGCGCGTTCGGAATTCAGTCAAGGGCGTCTTTGCGGACCTCTCCCCCGTACTCCTCTCCCTCGAACGCGGGCGGTGTGTATATAAGCGGCGGAACGCTCGTTCGGGATTTAATCCATCACTCGGGCAGCGCGACGCTTCTGCGAAACGGCAACGCCGAGCTGCGGATTCTGAACTTCGTGCACGAGAAGCAGCGGCGAAACGTGAGCAGCGAGCTTTAATACCACAGATACGTGAGCGAGAAGCGGCGTGCAAACGTTGTCAACGAGACGCGGCTCCGGACGCTGCTCGTGGACGCAAGCACCCACCTTGGTGCCGTCCAATACAACGACGGCACCAAGCAATAAAGACACACTTTAACTTTACACTCCTTGCCTTCGCTTCTCCTTCATTCAATAAATAAGAATAATAAAGACGAAATAACAATTAAGCATTCCCAAACCATTCCCAATTACGCAACATTCACGCGATACCCCCACCACTCTGAGACGCATTTATCGAGTTCCCCCCGTGGGAAGATGCGGGCGGCATTTTTTTTGTGAATGGGGTTGCTCTAAAAAGCCCAGGCGTGGCGTCACCGGATCAAGTGCGCATGGTACCTAGTTTTGAAGTTTGAAATATGCGTTTTTGTGCCACAGAATGTTGGAAAAACTAGGTGCGATGTTGACAGTAAAGTGACAGTATTGTCGCGGGCATAAAAGATCGCCATCAGGATATTACCTTCTTTTGTGAACCTGTCATGTTGTGTGTCTCGCAGGGGTCTCGTTCAATGTCGAACAGGTAGGGAGCCTTCCCTGGCGGTCTCATGCTGGCTGCGGGCCCGCAGTTCACCGTCGTCTCCTGGGTCCAGTTCTTGTCAGTTTTGCAGTGAAGGGGACCGTATAATGGCTTGAAAACTTTCGCTGTCCTGTGCTGGGGAACACAGGATTATTAACGAAGGATAGCATGTCCCTCTTCATCGCTTTTGAAAGTGGAATTTAAATGGCTCCCTGTGTGATTAGTATGTGGAAGCTTGTGTACCCATGTGAAGCTGGAGCAGTAGGGAAAGTCCTTCCCTATGGCAATACAATAAACAAAAGACAATAAAATGAGTCGAATATCTTAAGGAAAGCTGAACCCATTCATACGCACAAATGCAAAGAGAAAACTGGCATCCACCTGTGCAAAGCTACAAGAAAATCAATACGGATTTCTAAGGAATGAAAGCTTCTTAGCTGACGAAATATTTGTTCTGGTCCGTGGTTCGAGTACGCGACCAACACCTGGGACGCTCGCTCTGCCAATTGAGCTAACCAGGAGGCTATCAATTAACAGCGCGAGGGCTATCGATAACCCGAAGGAAATAGGTAGGCCATAGCACCATACTCACACGCATGCACGTATTCACAATTTCTGAATTCATTGACCACCTATCTTAATTATACTGGTGGCTATGGCGTCCGCCGTCGCCGGCCATTGTTACGGGCACTACAGCTTATGCTATATTTTTAATTATTTATTCACTAAATAAAAACTAGATAAATAAATAAAAAAGCGTGAGCTGTTATGACCATTACAATGCCCGGTGACGGCGGACACCATAGCCACCGAATTCGGCTAATGCAACAGCTAAAAATAACTTACGCTGTAACACTGATTGATGCGTTATTTTACGGATATTCCAAAACTAGCTACGATTACGACGCAAGCCCTGCAGTGGAGGTCTCTGGAGTAATTTAGACCACCTGTGGTTCCTCAGTGCCCACTTAAGTCTAAAAACACAAGTCCTTTTTTTGGCATTTCGCCCCAATCGAAATGTGGCCGCCGTGGTCGAGCATCGCAAGCCAAAACCTAGACGCTAATCTATCACTGCGGGTTACGGTGTAATAAAGTAGAATAGTATGGGGAAGTGTAAAAAAGAGCTTTCATATTGTGAGTAAGATAATAGACTGTTTGGTTGCAAAAGGACACACAAAGTTGTCCGCATTTATGTCTCATTAGGCAAACGTATAAGGGACTCCCAGAAACATATATTAGGGGCGAAGCTCCTCTTAGTCTAACCTTGTCACGCGTCAGTCGTCAGGCGTAACCCGCGTGCTGCGAGGCACGCGCTCGCCCTCGGCGCGTGCCTCTCTCTCTCTCTCTCTCTCTCCCGGCGCGTGCCTCTGCTGTCTTGTGTGTGAGAGAGAGAGAGAGCGAAAGGTGCGCGTTGGATATGGAAACGTTGTTTCTTAGAGGAACGCTCTACCGGCTTGCAAAGAAGAACGCGCCCTCACCCGCGAGAGACAACGTTGGCGCAGGCAGCGTCTCCTAGCGAGTTTCTTGATTGAGAAATACCGACTGCTCGCGTTGGAGAAGCGTTCACCGGCAACCCATATATATCTATATATATAGGCACAGGACCTTGACTTACAATGAAGTGCCGGGGGGAGATTTCATTTGTGCATAGTTGAACCATGAGGATTCGTAGCGTGCGCGTTAACTAAATTAATCCGGAACTCGGCACGATCTACGATGAACATCCCGAGCTTCGCCCACTCATCATCATTCACTTCGTGGATATGCTGTAATTTTTATTCAAGAATCGCAGCTTGTAAGCGCATCCACAACTATAATTGTATTTCCCCGACGTATCGCTTTTATCGCTTGAATTCGATATTTATTATCAGGGTCTGCATCTTGTCAGCTTGATGTAAATAAAAAGCATTAATTAGAAATTATCAGCGAATATAATGCAATCACGGGCTTTCACTTGAAATCAGGCGCTTTACGTAGGACAGAACGCCGTGCCGTTCTAAAGGTGGAGTAATCGGACTGTACCTTGATGCAGCGCGTAACCGGGTCAAGTCGTCGCGTGGACGACTTGACCCGGTTACGCGCTGCATCAAGGTACAGTCCGTCGCGTGGATGACTCATGCCCTTTGGTGGGAGGCGTCGATCCTTTCTGTAAGCAATGTAAGTCTCGTTTCTCGGTGCCTGTACCAACAACTTGTAGCGGCCCAATCTTAGCGCCATGTCGCGAAACAGCGGGTCCACGTTGTGCAGTATTTCCTGTCGTGGCCATTCGGTGTCTTCTGACAGCGCGTGCCACATGTCGAAGCCATCCATAGGGCCGAGGTGCGACACATTTCCACCTACAAGTTAGTTCAGAAGGAGCATATCACGTTGCACTGCACTCGTCGATTTGCTTACACCTTCCAGACGTGAATTATCACGGGCTGTTTTTGAATGCGTCGAAATACTATTTATTACATGGGACAGGATGTGCACTTCGTGGGAGGATAGTCGTAGGGTAGAATCCGCCTTTGCGCGTAGTGAAAGGGGTGCTGATATACAAACATTTTTCACTGTTCATATGCAATGCTCCGAGGAGCCTCAGAATGACAAGGAAGTGAAAACCTGAAAGCGCTCTCTATGACGAATAATATAACACGTTTTCCACAACCAGTTTCAGTTTTGTTTTCAATTCTCTAGCCAGACATCGTGGTCCAGAATGTGATCACGTAGTGGCAGAAAATTGTGGCGAAAATTGACGATCGGTCTATTCCTTTGGTCAACTTCTACACTACAACATCAAGTGGGCACATAAGGTGCAATCGAGCGAGGCGATGCGAGTGCTGAAGCGCTGCGATAGGCTGCTACCAGGGGATAGCCTTCTGAGTTATGGCATCAGGGTACACTCCGACTCTGTATTTCTGAAGATGGTACCGAAACTGGTTGCAACAAGAGTGTTATACGAAGTTATTGAGGGTGCTTTCGGCCTTCAATGTGTTTTTTCCTATGGTTTCGAGTTTCCGGTTCTTTACTTAAAGCAAGAAAATCAAAAGTAAAAAAGAAATGTCGTGCTAGTAGTACTGCATTGAGCAACTACCTATAGCTACTGTGTAACTGATTTTGCGTACTACGGTCAACTATGGTGGCTTTTTCTTGGACAGAAAAACACACAAAAGACGCGTGCCGTACGCTTGATTGTACACCTATCGGTCTGGTAAAGCCTACCTCGAGGGGTGACGCTACGCAAAGAGCGTTTCATCAATAGTGATAGTATTGTACATCATGGCTCATGCAGCAATGGAGCATAGAACCTCCTATGGAATGGGGCACACGTTGCTACGTTGCTTTAATATCAACGTAGCCTGCATTCTTTAGTTGGCTCCTCGGAAAGAAAAGACGATGACAATAGCTGTGCACATATACGCCTTTTGTCAGGTATATTTGGGCGTCAGGAAGCTAAGCTAGTTCGTGAGGGTTCACAATCCCAAACGGTAAGGCGTAGAGAAAGGCAGCTGGGTGCAGAGAGGAACACGAAAAGTGAAGCGCATGCGTGCGGCTGCCTTCGATCTGCTTATACAGGAAATAGAATAAATGCCTGAAGATTTATCCCTTATGTAAACCGGCACGTCTACCCGATATGCAGGTGGCGCCACGGATCCTTAGCCTGAGCAGGTAAGTTTCCTGTCTTCTTTCTTTTTCTCCTCTGTAATCTCCTTCAGTTGACAGTAAGCATTCGTGTTGTCTACTGCCTTTCCTTTATTCCCGTGTCTGCGCGTCTTGCCCCTTTTAAATTATGTTTAGGTGATAGCTTACCGGCAGATGAGTAGAGAGTGGGTAGCCAGTCGACGATGTGCATCAATAGTCTCGACACTCGGCGCTTCTTCTTGAGCCGCGTGCTCCAAACAAACCCGGGAGCCCGCAACCCGCCTTCCCAAAGGGCGGATTTGCATCCACGGAGTGGCCAGCAGCTGGCGCCCGTCAGATGTGTGCCGAAGAGATCTGCGCCATTGTCCGAGCTGAACACGATGATGGTGTCATTTATCATGCCAGTCCTATTGAGAGCTTCCACCACGGCCCCCACCGACTCGTTCAAGGCGCCCACCATGCCTAAAAGAGGGAGAGAAAAAATGAGAATGATCCATGCCATATGCTTATGAGATGAGAACGCGAAAGCGGGCGAGGGCGCGATTCCTTACAGGTGCTACGCCAGTGCCAAGCATTGCAGAGCAAAAGTCGGCGCCTTCACGAAATCAGAGGATCGACTATTTCTATGCGGTTTCTCTGTCCCCTTGCGGTCGACGCTTCCGTTTTTGATGCGGGGATTCATTTTCCTCTCTTGCGTCCATCTGCAGGCGGTTTTGCGGCGGATTAGGGCCTATTCTCGCTCAGCCTGCACGCCGTTCCGCAAGCGTGTGGAGGATCTGCGGAAAGGTGAAAACAGCTGTCAAAAGGAACGAATCGCGAAATATCGAACTTGGTGGAGCTTGCGTGACCCCACCGACTTTCAATAAGTCGCGATTCGATCCGTTTGACAGCCGTTTTCACCCTTCCGCACGCTCTCAGCACGCTTGCGGAATGGCGTGCGGGTTGAGCGAGAATAGGCCCTAAGCGGAGCACGGGCCGACTCCCGCTGTGCCCACGCCAGCTGAGCATGCTTTCCCCAAGCCAGCCAAAATGCGGCCGCGCGCGGATGCACGCGGTTGCTGCTTCTAATTGCTGCGGAAAAGCGGAATGCGCACCGAACGTTGCTGCGGTTGCTGCGGCAGGTGTTGGCACAGGCGTCACTTCCGGTGTGAGAGGTCACATAGACATGGCTTTCGCGAACGCCAGCTGGGTGCGTGCATTCGCCAACCTCGCCAAGAAACGCTTTCGCGGTAACAAATTTTGCTTTATGACGAGGCACACGCCGTTTTCTTCCAGACGCGGGTGGCTTCCTTACTCCGGTGCCTAAGACTTACAACTGACGAAGTTCTAAATGGTTGTGATACGGGCTTATTGGTACTGATGCATCATGTAAAACCGCACTCAAACAGGACGGACACGGCTGGTGAGCTTCCTAGAATGGAATTTTATTCAGCCTAAGACGTCTTTCTTAAATCTTCCCCATATCAGTTATATCACGTGTAATGTGCTTTTATATATCTCACGCTCTCGAAAGAAAATTTTGTGAAGGAGAAGCACAGCTATCGCCAGTCGCATTGTCAACACTCGGTGCGGGCTTCTGGCCTTTGGCATTTCTACCAGACGGTGCTTCTGGCTACCTCGCTCCCTGCGGTCGCTGCTTCGTCGAGCCTCTAAGAAACATCTTCTCAATTGGTGGAAGTGCTGGAGTTCCTCGCCACTTCAACAACCCTGAAGCTGCGGACACGAACGCTCCCGTCTGCCATGAACGACCGCGCAGCCCAAACGGCACCATCGCCACACTCCGTGACGTGCACCGGTATGTGCATCGGTAGGCAGCCGGTAGTGCCGGTGGTCGCTCCTATTACGCATGTGCAGGCACTGCGTAGGCCCCCTCAGTCACCTTCCTCAACTCGGCCCCAAACTCCGCCACGGGAAGTTCATGCTGCACCTTGGGCCGCACCACGCGGTAATCCTTGGAGAACGCCTAGCAACTGTCTCATCTATTACTTCTGTACGCCCGGACACGTCGCTCGCTTTTGCCATCGTCGCCTCGAGCCATTCAGCGACGCTTATCGGCCATTCCAGCACGGGAGCCAGCCTTATCGCCTATACGCCCCTCCTCCCTCCCAGGCATCTGCCCGTGCTGACCTTCCACAATTTCAGTCTAATCGCTCGCCATCTCCTCGCTGACGCTCGCTGTACCCAATGCGTCGCCGACCCGCACCATCTGGCCAGGAAAAAATAACCGCCGCTGTTCCAGAGGCAAGAACTGTGACCCATTCGAACTATCCAAGCCCTCGCTCTTCTCCCGCTAACACTTTCCAAGTTTCCGGGGAAGCTGTGTCTACGTTCGCGCTTGTTGATACTGGCACAGCCGTTTCTGTGATAGCCGCTTAACTCTGCCGTTTACTGCGCAAAGTAACCACGCCACTTTCTGGGCTCTCGCTTCGGACTGCAAATGCACAGCAAGTCCCACCTCAAGCAGCCTGTACTGTACGCGTGCTCATTCAGAAAATTGTATATGTCCTCGAGTGTATTGTTCTTCCTGCATGATAGCACGACGTCATCCTCGGCTGGGACTTCTTATTCCGTCATCATGCTCTCATTGACTGCGCACTCGCTGAAGTTGAATTCTCGTCCCTGTATTACGCACCATTACACGAAGTTCGTGATCGGGCTCCTAAACTGGTCGTGCGCAAGGACACAGATATTCCGCCTGGCTCTTTCGCTCCATGTGCCCGTCTCCTGCGATATTCTCAGTGATGAAACCGTCCTTTTCACGCCGTCACATACCTTCACGAGTCGTAAATCTGTCCCACTGCCCTTCGCAACGCACTGCCCTTCGCAACGCGTTGTATGTATGTTGTTTTGAGGGGTTTACCCTTACAAAAATGCCTGTTGACATTGAGTAGACCACCTATGAACTTTCTATTGACTGTACTGACAGTCTACAGACATTTACACTGTAGTAACACTTGTTCGTAGAACGTCTAAAGACCTACTACTTACTTCTGTATAAAGAATTTTTTAGCTAGAACGTCTAAGGACTTCTCTCTTACTTCTGTATAAAGAATATTCTAACTACACTATCGAAAGGCTCCCTACTTACTTTTGTAAAAAGAATATTCTAACTACACTGTCTAAAGGCTTACTACTTACTTTTGTATAAAGAATTTTTTAGTCATCACATATAAATACTTCCCTCTTAATTCTGTATAAAGAACGTTTTAAATACATCGTCAAATGGCTTCGTTCTTACTTCTATATAAAGACTATTTTAAATGCACCGTCAAATTGCTTCAGTCTTATTATTGTATAAATAATTTAAGCACACCATCAAATTACTTCCTTCGGAATTTCGCATAAAGAACTTTCTTTATTTAAAAGTGAGAAGTCGTAGAACGTTTAACCTGTACACTGAGCGATTCTTTGATATTTCCCGCGGGACTTGTTGATGATTGCAGCTTCACTTGCCTGAACACAAAGTATATGTCGCCTACAAGTGCACCAGAGCTAACTTGTTCGCCACGCGTAGTGTAAGCTGCTTTTGCACTTAAAAATAACATGAGAGATGTTAATCAATTTTCCATTTGTCAAGATAACTAGTACAATTGAGACAGCCCGCAAGCACTGTTCTAGTGGGCACTTCTAACGTCTTTCCAGACTTTCACCTTCACGTATACTCTCTTTTTTCTGCAGTTCAAACTAACAGATGACACACTTCTTGATACGGCCGCCTTGCACAAAGATTCAAAGACCAGCACTCACACCAGAAGGGTCCGAGCTGACCCCGAAACGTTCGGTATTTTGCGTTTCAGGTAAAAAAAAGGAAACGAAGCAGGGGCCTACGCTGGTGTCATCTCGTTTCAACACTAACATTATTTTGCTTAACCAGACAGATTTGTGGCAGCTGTTAACGTTTAATATGTGCTTTGCTCGCTGGCAAAAAAAAAGAAAAACAACGTAAAACAGCAACAATAGCTTATCTTGCTACCAGCACGGAGCAGTGAATTGCTATCGCACATAAGCTGGTACAATCTCATAATGAGTTAATTGCGCGGCTTTCATATTTCTCTAATTCCCGCGGATTCCCTTTTCATAACAATCTGCCACATAAAAGCCCTTGTGGATATTATGTTTAAAGCTTTGTGCAGGCTCATTTTTTCCCGAGCATTTGCTTTGTGGCTCGCACGCTCATAAAATACACGGCTAGCTGCTTTCCTTGTGTGTGCGCGTAAGTATGAACACATGCGTGTAGCCGTCAAGCGTGGCAAGCACACTTGTTTCGAAGATGTCAAATAATTCTGCCTTCTCATACCAGGCGGAATTATAGTGATAGCAGCAGTAGCAGTAATACTGCATGTGAAGCAAAAGAAAAAAGAAACGCGCATCGAAGACTTCGCGGATGTCAGTTTTACTCAGCAATGGTAAAACCAAGGTCCTTCAAAACGACCTTCCAAACCGTGCCGAAAGGCACGCCACGCTGGCACATGCTGCGTGAACAAAATTCCTGAACCAGTACTACTACTTTGCAAGGAGGAGCAAGTCCGGCAGTCCCCCCCCCCCCCCCTTCCCCCGATGCGGTTCCTCGAATATCCATTGTGCCAAAGCTCTCCGTCCGCTGTTGGCGCACAGCGAGGAAAGGGGTGTTGAGAGAAGGAGAACGGCGCGCACGTGCTGTGTCACCGGTCTGGCAGTTTTACTTGGACATGCCGTGTGTCGGGGATGCCAGCCCAAGTCGTTGAGTTTTTCGACATGTGTGAGCTCCTGGATATATTCTTCGATATGTGTGAGTGCCTGGATATGAGTGGCCCAAAACTATGTGGTGTTGCCGAAGGGCGAAGCTTTAGGATGTGCTTTAGGATGTGCTTTAGGCAAGAAAACGGACACCCGGTACAAGCCCTCCACTGTTTTAAGCCAAGATCGCTGCAACCTGCATACAGCAAAGACAAGGCCAAGTAGTAACTACTTCTGCGTCTCGTTGGACTTTTGTTATATCTTCTGACCAGTCATGAACTATTTCCAGTCTTGTATGTTCTGTTAGTGTGGTGCGCTTGAATATTTTCTTTTGCTCACACATTTCTATTTGTTGTCGATCGAAGAGGCTTATGTGGTAAGTTTTCCTGCATAATTATTCGTATAATTCTCTTCGTTGATATACCTTCAGCCTAGCAGTGTTCACGCGTGTACCTCGGAATGCTGATTTGTATGTGCGAAGCCTATCTGACAGCACATATTGCTTATGATACAATGCCACGTGTCTGCGGTTGGTAGTAAATTACTACTGGAATGAATTTTCAAGTTAAATGACACTGTCTTTTCTTATTTCCTTTTTATCAATTAATGAACTTTCTTATAGTTGAAATACTCGTGAACAAATAATACTTCTATGCGAATGTGTTTGTGAGGCTAAATCAGATCTGCTTATTTTAATAATCTATTTATCTAGCCGCCTTGTGCTAAGTAGAGGCTGCTTACATTGCCTATTTTAATGTTTACTACCTGATGCTCTTGTCTATTGTTCTTACTGCTGTGTACCAATTAAGGATAATAAATTATTTATTTTGCTACTTCGTATCGTATTTTGCTTACGCTTGGTTGTACAACTCGTTCACACATATCGACAGAAGCTGTCACGGGGTAACATATGTCGGTATAGACCATTCTGAGAATGTGAACAGTGTGTCCATGAACATGCCTCACTAGATATATTAACCAATTGTTAAAAGGGTATACTGAGACAAATGTTTGTAGATGATCCACAGAAAGTCTACAAACATTTTGGCAGTATGTTCCTAGGGCGTCAAAAGACAAATGCTAATAGGGCACTGGTAGAAAGTAAGCAGACAGCCTATGAACACGCGTCTATGTACTGTTGGTGGCCAATTGTTTCCAGAACGCCAACAAGCAGTCAGTAAAGAAGTACACAGACCTTTGCTAGACACCCTGTAGGTTGTTGGTAGGTTCTACAATTGTCTTTAGATATGTTTCTAGGGTGTCAAAAGAAAAAGGACTATAGGACGTTAATATGAAGTCAGCAGACACCCTAGAAACAGGTGTCTGTTGAAAGTTGGTGGCCAATTGCAGGCAGGGTGCCCACAGGAAGTTGGTAGAGAAGTATGTAGACTGTTGCTAGACAGTCTGTTAGTTATTGGTATGTTCTAGTAACAATTGTCTGTAGACATTCAATTTAATGCTACTAGAAATTTTTGTAAGGGTAACGTCCCAAAACCAGCTCTGATTATGAGAAACGCCGTAGTGGAGGGCTCCGGGAATTTCGACCACCTGGGGTTCTTTAACGTGCATTGACATCGCACAGCACACGGGCCCCAACATTTCGCCTCCATCGAAATGCAGCCGCCGCGGCCGGGATTCGATCCCGCTACCCTCGGATCAGCAGCCGAGTACCGTCGCCACTAGACAACCGTGGCGGGGCGCCAGTTGTATGTAACAATATATTGTGCTACAGCCCCTCTGGGCGCCTATTACCTTAGTCGTTGGTGAATGCCTCGGCTTCGACGAGCGCGTCGACCCTTCGCCTTTGATCGACATGCCTGATGACCCACTTCGTGACCCCTCAGGTCAACCATCTGCGATTTCAGCGCTTGAGGAAACGTACCGCCGTACGCTCTAGAGTGCTGAAATCGCAGATACGCTCACGCCAACCGCACAGGCCGATCTTAATCTCCTGCACGAATTTCGAAATTCCTTCGACGTTTCGCAACCAAAACTGGACCGTACCTCGGAAGGCAGCACTACATTGATACCGGTTAACATCTACCATTGCGTCAGCGACAATACCGCGTCTCCGCAGAAGAGCGTCGCGTCATTACAGATCAAGTCGAATGTATGCTTCGTCGTGGCATTATTCAGTGGTCTCAGAGTCCCTGGGCATCTCCTGTCGTGCTTGTTTGCAAGAAAGACGGCTCTATTCGGTTTTCTGTTGATTACCGTCGGTTAAACAAGGTGACACGCAAGGGCGTCTACCCCTTGACGCGCGTCGACAATGCCCCTGACAGTCTTCAAGGGGCATTCTTCACGTCCCTGGATTTCGGTTGGGGTACTCGCAAGTACCGATGGCTGAGGCCGATCGTCAGAAAATGGCATTCGTTACGCCTGACGGCTTATATGAATTTAACGTGATGTCCTTTGACCTGTGCAATGCACCCGCCACATTTTAACGACTCATAGACAACATGCTGCGTGGTCTCAAGTGGTCGATGTGTTTATGATATCTCGAAGATATTGTGGTTTTTTCGCTTGACTTTCTGACCCACCTGCTTCGCCTCAGTCGTGTATGGCCTGCCTAACGAACGCCGGCCTGTAGCTAAACCTCAAAAAGTGCCGCTTCGCCGCGCGGAAGCTATCTCAGGCCACATTGTGCCAAGGATGGCGTTCTACCCGACCCTGCAAAACTTCCAGCGGTCGCTCAGTTTCCTACGCCTCAGACCACAAAAGAACTTTATAGTTTTGTGGAATTATGGTCCTACTTCCGGCGTTTCGTTCTCAACTTTGTGTCCATTATGTGGCCCTTGACCCGGCTGTTGCGAGGTGACCAATACTTCTCTTCCTGATCGCCTGCAAGCAAGGCTGCGTTTGCTACGCTGCGCCGTCTCCTCACCTCTCCATCCATTCTTCGCCATTTCGATCCGACAGTGGCAACTGAGGTACATGCAGACCCCAGCAGAGTAGGTCTCGGCGCCGTCCTCGCCCAACGAACTCCCGGCTACTCCGAGTACGTCGTCGCTTATGCGAGTCGCACGCTAACGCAGGCAGAGGCCAATTACAGCGCAACCGAAAAATCGTGCTTGGCTTTAGTGTGGGCACTTGGCAAGTTCCGTCCATACCTATACGGGTGTCCCTCTTCGACTTAGTGACACCATCACGCACTTTGTTCGCTCACCTCTTTGAAAGATCCCGATCGCCGCCTAGCACGATGGGCACTCCGAATCCAGGAGTACGACATTCGAGTCGCATACCGCAGCGGACGCAAGCACTCTGACGCAGATGGCCTATTTCGTTCGCAGCTACCTGGATTGCTGCACTCTTGCACTGTCTCTCCGGACCAACGAACACCCCTGCATCCCGCTCCCTCCAACAACAAGCAGCTCACTTCGCCATTCGTTACCAGCTGCTTCACCGATGCAACTACGCTCCTGATGGACGTAGTTGCGTTATTCCCCGCAACTTACGATCACAAATCTGTACCTCCTTCAATGCCTATCCACAGTGTGGCCATGCCGGAGTGCTTAAGACTTATGAGCGCATTCGTCACCGCTACTACTGGCGTGGCATGTGCAGTATTATACGAAAGTTTGTTCGCTCGTGTATTGAGTGCCAACGTCGCAACTCGCCGCATATACGCTCGTGTGGTCGCCCTGCAGCCGCTCCCATACCCTGCCAGACCCTCCGATCACGTCGGCATTGACTTATACGGCCTGCTTCCGATAGGTGCAAGATGGAAATCTGTGGATCATTGTCGCTGTGGACCACTTGACACGATACACCAAAACTGCTGCTTTGCCAAGTGCTACAGCGCGGGACGTGGTCGCTTTCTTCCTACATCGATTAGCCGTCCGACACGGCGCACCTCGAGAACTCCTTAGTGATCGAGGCAGAACATTCCTGTCCGAAGTCGTCGAAGCTTCGCTTTCAGAATGCCACGGTATTCGTCGGACGAGCACAGCACACCATCCTCAGACTAACGGGCTCACCGAGCGATTCAACCGCACTCTCGGCGATATGCTGGCGATGTACAGTACGGTCCACTGTTAGGGGGAACACGCGAGCGCGCGGCCGGCGGTCCGCGGGGCGCTAACTGCTGGCGAGATTTGGAAACGCGGAGCATGCGCGCAGAATCGCAAGGGCGGTACTTGCTCGCGTCGTCTGCTACTTCTCCGCCCTATACGCTCGGGGCGCGCTAGCGACAAGCTTGCTATGCTCGCTGCATCGACCATCAATTTCCATGGCTGTTATCAAAAGCGGCTGTCTGGTTCGAACAGCGTTTGCGGCAAACAGCGAAACAAACAGCGAAAAGCGGCAAGCCCCACCCTTGCGCGTCTATGCGCATGCGCTGCGTTTACAAATCTCGCCGCCAGTTTGCGCCACGCGGGCCGGCGGCCACGCGTTGGCGTGTTCCCTCCAAGAGTGGACCGTACTGTACGTGGCGTCTCATCATCGTAACTGGGACCGCGTTCTTCCATTCGTCACTGCAACACAAGCCGCTATGGGATTTTTCCCTTTCTTCCTTTTGTATGGACGTCAGCCCTCGCATACCTTTGACACAGTCCTCCCATATCGGCCTGACGCCTCCGAGTGCGAACCTGTGTCCATAGTCGCCTGCCAAGCCGAATAATGTCACCAGCTTGCGCGCACTTTTACGGCACAGTCCCAAGATAAGAAGGGCCTTATGGCATTTTTGAACAAACGTCACCAGTGAAGTTTCTTATCGAGCCCGTCTCACCGCCTACCGACATCCGCCGGCGTTGACGAGACGTTGTCCACGTGTTGCTTCTCAAGCCCTATTACGACCCTCTGCTTCCAGACTCTTAGGTCGCCAGGATGGCTCCTTTTGCGAGGGGGTTCATTGTGAAGAAGCGCAGCTATCGCCAGTCGCATTGCCAAAGCTCGGCTTGATTGACGCGCGCTCATGGCCGTTGAAGTATCTTCCAGATGGTGCTTCGGGCTGCCTCGCTATTTGCGGTCGCTGTATCATCGAGCCGCTAATAAAGCTCTTCTCAATTTCATTGTTGGCAGTTCAGCGCCCGTGTCGCTTGTCTTGGGTCCGCTGTGTTTGTGCCTGTTTTAAATGTGCAGCTGACGTCCTAGCCAGTCCAGCAGCAGAGCTCAAGGTTTCGCGATCAAGTAACCAAGATTTTAAATATTTGCTCTTCAATAGTGACTGCTCCCTAAAGATGAACAAGGTTGTTGTGGGCTTCTTAAAGGGGATACAGACACTCTTTTCCTTCTGTATCATGACCTTCAACAGATATGTTTGAACGCCATGCAACTTAAGTATTTGCAAAATAAACTTAAGCATGCCCGTTTTTACTTACCTGCATAATAACTCCTGTCCTTGTCACCAATGTAGGAAAACTTGCTCACTCCCTTTTCAGGCGCTTGAAAAGGACTCGCATTTCCTCCAACATGCGGAGCGACGTGGCTGAAATAGCCAAAAAATGGCTGGAAGAAAATAATGAGACAGTGTCAGTGACACTAAGCAAGCATCAGAGGCGTCACAACGTGTTTGTTACATTTTATTTGATGCTCATATTAGCTAAAGCGCTTTCTTTCCTCGACACTTCATTTCAAAGCACCACACTGTTTCAATAAAAAGATCTGGGGCCGAATTCACAAAACTTCTCTTTCGTAAGTGCTTCTTGCGATTGGCTGGCTGGCTTCTCTAATGATATGTCCGGCATGAGGATTGGCTGAAATTTTCTCTTACGAACATTTTTGTCGTAAGTTGTTTTTGTGAATACGGGCCTTGGTTCTGAAATCTTCCGTCATGATCTTTTGTGATATGGCTGGAGGCACAGATATCAAAGAACTAACGCACAATGAACTCAAGGGCAGCCAAAATTGTCCTGCTTGGTTGATTGATGATATATAGCGAAACGGTGGTAAACATGAAAGATGCAGATGAAGCAATGAACAGTAAGAAGCATCGCATCAATACATATATTGTAGCCCTAGAGCCATAAGTGTTTAGGTTGGCGCTTGACGTCGTTAGGACTTGGAAGCGTTCAAAAGGCCTCGTCGCCTCCGAACAAACGGGAAGACAGGGCACGAATGCTGTCTGTAGCATAAGGAATATGGGCGAGGAACATTAAGCGAAGGAACGACTTCGTTCGCATTTTCCTAACAGGCCTTTCTTAAAGTGCCGAAGCGACCGTAGGCGCGCTCGGGAAATTCATCTTAAGGATATTTACAGCGCAACATAACACAAGGACAAAAAGCGAAGGAAAATGACAACACGGCACTTATTCTCAACTGATAGTTTATGGAAGAATCGTCGACTTATATATGGACATGGTTCAAACCACTGTGATGTGCAGGGGACGCGGAAGAAACATTGCGAAAACATAACACATGGTCAGGAGTGTCAAATATGTAGAAATTCTTTGTCACGAAGAGCGAGCGATGGTTTGTTAATACAAGCGTCATACCTAATCAATATATGGTAGGCTTCGGCGTTTTCTCTTGTCAGTTCATTCGGGTGTTTAAATATGATGTGATTTTTTTAAAAAGAGGGCTTCTCTTATGTTGCGCGGCAAATATTTTTAAGATGAATACGAGCCTACTGGCCAAACTTGCTATTTTGCTCGTGAAATGGCTGGCACTCGGCCATGCTCTCCTGCGTCCTCTCCTTTCTGAATCACTAGTAGCACTGTGCAACCGAGTTTGCACAGTGCAGTCTACTGCCGACATTGCTCTTTCGTAGGATGCTCCTTTTGAAATACTTTAACCGCAACATTTGCAGCAGATCGTCGGAACCATTGAATGACTTTTGTTCGATTCATCTGCAGGTGCAGTCCCCGGTTGCCCTTGCCAACGCGCGCGTGGGCTGTTCTCGAAACTTTGGCCGCTGCTTTTTTCAGCTTGCGCGTGCTGGCGGCTGTGGCAAATTTGCCCATGCACCCAACTTCCATCTCTCAGACTTGCCCTGGCATGTTTGTTTTCCTTCTGTCTCTCGTGTTGCTCCGCGGCGCCCTCTCGGACACGCAGCAGAGTTCCCAATAAAGGTTCAATTGTTTACCAGACAGCGTCGTTGTCGGTCCTGCGTACACTTGGTCTACACATTGCAACAAGGAGGTTCCGTGTGAAGTTCAGGGAAACCTAGGGCCACGCTTGGCTACACCCAGAGGTGTACTCTCTGTACAAAACAGGGCGCTTCTGTAGATTTGGCTTTGGACATCCCCAGCGCCATGTAAGAAATTCAGTCTCTATCCCCATGTTTTACAGAGCGTAAGGACGTGGTTATGCTGGTTGCTATAACGATGGACGGCCTTGTAAGCTGTGTACACCAACACGAAAGCGAGTGTAACACAAATAAAACACACTGGAGCGCAGTAAATTCACTATAGTGGCTGTAATCAATACTAAAGCATTACCAGCGCCATAAAGTTCATTAAGCGATGATTAGGGAACCCTAGAATATTTCTTAATTGCTCGTCGGTCCATTGGGGACTTTCGTAGGATACATAGTTCTTACTTTTGGTCTATGAAACATAGGCTGTCCAAATAAAAAAAGAATTAGGCCGGCTCTTCGGTAATGCGTTGCCTGGATGATCTCGTTTTCTCGAAGGTACGCCCCGATGTTCTCGTTGGAGTGGCCGGATAACGGCTCTGGCTTCTGGTTCAAGGTCACTCGAAGGTCACCTACAATGGGAGATACTAGGCATTTTATGCTTTAGAAAAAAAATTTCTTCATAGGTTTGCATTCTAGCTGCCATCCTACTGATTAGTGATATGCGTGCTAACAAGATCGAGACAACCCTCGAGCCGACGGCTGCTCTTGGATGCTTGAAACATGGTCACTGGCTCAGGCATAGCATCTTATTAATCGCACTGTATTCTTCATTGGAAAGCAGAAGGATGCGGCGTTTGGCCGACTGGCCGAATAAGAACAATAAATAATCTTGCGTAATTGTTCCAACAAATTCACAGTGTTGGCAGAAATCTAAACAAGATCGCAGTCTCGTGTAAGCTAGAGGCATGTTGCCACATGAAAGCAACGTTCCCTGTTCCTTACAAAGAGAAATTGTCTTGCAGAACCGTTGGCTTCAGAAACAACACCTGTTCAACAATATGTTTATCATTCATAGAATGGGCATTCATTACACAGCATGACTCTTTAAAGCAGTACGGTCGAATGTATGAAGACGAAATTATAAAAAAAGATGTAATGTACTCAGAAATGCGACAGGGCCGCCACTGTGCTGCCGGCAAAGTCTGACACTTCATTGAACAATCAGTTAACGGGATTTTGCGCCGCATAATCGGTACAGCTTGAGTATACTTCACAAAACGCGTGCGCCTATCGGTGTGATGTCTCTGGACTGGAAGGTGTCGAGCGGCGAGTTTCCGACAAACGAACTCTTGTTTGTGCGTTTCGGCCGGACTTCTCAATATTCTGTATAACGAACTACGTACCGGAATTCGTTCAACACTTGTTCCACTGTATATACTTGAAATCTCCAAAAATTTCTGGAAAATTTGCCTGTTCGCTACAACTGGATTTCACGGCATCGCAAAATCGCTATCTCGTGAGTGCTAGCTGTTCCAGAACGTTGACCGGACCGCCTACTTTCGATTTGTCGTGTCTCTCAATGAGCGAAACGAACTTCTCAGTGAAGAGGTGAGCGGCATACGTTCCATTTTGTACCCAGTACGGCGTCTCGTTGTCCCTCATGTCAAGGCCGACGTGCTCCTGCGACATAGAAGTTCCACATGCATTGCTCTGAAATTTGGAACTGTATAAACGTGAGCTAAACTTGAACAGACGCTCGAGGGAAGATAGAGGCAAACTGATGAACAGATTGGTGATTAAAGTGAAGAATGGGTAATGGTGCTAGAGATAAAGTTTCGAGAAGTGCACTTGCCTTCGTCGGGGCAGTAACTCTGACGAAATCAAGTGCTCGAGATTCCTGCTGCCATGACGAATACTAGTTCACTTGTCGAATCGTTGGCCCTGGTAACGTTCCCTTTCTTCGTTTTCAACATCCTCTTCATCAATAATCATGATGTAGTGGTTAGGGGTTCAGTGTTAAAAAAGCTAGGTATCTAAAGAAAAAGATGTAACCCTTCTTTGTATAAGATGTACGATAGCTCTAGTTGCCGCCCACTATGCGTGGCTGATTTTGCATCGGGTGCTTTAGGATGTTCGGCACAGAACAAGAACCATAACGGCAGAATACACTTTAGGTGTAGTGAGGACGAATGCACGGCGCCGCAGGAATGTCGCCATCGCTCCGCATGGCCCGAGCTTGAGACTGTTTACCCCTTACCGAAAATTGATGATGCGTCTGACTGCCGTCAAGTCGCGGAGTTCTCTTTGATCGACATACGCAGCGGCTGCTGGCAAGTCCCCGTAGTACCAGGCAACCAAACTAATACAGCCTTGGTCATGCCAGATGGGAGGACCTCTATGAATTTCGCGTCACGCATTTCAGGCTTTGCAACGCCCCGTAACTTTAGAGTTGGTGGCGGACAACCTTTTCCGCTGCCTGAAGTGGAAAACTTGCCTCTGCTGCCCAGATGATGTGGCCATTTGAACAATCGATTTCCCCACCTATCTTTTTAGGCACGAGCAATTGTTATAGTGCCTTACTGACCCTGGCCTCCTGCTCGACGTGAAGGACTGCCTATTGAAAAAAATCCCT
This sequence comes from Hyalomma asiaticum, assembly GCA_013339685.2. NCBI lineage: Eukaryota > Metazoa > Arthropoda > Arachnida > Ixodida > Ixodidae > Hyalomma > Hyalomma asiaticum. Next base: position 371,053 of record JABSTT010006195.1, on the reverse strand, counting down.
TATGACACATATGCCCCATATTCAACGACCTCGTGTGATGATTTGTGGGGTTTAACGTCCCAAAACCAGCTCTGATTATGAGAGACGCCCTAGTGGAGGTCTCCGGAAATTTCGACCATCTGGGGTTCTTCAACGTGCACTGCCATCGCACAGCACACGGACCTCAACATTTCGCCTCCATCAAAATGCAGCCGCCGCAGCCGGGATTCGATCCCGCGACCCTCGGATCAGCAGCCGGGTGCCATAACCACTAGACCACTGTGGCAGCGCCACGACCTCGTGTGAACGCATATGAACCATGTGTTCTCATATGATCCATACGAGATTATTGGATATGGGGCATGTGTGGTATATAAGATTTTTCGATAGAGATATGCGGCTTTGGCGGAAGTCAGCCTACCATCCTTGGCCTCGGCGTATCCGAAGACGGCATTCCACCGGAGGCCAAAAGCTGCGTGCTTTAGCTGATTTTCTCAAATCTTCCTCTCTGGAAGAACTTCGCAGCTGCATCGGCCTCCGCTCCTACTTTCGTCGTATTATTCGCTGTTTTGCGTCGATCATAGTTCCTCTAAATCAGCCGTTGTGAAATGACTCAAACAATTCCGATTTGTCGCCCACTTGCGACGAAGCTTTTCGAATACTGCATCTTCTGCTTACTATACATCGGTGATACTGCATCATTTCGACCCTACTACTCCGACCGAATTACACACCGACGCCAGCGGTGTTGGTCTTGGGGCTGTGCTCGCGGAGCCCGAATCCGGATTCGATGAGCACGTCATTGCATACACGCAAGCCTCACCCTCACGAAGGCGACGATGAATTATTCCGTTACGGAGAATACTTGGCGATAATCTTGGCAGGTCTGCTTATGCCTGTGCGTCTAGTTAACATCAGTAAAAATGGTTCAAACTTACGGCCGCTAAATTTATTTGTTAGCTGAAAGAAAGCGAATAAAAGGACGGGACCAAAGAAATGGGCACACAGCGACACCAATCTGTCCTTTTGAGCCCTTTCTGATCAAAGCATCTACATTTGGTGGCACAATCGTACGGACTACGTGAGTGCTTGACGAAAATGCCGTCTGCACTATCTACTGGCCGGTAGTCTGGTGTTGAACGTGGCCACGGCGTCCAAGTTGTGCAGGTGACATTGCTCTGTAGTGTTATTCTGTGTGAAAGCAATGCTTCTCGACAGCTGACTGCTCACCACTAGGCCGTGCAGGCGGCATTTTTGGCAAGCGCTAGCGCGGTCCGTATTATTTTTGGGCAGACTGTACCAATCAGTTGGAATGCGTATGCTTTCTCGGTTATCTTGCTTGCTTGTTTATTGTTTGTTACCTTGTTGAAGTAAGATGCGCCAGTTACAATACACGACTTATGTGTCGGAATTTTGCGATATTGAAATTTTGAAGCCTCCACATTTTGCATTGTGTCAGGTATATAGTGTCGTCCATGGGCACTTACTGTACCAGATGTGTGATCGTAATAGTCCGATCTGCCAGTGTAGAGACCATAGAAGCTGTCAAAACCGCGCCGCAAAAGCGTGTACTCGGTTTTAAAGAAACCCAGGTGCCACTGGAAGAGACGAAAGAAAAAACTTAGGATGGTATAGAGTGTCTAGGGGTGGTTGGCCCGTCGTGCACAGCGACTGCGTGGCCATAATTTCCCGAGAAAAATCTGAAGGATTAGGCACCTCGATGATACCCGGTATATTCTATTGAGTTCAATCAATCGTACGAGCGCATGTGTACAACATGCGTACACAGAAAGCGCTTAAGCCAAATACTAGGGGGGTTAAGCCGAAGGCTACAGTGTGCTCTGTCTCGTACTTTTGTAGAGACGAAAACGACCACGCGCCACCAGTGATTCGCGCCCCAATAGACACCGAAGAAAGCTAGTCCACTTGTGCCCATATCCGTGAAATTGTTTTACTCTATAATATTGTTCGTGTGAGAAAGTTTCTGCCAGTCGTCATGCTTGGCATATCATTAGCCAATACGCCCAGCCAATCACTGAGATATGCGCAAACTTGGTCGGTCCCGAAAGTGTGACTTTTTTATTTTGTATATTACGTGCAACTTAACGTTCAGACTTACGAAAGAAAAGCTGTGTGAATTGCGCGTTTGGTAACGTCTACTAGAAAAAGGTCTTACAATCAGGGTGTCCAACCAACCCCGAACCCCCGAACCGAAAACCTTACTCGAACCAGAATTTTGGTCTGAGCTCATCCCGAACCTAAACCGACATTTTCGGAACGTGTTTGAACCCGAACCGAACCTGAACCGTAAAAAATCATACAGGTCATCGGTTCGGAACGTCGTGGTTCAAATAGGTGTGGTGCAGCGCGTTATGTTACGCGGTAGATCGACAGAAAAAGCAGGCGACGGCGGGCTAGCGGATGGCTTTCCCGTAGAAACCTCTTCGTATTTACGGCAGTACGCAGGAAGGGCGGCGGCTCTGTTTCCGCGACGCACGCTGTCGGTAATCGCTGCGGCGTACTGTAGCCGTACGCAGCAGCACAGCGGCGGGAACTTGAGGGGTGACGGCTTTCTCCACCATGGGACTGTAGAGCATTTTCGGAGGGAACGCGGCATCCAAGAAAGGAGCAGAAGGGGGAGAGCCGCTTGCAAGAAGAGCGGGGGCTCGCGGTTGAACTAATCCTTTGAACTTTCTGGGCTCTCGACTGTCGCCAAGGGGTCGCCCGTCCGGCGGAGATGACCACGCCGTGCTAATGCAGGGAAGTGCTTTCGATGACAATACACCTCTCCTGCAGTCCTGTTCAAGTGGCGGCTTGGATGCATGCCGGCAGTTAAACGGAATGGCAACTTGGCTCTGCTGCGGTGTTCTGCTAACTCATTACAGAATTAGTGCCCCATGAAAGCTTTCGCAGAAGCTCGTTGCAGCAAGGGGTTAGAATACGGGTTTTTATTGAAGCGCCCCATATGGGTTGGTCCCAGAAGGCGGTCGCAGAAGCGATCGGATGTATTTAACGGGGAAAGAGAAAGGAGGCAGGAGAAGAGAGAGCTTAGGTATACAGAGGTCGAGCTTAGCGCTGCCTCTGATCGAAAGATGGTGAAGTTGTAAAGCTTGGTGCTCATCCCGTTATGAGTGAAAACGTTAAGGGCTCGGAATGAACTTTTCGGTGTGGTTTGAGCCCAGTTGTGCTGTCACGATGTCTGCTGGCAGTACTGGCCGCCGCCGCTGCCAGCATTTGTAAATATGTACAGTTTGGGTAATTAAACCTTCGTGTTTGTTGTGAAGTCTTCTTGGCCCAGACTCCGTCCTTCAACGTGTCGCCGCGTTCAGTGGAACCATTGGGAGGAAGCCCCATCGAAAATTAACTTCGCGATCTGCCAGCAGCGGCTCGTCCCTGCGATTGATTGAGATCTTTCTGTCGGCCTCTATCGGTTTATATATTTGGCTCATTTTATTCTTGAGAATGTGCCTTCCTTCTTTTTCCGCTGCGATGGTCCAATGGTGCTCAAATACGGGCCCAAAAGCCGCGGGTGCAAGCCCGGCCGCGCAATCGCATTTTGGTGGAGAGGGAACGCTAAGGGTCGTGCACTCTGTTTATGTCAGGGCACGCTAGGCAATACCAGCTAACCGAAATTGTCGAGACTACCTACTACGGCATGCCTCCCTTTTTCACTCTTTTGTACCCTTTACCCGACGGGTATAGTAAGCAGCGTTCTTTTAAGCGAATCACATCTATTATTGACCTTTTCCCTTCGGAATCGCCTGTGAAAGTAGATGCGATTCCGCGCGCTGGAGTGCAGCCCGAAAACGTATACACTGCTTTCAACACGAACTGAAATTTCTGCAAAGCTAACAAAACTACTTTTTGATACGCTTGTGAAAATATACTTTAGTGATAACTGCCATCTCTGCATCTGCAAGCGCCCAATCTGTACGTGTAGCCAACATGGCCAACCGACAGCATGAGATTTGGGTTGAGCTTGTTGTGTGCAACTCCGCGACATTTGACCGTACCCTTTAAGAAACTTCTGATCAAGCCTGTCTCCCCTTTATACAGCCTACGAATTTCTTTTTCAACGTGGACAAAAGCTAACTATTTTGTCGCATTTCTAAGCATGTTTATTTTCCTTGACAATTGGGATGTTATACCATATTTAACGAACACTGTACTCCGCAATAGATGCACTTATGACGTAACTATCGATTTTATCACTAAATTCAACGTGTCGTGTCACATGCGCTGCACATGTATGTAAAAGGTGTGCCCTTGTTTCGTTGCCAGAACTCTACGGAATATTTCGTTTCATTGAATTTCCTCGATATTTAACGATCGTTTTTCTGTGACACTCTTATCTGGAGCGGCTTGAAAATTTATCCCTTCAAACATCCACATGAAACTCCAATGCTTTACTCGATTTATGCATAACTAGCGACAGAAAGACTTGCAAGAGAGAGCTCTAGGATGGACGTGTCGGAGGTCCAGAAACGCTTGCCAAGTAATGCAGTGCCTGTAACATGGCCGTGTTCTACAGCGGAGCTGTTAGAACCTCCTTTTAATGCTCATTCTGTCGTGCACGAAAGGAAGACGCTGACATGCGCCTGCCGTCGACCCCCTGCAATAAATAAATAAATAAATAAATAAATAAATAAAGCAAATTCTCGGGTGGAGCAGGAGGGTTATGTGAAAACATCGCTCGCGCGTTTCAGATATGCCAGCGGGTCCTTCCACCTCCTGACCAAGCTCGAGTATGTGCCATGCGTGCGGTGCAACACAGAATAAGGAACAAAAATGAAACTAAATGATATATTACCAAGTGCAAGTTCTGTAGGAACGAAACCTAAAATCTTTAGATAGATCAGTATCCTTACCATTGTCCCGCTGCGTTACGACTTCTAGCGTTACGACTGATCAGAATTTCCTGTGATGAGCTCTAACGCGGCATGTTCTTTTTTTTCTTAGTACGTGAAGCGAAGTCCTGGTGAAATCCCGATGTCGGCACTCTACCGTTGCTGTTTAGAGTGTTTTAGTTTAGCATAAGCAGCAGGGTCAAAATGAGATATGAAATTTACTGCGCCGAACTGGTTCGTGAACCGGTTTAGTGTTGTAAACCGGTTCGCGAACTGATTCAGTTGCTTTATTTGGAAAATAAATGGAAAATAAAGACTTGGAAAATGTAAATAAATGGAAAATAATGACTTGCCGTGAAGGAGGAGCTCCAAATTCAATATCTCGGCCTTAATCCTGAAGCGATACCGCCCGTTCCACCCTGTGCCACTCTTATCATTGATTGTTCGCAACAGGATTATGTCCTTTATAACGCACGTGGACGGTCGCTTTGGTTGCTAAAGAAGCTCATAAAGCGCGAAAGAGAGTGAAATTTTCGAAGCAGCAGCTAAAAATATCGCTGCCCCATCTTGCGGCTAAGATCTATGCGAGACTTTCACATTTGCTTTTTATGCACGGAAGCACAAGTTGATAAAATGGTGTTTTCTTGCCCGAGATCGTTTGTAGGAAGCTACTTGCAAGAGCTACGACTTGAGAGTATACAGAAAAGCTGTACGGTGTAACGGTTTCTTTCCCTCTTGTCTGCAATTGTATCCATCACTTTGTTGGGTCCATGAACACCACATTCACAGATCCACGAAGTCATATCTGAATATAAAGATGTCCTCTTGGGATATGGGGTGTAAATGCACATGGATACGCGTACCTGTGTAACTGTTTATTCTCACCGGGTTTAAAGGGCTACAGCCGTGAAAATGGGTTGTCGCTCGGCGCAGGCAGCAGCTGACTGTGCCGGAAGAGTCTTGAGTGTTTTCGGATGTGACCAGATTACGCGTACGACATGAATAGCTGAATACCTTTTGAAACTTAAAGGGGCCCTGAAACCATACTTCGCTCGCCGAGTTTTGCATCTAAACGGGTTTTTTGTATTGTTCAGAGATAAATGCAGAAAGAATTTTCGAGAACGACGCAGGCAAACGCAAGTTGATTCAACTTACAAATTCAAAATAAAAGCAGACGACAGATACGGTATCTCGAGACGAGCACGCAGCTTCCAATCAAAGCGCGGCCTACATCTTGCAGTACCGGAACCGTGCTGCCCTCTGTAGCCTTCCTGCAACAACCCCCACATGGGCTGCACAGCGCTCCTTGTGTCAGCAAAATAAAATTGTAATGCACAAATTTGCACCTTTTAGTAGCTTTAGGAAGCATAAAACATGTTTACATTTTAGAATCACTTACAGTCGGTACATTGTAAGCATGTGCGATGCATATTATGTTTCCGGCCACTGAGAAACGTCATAATCAGAACTGGTTTTGGGACGTAAAACCCCACAAGCAAATCCAGCAATGCTGAGAAACGTCAGCGTTACCAGCACAGCAACGTCACATCTGCACGAAGAAACTGTTAATGTGCGACGCTGCCGTCGGCGCGGAAGTCGACGTCATGTACAAATTAAAAAAATATAATGCGCTTTGACTCCACCACTTTCACTGGTGCTACGGTAGACATTGAGTCGCGAATCAAGCAAACGCACAGTAATAGCGACGTACGTAATTTGCGTTTTAGGGCCCCTTTAAGCAAGCTCCAGCGCCATCTTTGGAAGGTGCGATGACCCTCACTTTATAGAAATCTTCGGACTGTGAGATAGAACCGATTAGGGTACGCAGAAAGGGGACAACGAAGCAAACAGACCGCATTATACATTAGCGAGATCTATTATGCCTATACTCGAGTCCTAGGGGCAAAGACTGCCGCCTGCAACCGCTACAAACGTAGTAGCACGTTGCACATGGTCCAGCGCACATCAGATAAGCATGACAGAGCGTGGCAGAACGCATGGGAAACACGTGCATAAGCAGCAGCAGTTGGAAGGATTCCTCACAGATGTGTAAATTCTCAAGCTGCAATCTCCATAAAATTGCGTTCGTCGAGAGCAATCCTTCGTACGAAGTCCATCAAGGAAAGCCCTTCTTGAAGGGGCACTAAATTTATACACTAAAGTGGTTTAGACTGAAAGACCCTTATAGGGTAACTCCGCTATCGCCAGCTTGGCCATATCGTGTTCCACATTTGAAGAGAAAATCGAGATCAAATTTTCATCTTAGTTTCATCTTTGAATCACGCGCCAACACTTTGAGGAGATCCGCGTTGCTTTCATGCGTTTTCACTGCCTCCGTGAAATTGTCTGAAACACGCTATGTTAAGGCTCTGGTTTCTTTAGAACGAATTTCTTGCTTAGATACTCATGTAGAACTTATCAGACGCGCTCAAAGATGTCTGACTTCAAGCATGTCAGTGTGGAAACGTCCGACCAGGCATCGCCTCTTGTATTTCATTTTCGAGCATTTTCTAGCTTACTAAGCGGGCTCTCCTCACGAGAGTGGCGCTTTTGGTAATGTGAAAAGGTAATTTACTTATATGAGAAAAATCGTGATTTACTTTGATGTCTCTTTAAGCCCACTATATTTTCGACGAGCTGCTCAAGCTAGCGCCGATACGGCTATTACGGGACGTCATAACTGAGGCACGGTTTAGAATGCAATGCCGATTGAAAAACACAAGGAAGAAGAGACATGACAGACGCCCGAGGAGACGAACAAAATTCCACTGGCTTTACGGAGTTGACAGTGCGCTATCTCTATACGACGTACGGAAGATAGAAAACTAGTTTCGAAGAAAGTAGACTAAGGAGACGTTGGATATCCGCTGATATGTATACATTGATGTTATTATCAAATACGACGGGGCCATTGTAGCGCCTGGTTAGCAACATCTGTCGGCGTCTCAACACAATGGCTATCACACATATCAGATTCACGGGGTTCGAATGCAATAATCCAAAGCTGACATATTTGCCATTGGCATCTCCAATGATATGTCTAACTTCAGGGTTGCCTAAGGTATTCTCTTACGATCATTTTTTGGGTTTAGGCAATTTTATGAATACATGTCTTGGGCAGGAGGCTTTCATAGCAGATGCATTACCGTTCGCTTCAGAATGAAAGGAGGCAGCAAATCTACTATTGGAGCACAAACCGACGTACCTGAATGTTAAACGAGAAGCATGGGTTTGCTTACCATCCGGAAATACTTTTGAACAAGGTTGCGGCTAACGCTGTATAGGCGCAACGCATACTTGACAAATAGCTTTAGACCAGGCAACCTTTGATTACAAATTTCCTACCTGATGCAGGCAATGTCAGACGGTGTGCGAGTGGACCTAGTATAGTTCGATTACTGCCGCGCAGCTTCTACAAAAGTGACATCCGATATGCATCATCTGATACACCGTGGAATGGCAGCTCTACAAATTCGACGCAATCTGATAATGAGGCACAGAAATCCCACGCAACATGTCGTGGTCAAAGTGGCCTACTTAGAGTTCTCTAGAAGAAGTCCACTTACTCGGACTGTAGAAGCGACTGATTTGAACTTTTAGGGGTGAAGCTCCTTAGGGTGTGGGTCGTTCCCTCTTCTGTAGTAGTATGTATGTAGCCACCTCGCACCGCCGGGAGGCTCGCGCTCGCCCTCAGCGCGTGCCTCCCGGGGCGCGAGCTCTCTCACTCTTCCATGTGCTGTCTCGTGAGAGAGAGAGAGCGAAAGGCGCGTGTTGACTATGGTCAGCGCTCTTTCTTCGATGAACGCTCTACCAGCTCGCAAAGCAGGGGAACGCGCCCTCACCCGCGAGAGACAACGTTGACGCAGGCAGCGTATTCTAGCGAGTTTCTTGATTTCTCAACTACAGTGGCTCTCAAGTCACTAAACGTTTTGGGGAGAGGAGGCAAGCGAGCACGCGCACGCTCCCGTCCCCCCCCCTCCCCACACACACCCTTCTCCATCAACTCCTTTTCAGCTTCACCCTCTTCTTTCCTGGCGCAGCATTGCGCGCCTTTCACCCTCCTTATTTCGCCAAGACGCTGCCGAATGGGTTGCAGACACCACGTCTCATTCCTATATGAACCTCTACCACCCACCAACGGAATACTTCATTCATCTGCTGTGACGCTGTTAAAGTGGCTATAGAATAGGGAAGTGTGATTACCACCAAGCGGCTCGTATGGGAAACGTTGAGGCTACTTGGCGATGCTTCCGCTAGGTGGCGCGCTCTCCCGCACACAAATCTGTTCGACTGTCTTCACAGACAGTCGAACAAATTTGCAGGGTCTGGTTGATGTATGCGGTCCGGAAAGTGAAGATTTAGGACTAAACTTTAGTGTGAGAAAATGCGGTTGGATGGTATTCATTGACAGCAACGACCAGACTGTATCAATACAGTGCGAGGAGGTACCCTGTGTACAAGAGTACAAATACCTCGGAAAATGGATAAATGATGGTAATAGATATATACAAGTACAAGACAAAGTTATGATAGTTAAAGGAAATAGGTATTCCGCAGTAATGCAGCACAGAGCTCTGCGGTTTACAACAGGTACGAGGAAATTCGCGGTTTGTTGAAAGGTGTAATGGTACCAGGACTTACAATCGGAAACTCAGTGGTGTGTATGAGGTCAGAGGTGCAGTCAGGGCGGGACGTGAATCAGAGGACGGCCGGACGTCTCGCATTGGGCGGCCATGGGAAGACCACAAATGAGGCTATTAAGGGGGATATGGGATGGTCTGACTTTGAGGGAAGAGAAGCTCAGAGTAAAATTAGGTACAAACAGAGATAAAGGAATATGAAAGAAAGTAGATAGGCAGCGAAAGTATTCAGATATTTGTATAAGAAGAACGTTGACTCACAATGGAGGAAGAGAACTAGGAGGCTTACCAGTAAGTATACAGCCAGTAACGAAACGAATGGGACGAAAAAGAGCGTTAAGAGCATGGTCAGAGCGGCGGAGAAGTCGGATTGGATAGCAGGAATGGAGAAGAAGCCGGCATTGAACAACTACAGAAAAGGGAAAGACGAAATCAATAGAGAAAAATTTTTACGATAATTCAGAGGGAAGCGCTTTACATTTTGAAGCAAGGTCAGGGTGCTTGAGAACCCGAAGTTACAGAGCGAAATTCAATAAAGAAGGGGATACATGTGCGTGCTGTCGAAAAGCTAGGGAAAAGACAGATCATATTTTGATTCAATTTACAGATGTCCACCCAGGTGTAGCTGTGGACACTACCCTACAGGAGGCCATGGGTTTCAGGGGTAGCACGGGAAAGCTTAACATGTCGGCGATAGAGATAAGTAAAAGGCGCTTAGAGTATTTGTGGTGCAAAGATATGGAGAAAACAGAAGTGCAAGGTAGTTCGGGTAAGATGTTACATCACAGCGGAACGATAATAGATAAAATAGGTAGACGAGGAGAAAAAATTTTTGTGACAATATGTGTGATTTGCGAAAAGAAACATTTGTAGAGGAAAAATAAAGCTACAGCTTGGTGGACCGCGGGCTATCGTCCCGTTATAAAGGGGACGCTCCTGGTATCCATCCATCCATCCATCCATGTCAGTCCGCCGCGTGAAATTCGCACTTGTGTACTCATGTGCCTGCGTGGCGCGGACTCCTGGTGTTTTTTCTTTTTTGTGCAAATTCGTTGTTGCCTTGAGCAGTGACAGTAGGCCGAGAGTTGCTATTTCGTATCTAGCTCCGAAAAGTGTAAATATTATGCATAAAGATGAAGACAGTCGGATACAGGCGCTGTACCCATGTGATTGTCCTTTGTTTTTTTATTTTTGTTTTTTGTGTAAACGCTGCACAAATATCATGGACGCAAACCAAACATATATCTCAGTTTTTTCTCCTAATAAGTATAGCAGTTGCTTGTTATGCCGAAAAGAGAGGAAGTCTTTCAACAACGCATGAAATATTTAAAGAGCAGAGAGACAAGGAACAATGTTGCGAGCTTCCTTTCAGCAAACAGTTCGTGTCACGCCATATCGACCATTACTATACATGACAGGGAAGCTGTGCGTCATGAGAATGGAGGCTGGGATCTTCGCTTGGCATTGTATCTGTCATTATTGCCCCCCACAAAAAAATGACAACGAAGGGCTGTGCCCACTGCCTGGCGAGGCTGGACGCGCAACTCGCCATTCATTCCCCAGGCTGGTAAGATCATGGACATGTATTTTTAGGAGCAGGATATAGAGTTTTCGTTTGTGTGTTTCGTCAGAAGCCTTCACCAGAAGTGCACAGGAGTTTCAGCCTGGAAATATCTCCGAATGATCGTGAACAAATTAAAAAAAAACGTTACAGAGAGGAATGAAAAACGTAAAATAAAGAACGATATGGTTCTGGAAAATTAGAAGCTGAAAACTCAAGATGTGCAGCACTTGGAAGACGAAGTAACGCTTTTAGATGAAGTAATTTTGCATATGAAATCAAGAATGAGAAGGTTGAAAAATTGGCCGCTCTTCAGGGGCACACCGGAAGCTATGACGTCCCTGAAAAAAAAAAGAAACTGCTATGCATCTGTCTGCATGCTGCAAGGTGAAAATTACCAAAATGCATGCTTTAAGATCGATTTTCGAAACCTGAAAGGAAATGCGCCTTTTCTTGAATATGCTTTACCAACTATCCTCTCAAGAAATACTTCTAAGGCATCCTGTCTTTCATTCCCTCACCGTCCCGTGTCGGGCGCTGTTTGTTCCCGTTGTAAAATTCTATGGGTTTATGAATATGCCCCATTATAAGAAACGCTGTACGAGCATGTATCCAGAAAAGAATTCATCGATATCGTGAGTCATCTGCGGAACAAAAATATTTTTTATCCGTTCATAGAAGCGTAGCCAAATAAACAACTCAAGCAGGTAAACATTTAAACAGAGGTAGCGTTCTCACCAGATCATGTTTCGGCAGTTCCTTCTCAAGCACCAGGACTTTCTCAAGCACCGGGCAAAACGATGTCACATGACATGCATGCCGCAATTTTCATGTTAGCACCAGCCATTTGCGTTGCGCATACACTTATGTCACACCACACCAATCGTGGTACGTGTCATATTCACCAACCGGACACGACAACCGAGCGAGCATGGCATCTGAATCATGCCGCGCATGGCCTGCATATTATGATCATTATGTTACCACCTCTAATTTGTGTTCGTCATAAAGTCATGTCACACCTAACCAATTTTGACACGTCATAATGAGACACTGTCAGAGCACAATGGTCGTGGCATGTGAGCAATGCCGTTCATGACATGCACGTTACGACCTGCCTCGACCTGTCATTTATGTTCATCATGAACACATGTTACGCCATGCAAATTTTGGTACATTGGTTATTAATTCTGGTGACGGCCGGGAGAGCCCAACGCCGTAGGCGGCTACATGGATAGATAAACACGCTCGAAGTAGCAGAAGTTCGCTAAGAAAGGCTTTGCATTATGAATTCAGGTCGCTTAGTCACCTCGAGGTTCCGGCACCAACTCTCTGTGACGCTACACATACTGAGAGCGTGTACCGAAACCCGGTGCAAAAAGGTACTTCAAAGCAAGTTATTGCTGTTGTGACCAAACGTAAACAATAATTTCAAACTCATCAGTGCCTGTCATGGAATATTTTCATTTTGCGGCGAAGAGCCGCAACGCCATTTAAACACGTTGCTAATGCACATCAAAACAATGCCACTCGACACTCGTGTAGCATATTTCAAAAGCCGGTGTGCAGCAGCGTTGTTGAGATAAAGTTCCAGCGGCAGCGCTTGTTGCGCCACGCCGCTGCCGGCGGAACGGAGACGCGCCATCAGCAAAGGTCGCGCCTCGTCAACCATAGAGTTTCGTCAACACTCAGTGTGACAGCCTTGCGTGGCAATTAAAAGGGTTTCAAAGCGCCTCGCAGCGCCTAAAGGTACAACTTGTCAAAAAATACTTCTTCCGTCAGCGGCGATGAGGCGCCACATAGAGGGTAATCTCCCCCCCACCACCGTGAAGCAGGAGCGAGCGCTAGCCGACGGGAAAGAGTAAGATAGAGCCGTCGGAGAGGGTGGTGAACAGCCGGATGGGATGCATCCGACTGGCATTGAAAAAAATAGAGGAGGCGCTGAGTGAACGTATCGTCTGCTTCGGCGTCTACTCCGTTCGAGCTCGGGAACCGCGAGCGTCTCTCGCAGGCGCTATCGAGGACTACACGCGTTTGGTCTTTTGTCACGGTTTCTGCACGTTACCGATACATGTGACTGTATCAGTGGCTCTTCCAGCAGTTCGATGCCTGTAGCCTCCTGATAGATGTTCTATTTTTTTTTCGTTACCGATTACTTAATAGGTGCATGCGCCACTTGTGACTTGCGCGTATCCACAGTGCTGCAGCCTGCTGCAGCTTGGATGCAGCAGCCTTTAATTTCACATGAGCGTGTTTACAATTAAAACGTCTTTTTTTTTGTTAACCAGCGGGTGGATCGAATTTGCTGACACAAGCGTCTATGCGCTGTGACCCAGTGTCGTACGGAACGTCGTTCCAAGGAGCGACGTTCCTAGAACGAGTTCCCTTTTGGAGGAACGAAGGAACGCCATCGTTCCATTTAGGATTGGTGGAACTGTAACGGTAACGCGTTACATTTACGAAGCAACGGCAAAGGGAACGACGTCCTTCTGCAAATGTTCCGCTCCACGACGATCGCACGTATGCAGCACATCATGCAGGGCGGGTAGGCCGAGCTACAAAACAAGGCGATCCTCGTGTCCCCGTTTTCCTGCCGCCTTTTTCGCTCCATGATAGAAAATCACGTGCAAAAACGCTATTCATTTCTATCTGTGCTTTCGATATTCGACTAGGGTGACGCTTCCCCGTCTTCACTGCGACCGCACGACCTCGCTACTCCTTGGTGGTGGCCGCTTACTGTGGCCGTTGGACAATATTTTCCGGCTGTCAGGCAGCCCTGTAGGAGTGTACAGCAACGCGGGAGCAACCGCATTCAAGAGCGAAATTCTCCTTATAATCCCGCCGTCACGGCTCCTTAGAAACTGAAACACTCTCAACGCGCGCCTTGCCATCGCTGCTCACTGCAATAGTTTTGAGAGTACGGTTACGGCCATACTTGTAAGACACTCTACGCATCAATCTCTTCAAAGTGCTTTAGTTGAAATGAACGGGACGCGCTTCAATTTAGCGTCAACAGTCCTGTGCCCTCGGCAAAAAGCAGAAACGAAAGGCTTCTCTTCAACCTCAACGTGCTCATGTGAACGTGTGCTGAAAATGCTTACGTGCGAGTGCGTGTTTGTAATGCTAAGCGAAGTCAATATCGTTCTGACCCGGACCTAGTTAATTATGCTGGGTGATGTTCAGTTTGTTTCTATTAAAACTAAAACCCATTTATCATCGTCTAATAAAAACTATAGCTTCATTACGCGACCAAATGGTTACCTACACAGGAATAACCAAATATTTTCACGCACCGGACATCGCACAGTTCACTGGAGAGCTTCGTTTGCTGGTGACAATATCCTGTCAACAATTCTTGTGTGGGGTGCGCCATTTTTCTTGGCGTCCCGTCAAATGATGCATGGAGGCTATTCATTTACTTATTTATTTCCTGCACCACAAGAGCAGTTCGCCCTTGTGTGAAGGTCGGCGTGCCTACGAAATGAACAGTCTATTAATGGTTGTCCCTAATGCGCGACGAATAAAAGCAGAAAACAGTTCCACGTTATTTAATTCTGCGGTAAACGCAGAGAATAGCTATGTCTAAATTCCTCACACCGGTATAAACTGAGCGCAGCCCATAAATAACAACAAAATAACAGTGGATCACAAACACTTTATAATTATGATAGCTAAGTAAAAACAATATATTCGAAATTTCAATTATATTAGAAATTTTCAATGTAAATAAGCTCTCTGAATCTACTGAAAATTTAATCCAACAACGCCAACAGATGAGAATAACTCACTCAACAGACAGGATAGAATTTGCCGAGCTAAGCTCCTCAGTAAAAGTAGAGTCAGGGACATACGTAACCATAACGTGAAAGAAATAGAAGCAGCCGTGAAAAAACGAGTAAGCATCAAAACAACTAAAAGGGGGCTTTGCGCCGGAAAGAACATAATGCATGCAGTGGAAGATAAGCAGGGAAACACCGTTACTAAATTCAGTGATATAAAAAAGTGGCCGAGAACTTCTATTCTGAACTATACAGCTCAAATACGAGTCCCTCCACCATGAGGGTAATAAATGTCGATCAGGACACTGAAATTCCATGCGTCACTGCGGACGAGGTTAGAAAAGCAATTCAGGGCATGTCTCACGGTAAAGCGGCTGGAGTAGACGGCATAACCGCCGACTTGGTCAAAGACGGAGGAGTCTTCCTAACTAGAAAGCTCGCAACACTATACACACAATGCCTCAAAACTTCAAATGTACCAGTCAGCTGGAAAAACGCAAATATTCTACTATTACATAAGAAGGGAGATGTTAAAGACTTGAGGAACTACAGGCCGATCAGTATACTCTCAGCACTTTACAAAATTTTCACAAAGGTTATCTCCAACAGAATAAGGGCCACACTTGAATTCAATCAACCAAGAGAACAAGCAGGGTTCAGGAAAGGATACTCCACGATAGACCACCTTCATGTGATAAATCAAGTAATCTAGAAGTCCGCAGAATACAACAAACCCCTCTATAAGGCTTTCATAGACTACGAAAAGGCTTTCGACTCGGTAGAGATTTCAGCAGTTCTGGAGGCATTACGCCGACAAGGAATATGCGATAGCTATGTAAACATAATAGCCAACATCTATAAAGATTCTACGGCCACCCTGCTCCTCCACAAGAAAAGCAGAAAAATCCCAATACAGAAAGGTGTCAGACAAGGAGATACAATTTCTCCAATGCTGTTTACTGCATGTTTGAAAGAAATCTTCAAAAGACTAGACTGGGACGAGACAGGGCTAAGGATTAACGGCGAATATCTAAGTAACTTACAATTTGCAGACGATATAGTACTTCTTAGCAACGATGGCGACGAACTGCAAAAGATGATTGAAGACTTAAGCCGAGAAAGCTCTAAAGTAGGATTAAGGTTGAACATGCAAAAAACAAAGATAATGTTAAGTGGCATGGCGAAGAAACGTGGCTTCACGATCGGAAACCAGACATTAGAAGTCGTAGAAGAATACCTATATCTAGGACAGCTACTGACAGGAGAACCCGCCCATACAAAAGAAATCCACCGTAGAATAAACCTGGGGTGGCGCGCGTACGGGAGACATTCCCAACTCATGAAAGGAAATCTACCACTATCACTCAAGCGGAAACTATATAACTACTGCATTCCGCCAGGACTGACATACGGGGCAGAAACTTGGAGAATTACGAAGAAGCTCGAGAGGAAGTTACGAACGGCGCAGCGGGCGATGGAACGAAAAATGATAGGCGTTACATTAAGAGATAGAAAGAGAGCCGAGTGGGTCACAGAACAGGCGGGAGCCGCCGACATAATAACCGACGTTAAGAAGAAAAAATGGACATGAGCAGGCCACGTGATGAGAAGGCTAGATAACCGATGGACAGTTAGAACGACGGAATGGATATCAAGAGCGGGCAAGCGTAGCCGCGGACGACAGAGAGTAAGATGGGGGGACGAAATCAAGAAATTCGCAGGCGTCAAATGGAATCATTCGCGCAGGACAGGCAAGAATGGAGAGGATTGGGAGAAGCCTTCGTCCTCCAGTGGACATAAGGTAGGCTGCTGATGATGATGATTCGAAATTTTCATTTAGACTATTAAAACGCTTGAAGGCCATCAATTTTGAGAAAGACGTTTACCATCGAGAATGCTGACGATATATTAGGGAGTCTTGTTGCAGCATTTACGCGCAACGCCCCGGGTCAGGCACAAACCTTTATATTATGTCGTAAGTCCATAGGTCTATCGCTACCTTTTAGTGCCAGGTGCATCGCAGTTACCCACGTGCATTGGTGCATGTGAGTAACTTTTTATTTGCACATTGGCTGTGCATTGTCGTTATAACTACGCATTTGAAGACCGACGTGAAAAGGGCCGTATAAGTTGCGCTTTGACTAGCTCCGAAGTTGCAGTGGGGTTGTGCGTAGCATGATCAGTGCTCCTTGATAATATTTGCCTAGGAGCGTTTCTTTGTCTATTTCTTTGTCTCCAGATAATATGATGCCGGCGACTTAAAAATTCGTGAAAATATGCGTAGGTCGATGAAAGATTTAAAAGGGTCACTTTATTATTCCGGTGTCATCCTACGCTAATTTCAGTTTTTTGAAATCAAATGCCTCGTTAATGTAACGACGCGTTCCAATTTTTGAAATGTAACTGGAACGCGTTTCTTTCTTATTAAAGGAACTAGTAACGGGAACGCGTCACAAAAATGTGGAGGAAGGAGGAACGAGTTTTCGTTCCTGTTTTGGAGGAACCTGTACAACACTGCTCTGACCGCCCTTTTCAATACACCGCCGCACGACGGCAAGTGCATGAACGCGGCTTGAAAGTTCACGTTGTAAAGCTCACTTTTCGCGCAGGCTTTTTATTGAGAGTGCACCAGACCACTAAAAAGAAAATACTGAGTGGCGAGCATAACAAAACAGGCTGGCGGAATCACGTAATGTGTCGATGCGACGCTGGTTTTTCGCTATTAAGCGTTGCACCAGCTTTGACTGTAGTCGGGGCTGGTTATCTGTCCAGCTTTTGTCTCTCCCGAGTGCGTTGGACGCCTCGAACAACCTCGCGGCATGGTACGCGGGAAACAAAACCAAGACTGCAGAAGTAAATGGCTTGTGCATAGTTCGCAAGCCAATCCGAAGCCTGTACTTCCCATAATTCCCATGGCGGTTGAACAATCGCAGCGCCAGATGGCCCTCTACCTCATAGTATGAAACTCTAGGCTAGCCACTGTAACGCTGTGAAACAAACTTAGGCTGTGTTACAATTCTGGACAGCATCGTAGACAGCCTACATAGACAACTTCAAAGACAACTTCGCGTCCTTGTCGTTCGAGTAATGGAACGCGCCCGGATGACGTTCGCGCGACGAGACGCCATCTCGCGCCGACAAAAGAAAGCTGAAGAAAACGCTGACAATTTTCGTTCATTTTGCATATTTCTTGTTGCAGTCTACGAAAAACTCAATGTAGCCCACATTAATCGGGAAAGAAATCGCCTGCTTCTGAGCAGACGACCACTCCGGCGAGTTCCGTGGACATTCAAGCAATCCTCTCAGCCGCCATCTTGTTTGGACGGCAAATTAGCCTGCATCGTTTTTGTGTTCGTATGCCGTCTACGTGAGAAATGGAATGGGACTTAAGATGGCCTCTGCTACGTAGCTGTCTATTTAGCCGTCTACCGTGAGTATTGGAACACACCCTTAAATTTGGCACTTGGAGTGCACAAAGCCTTTTCTTTAAGATCGGAGACGACGTATCAGACTTGGGACTTGGCATAGAAGATAGTTTCATACTATAAAGTAGAGGGCCATCTGGCGCTGCGATCGTTCAATCACCATGGGAAATGTGGGGAGTATAGGCTTCGGATTAGTTCGCGTTGGCTGGCGAACTGTGCACAAACCATTTACTTCTGCAGTTTTGGTTTTGTTTCCCGCGTACCCTGCCGCGAGGTTGATCGAGGAGTGCAACGCACTTGGGAGAAACAAAAGCTAGAAAGCTAACCAGCCCCGACTACAGCCAAAGCTAGTGAAACGTTCAATAGCGGGAAAACTGCAGAGTCGCATTGCCACATGGCGCGATTCCACCGGCCTGTTTTGTTATGTTCGCCGCTCAAAATTTTCTCGTTAGTGGTCTGGTGCACACTCGATAGAAAACCTGCTCGAAAAGCGAGCTTTCTAATGTGGGCGTTCAAGCCGCGTTCGTGTCCTTGCCGTGGGGCGGCTGTGTATCGAAAAGGGCGGTAAGAGCACAGAGACGCTTGCGTCGGCAAATTCGATCCACCCGTTGGTAAAAAGAAATCGTTTTAGTTGTAAACACAGGCCTACTTGTGATATGAAGGGCTGCTGCATCCAAGGTGCAGGAGGCTGCAGCATAGCGAATACGCGCAAATCAGGGAAAAAAACACCTATCAGGAGGCCACTGGCATCCAGCTGCTGCCTGAGCCGCTGAAACAGACACCTGTATCGGTAATCTGCAAAAACCGTCATAAAAGACCGAACGCCTGCAGTTCTCGATAGTTTCTGAGAGAGACGCTCGCCGTTGCCGAACCTGGACGCAGCAGACACCGAAGCAGACGATACGGTTAGTGTTTCTCTTGAAAGTTCAACACTTCTCGCCCAATATAACATTCTCTCTATTTCCATAAATGCATGCTGCGTATTTTCCAGAGGAACACGCACATCTATGTTTGCACTGATGTAAAAGACATAATTAATTACGTCGTTGCGTCGCATCTAGAGCACGCCATCGCGCGTCGACAAAACAAAGTTGAAGGAAACGCTCACAATTTTTGTTCATTTTACATATTTCGTGTTGCAGTCTAACATAACATTCTCTCTATTTCCATAAATGCGTGCTGCGTATTTTCCAAAAAAACGCACATGTATGTTCGCACTGATGTAAAAAACATAATTAATTACTTCGTGGCACCACATCTAGAGCACGCCGTCTCGCGTCGACAAAAGAAAGCTAAAAAACGCTCACAATTTTCGTTCATTTTACATATTTCGTGTTGCAGTCTACGAAAAACTCAATGTAGCTCACATTAAGCGCGAAAGAAATCGCCTGCTTCCGGGCAGACGACCACTCCGGCGAGTTCCGTGGATATTCAAGCAATCCTCTCAGCTGCGTTCATGTGATTCCCAGAAATGATGCATACCCTGATGACAAAATTTGTCTTTGCTTTCCTTCAACTTCACTTTTATGCTAACTTCTTGTATCATTTGTTACATGCGGAAAATAAGAACGAATATTAATAGCAAATATATTCTTTTCATTTTGCTTAAAGCTCAGAAAACAATGATCGCGAGTCTCAAGAACGAAATCCATCCGAAGCAAATCCGAAGCCTGCACTTCCCATAATTCCCATGGTCGGTGAAGCGCTGCCAGTGGCGCTGCTGAACGATTTCCCATAGACACTAGCGCCAGATTGCCCTCTAGAGGGTAATAGTAAGAAAGTGAATGGGACTCGGGCAAGCCCGTGGCATGTGTTGAGTTGCGCGTCCGCAATATGAGATGGCGCCACCGTCGAAACGATTGCAGCGAACCTGGTATCCGCGGCAAACAAAAGTCAGCTAACCCTAATAAAAAGAAAACTGCACGACCACAGTAGTAAAGAAAAACTTGTTCTTTAAGAAAAAATACTATCAGCCACAAGCATCATAAATTACCATTTCATAGAAAAGTTTTACAAACATGATTCGGCGCGTCTTCGCTAGCGCCGCCAGCACCGACGCCAGGGGGGGGGGGGGACATGCACGGCTGGTCTGGACTCGCGCGCTCGCTCTCTCTTTTACAGCCTGAACAGCTGCCACGACTACAATGGATCTGTTTCTATACAGGACGACGGCGCGTTCCGCGCGAGGGCGTCGCGAGCCAACCCCCCAAAACGCGTTGCTCTGCATGGGCTTCGTATGGTAAACCAGCTGTTCCCGGCCACTTTACCGTGCTAATTACTTTTTCCGCATGTAGAAAGTGGCGGAAGCAGTACAGGTGCGTGTGGGGACTGTCTGGCTTTCTAGGTACTTATGCACTCGGCAAAAGAAGAGGCACACTCAGTGCTACTAGCAACAAGAATGGGTTGGTTGGTTGGTCAAACTTGACCATCTTATATTTGATGGAGGCGAAAATGCTTGGGGCTTGTGCTCTTGGATTTAGGTGCACCCTAAAGATTACCAGGTGGTCGAAATTCCCAGAGCCTTCCACCACGGCGTCCTTCATAAACATAACGCAGTTTTCGGATGATAGCATGCTGATGCAGATGTCCCGAAGTGCGTCCTTCTGCTTAGTTTCTACAATGAGACGGATTTGCTCAGCCTTGTGGCGAACCGTTCAATTGTGTGATTGTCAAAATGTTTCCCGGAACCATCATATGAGATTCTGACGTTCTTCTCGAAGAGCCCACGCAAAAACATTTCCGGCTGTGAACGATGTGACTACTTTAAACTAGCTTTAAGCATCACGACAGTGTTTTACCAGCAGTGCTTTTTTTTCTTTTTCAGTTATTCTTGTGCATTATATTATTTATTACCAAGGACAACATTCTGCATGATGCTGAACGGTTTCTGTGAAAGTTCTTTATTTTTCTTCGCCTGCGGCTTACATTATTGCATAAAAAGATTTTTCTCATCTCTTGCACGCTGACGACTGCGTCTGGACACGTGAGAGCTGGGGAATTTATATGCATGCAGGGACTCAGCGTGGTGTGGTGCGAGTTTTATTATTATTATTATTATTATTATTATTATTATTATTATTATTATTATGTTCCTTCAGCTGTGATTGCGACTCACGGCTACTTGTGGGGAATGGGACTTTGCCCTTTTCGAGGTATTTATTTTAATAATAAAGCAAGAATTGCGACAGTTTGAATAAAAATGACCATATTTTATCATTGTCAAGTACATTAGTGGTTGGCATATGTGCATTTGACGTAAACGTTTTGGAAACCAATTTATTTCAAAAAAGAATGTTTCGTGTCATTTGTTCTGACGGTCGGTGACGAATCATGCGGCCGAGTCTTCTGAGCGCGACGCGCATCGGTAAGTGCTCTCACGAGCAGCAGAAGCGGGCGAATCAGTGGCTTGTGCCTCTCCCTCGGAAAAGCGAAAAGCACCAGAGTTGTCATATATATGCTTGCTACCGTATTCTCATCGCATTGGTACCATGCATAGCATATAGAGGAGCTTCAGAAAGTGACACGGCAAGTCTGAGGCCGAGCATTCCCAACGAGCGCTAGCCTCCGCAACGGCCGGGAGCTGGTTTAGAGCGGGTTGGCTCGGAGCGCCCCCGCCAAGTTGTGGCGATAGGTAGCAACAGCCCCCCGTGCGCAGGCCGTAAAAGAGAGAGCGAGCGCGCGCGTCCAGACCGGCCGTGGGACATGTTGCGAGTTGCGCGTCCGCGCTATCAGATAGCGCCACCATCGAGGCGACGAGAGGGCACCGCCGTCGGCAGCAGGCGAAACGCCATTTAAGCCTTTAAATTGCCTACTTTATTTGTATAACTTCAAATCGACTCGCATAAAAAATACTTTCACTTTTATTTTAAGTCACGGAAAGCGTATTGAGCATGAACAAATCTTTTAAATACTGAAACTTCTAGAATGGGTGGTGACGAGGGAAAGCGGGCAGTGAGTACCAGAAGTCGCGCACGCACCATTCGACACCTGTGAAAGTTACGCGGTTATGTTCAAATCAAGCTGCAAGATACTGGTACCATGAACAGAGTCACACGACACTATCGTAAAAGTGCAGGGACTTCAGAGGTATACTCTGTTGACAAGGATTCGTGCAGTTCTATGTATTTTTCTCCTTCAGCGGTGGACAGCTGTGCTCCGGATATCTGTGGTGGGGCTGCACATAGTACGTACCTTTTTGCGTACCAACGCTTATGAACGATACTCGCCGGTGCATCTCGTAAAACACTACCCACTTGTCCCTCATTTCATGTAAACATCGATGTCATTACAATAAAGCAGTTTCCTTGCTGCTAGTTTGTATGATCAGTGTTGTGGCTCTACTCGTCCTTACTGCAGTGGTAACCTTCCAAGCAAGTATGCAAGATGCTTATAAGTATCTAATATGGAAACGGGATGCAATTGCATTATGCAAACGCGAGAAATTTTGGGGGTACCTGCCTGTAGCGACTGAGGGAGCACCCGCGATACAGTAGCAGACGACGACGGCATATCGTCTGTTTTTGCCGGTCGCCAGCCGCCATTTTGACGCTTTGAAAGCGCCGTGCATTTTTTTTAAAACGTATTTAACTTTCTAAGCAGTTATAAATTTTACAAACAATATTTACAGTTCTAAAGCTTGAATTGCGAGAGTAAAATAGCAAGAACTGTTCAAAGTGTTAGCAAAACAACATTTTATTTGTTAGTGCGAGTGCCTTCAACAGCCGGACGGCGCTACGATCGCTTCCAAAAATCGTCCCCATTGGTTCTATGGAAATGTCCTCCCCCTGACCCCACTTTGACAGCTTCAAAGACGACTTCACGGTCCTTTTCGTCCGAGTAATGGAACGCGCCCGGATGACGTTGCACGACGAGGCGCCAGCTCGCGTCGACAAGACAAAGCTAAAAAAACGCTCACAATTTTCGTTCATTTTGCTTCTTTTGTGTTCCAATCTACGAAAAACTCAATACAGCTCATGTAAATCGCATAATAAAGCGCCCATTTGCGCGCAGACTACTCCGGCGAGGTCCGTGGATATTCAAGCAATCCTCGCAGCCGCCATCTTGTTTGGAAAGCAAAGTAGCCTGCAACGTTTTTGTCTTCGTATGCTGTCTTCGCGAAGCTGTCTATTTTGCCGTCTACGTGAGAAATGGAATGGGATTTAAGATGGCCGCTGTTACGTAGCTGTCTATACCGCGACTCCCAGGTGCCGCCACCGCCGCGAAAAAAAAAAACAAAATACGTCCCCATTGGCTCTATGGGCATGCCGCTCCCTTGACTCGGGGATAAGTCACAGAACACTTAAACCAGCTTTAGAGAACGGAAACTGTACCTTTGGCAGTGGAACGAAAATAAGAGTAGCGGTGGCGTAGTGAACTGCCATAGCGCGAGCAAAGATGGCGCAGCCTGTACTATCATCATTATAAAATTTGCGTTTTTGCTTGCTTTGCGCTGGTTGCGCTACTAGCTCTCCTTGTTTTGTTTTTTCTGTTCGCTGGATCCTCTGCTTCCATGCGCTTTCAAACCGCGGAGCAACTTTTCTTGCTTCGCGTTTCGAAAGCGTATGGGAGCCGCGGATCCAGCAAAGAGAAAAATCAAAACACGGAGAGCTAGTAGCACTTTCATGTTCCGCATTTCGTGCACATCTAATGTATAGCTTATCGCCAGGTGCCCGAAGAGGCCTCGACTGGCAAAAGTAGCGTCAATCAAGTAAGGTTTGCATCGTTTATTAAGAGTGCCAACGCTGGTACAAGCAATGACAGCACATACGTGAGCTAACAATTTGTAGTCAACTGCAAACGAAGCCTATCATGCGTGCTGAGTGCGCAAACTCGTTTTGAACAGCGCTAAACACTGGCATATATGTACGGAAAGACTGAAGGCAGAGGCATTTACTTTCTCCATACACAGAATTTCATTGTTCAGCGCCGTTTTATTCTGGCACATAGCGCTCAGACAAGCGTTTTATGCTGTCGTTCCTAGCAGCAATGCAGGCGTTTTCGAGGTAGTCTCGATCTTGATATAAGTGCGCGGTGCGTAATCGGCGACATGGCGAGGAAAGAGCAAAGTGGTATTGCCAAGTTAATGTACATACCTAAGCGATCGCGGATGCTGAATCTTTGTCGACAAAACTGTGCGCTTTAGTACGGGTATCGTGTGATCGTGTGAATTTGTGCCACTGATGGAGCAATAAAGGTCATGTATTTTCCATGCGTTTGATCTTACTGCGTAATTCATTTTTCATTATATTTATGCTTCAACACAATACAAATACCTGTTTTCCCTGTCAGTTTTAGGAGCTGCAGCTTTCAATTTCTTAATGTCATTGTGCATACGTCAAATTCATGTGTGCTTTCACTAGCTTCTCAATTTCCTCGACTGTGTTCCATTGGCTTCATGGGCCATTAGAATTGATAAAGGCAGGCACTATAAAGAGGGCATGTTAATTTACTTGCTCATAGTAGAGGTAGCTTGCTTAAAGAAATTATTCTGCTTTGCTATAAAAAAGACGGGGCATCCTACGAACACAAGTTGGCTTATGAGGACGTTAACATGCTTCGTGCTTCTTTCACTGCAAGTAGTGCTCATCACATTTACAATTTGTTTTTTTGGCTGTAAATAATTTTACAAGATCCTGCTGAACACATATTCCTCCTTTTAACGCTTCGGCCTATTTTGTTTCTGAGCTTTATGATTTGAATGCAGCTAATTATGACAAGAAGAAATCACACTTCGTAGAATGTCTCACAAGGCATTAAAAAATATTGGAAGTACCCGTATCTGCCCACCTGCCCTCATCTTCACTTCTATTATAACTAACAATTTCTGGTGTTTTCTTGCGGCTTTCACGTGTCGCAACCGTGATATGATTGAGGCACGCTGCTGTGGAGGGTTAAAGAAATGTTGACCACTTGGGGTTTTTGAACATGCTCTGAAAATGCATAGTGCTTGCTCTAGCATTTTCACCTGTCAAAAATGTGACCGCCACAGCCGGCATTGAACCAGCAAATTTCTGGGGCATAGTGGGAGACTCCAGATTAAATATTATCACACGGGCCTCCTTATGCACAGTCCAAGTACATGCGTCTTCCTGCGTTTAATCTCACCAAAATGCAGCCGCCACGGCTGGAACATGTGTTGTCTCAATTATCAGCATGACATGATAAAACTAATATACAGAGGTCACGTTAAAACATTAGTGCACTGTACAATATATAGGAGTGTAGACAGCTAATACTTGTGAACGACCATCAGTACACCTTCAGAAGATGCCTGCGTCGATAAGTACGGACAGCATCAGAGGCATGGGGTCCAAGATGAACTGCTGTAGACGTCCAAATATTTCACCGTGTTTGCAGAGTCTACTTTCGAGGGCAGTTATCCTGTCGTTGCATGGCATTCCTGAAAAGAAACAAGTCATGAATTCATCAATGACTGAGAAGCATAATGTGTGAAGCATGATTTTGCAAAATTATACACAGAAATTCATTAAACTGCCATTTGTTGCACATACAGGGAAACGTACCTTATAAAGTTTGTTGCAGTGCTGGAAGTAGCTTCTTTATAGCCATGTCAGGTAGCAAGTGCCTTGCCTATTGTGATGCAATGCGACCATGTGGGATATGGATGACTGGGTTTGGCAGAGAGGTCCAGGAGACTAAGAAAATAAAGACGCAAGCATGTCCTTGTATAACATGCTGGTTTCGTACAATAAACCACAAGTACCTTAGAATTATGCACAGTACTCATGGATCGAAGCTTCAAAATTTTGGGTTACGTAACGAACATACTTTTATTTCTACCTTCATCACTTTGTGATCCATTGAATTGCCATTCTAAGTGACACGCCATGGTTATATCGAGTAGCCGCGCATTTGGCACCGATCAGTATTTACATGTTGCATTTCATTCTGTCAGCACTGCACACTAAATGTATTCAAGAAAAACGACTGCTGCTAAATAATGTGCAAAAGACACCGTCCAAGTAAAACACCTCTAACCTTGCTTTTGACATGCGTCTCTTGCAAACTCGTACGTACGAACATGTGTCGCAGGCGCAGTGTATTTCATGTAACCCCATCTATCGCTGTTGCCGCCTTTGTGTAGATACAATGTCCGTTGCCATGCAATAAATTTCCAGAATGCATTCCTGCTCTCTCAAAAACTCGGCCCTCAGGGAAGCAGCGTCGCCCAAGAGAAATCTTGCTTTTTTCGGTCGCAGAGCATGACACCCCGGAATGTTTACAATTATAGTCCGTCGTCGCCGTTTGAAACGCATAACCAACGCTGACAAACAGACAATGGGTTAATACTCACCGGTGCGTACGTGCTCGAGCCTTGAAACGCGTGTTCGTCATGCCGGAATTTCAACGGTGGCTTCGTTCCACTGCAGGCCGCCGATTACGCTTCGCGGAAGCGTTTAAACTGCCGAAAACAAACACGTTGAAACGTATTCTGCCGGTAGGAAGCAGCGATTAAAATAGGATACTTTCTAACTTTTGCGGAATATTTAGAACTAGACAAAACAGCGCGAGTTACCAGAACCCCCGAACGCCGTGAACCGCTGCATATCTCCCGCCGCATATTTTGAATTGAAAAATACTGATGTCGATGCGCTGTTCACATAGAAGGAGTCAGTGAAAACAAACATAGGCTAATAAAAGACAGGTGACAGAATATCTCGCAAAAAGCACTCTGTGTAATGAGTAGTGTTATTTTATTATATGTAATACTATGCGAAAACGCACTCTCCGCTTGCATTAGGAATATTTTGCCCTGAAATTTGGCCCCGACTAGGGCGCCTCTACATAAAAAGTGCAACAGCGCGAATGGCGGCCTCCAGTCACGTGATCGCCCTTCCATAGAAATAGCTTGAGTGTATAGAGAGGTCAGTAAACCCACTCCCAGCGCATGAAGCTGGAACGCGCCGCGGTTGATTTTCTCGCCATCTATGGCGATTTGTGGCATATCGACCTTTCCGGGGCCTGGATAAGTGCTGTCTTGGGCAAGTTTTTGGGAATCGCTAGTGCTGAAGAGGAAAACATGTTAAAACACGAGCACAGAAGAGAATACGACGGCACAAAGTTTTTCAGTGTTCGTGTTGTTTTAAATTGTTTTCGTCTTCAATTATGTACAAGATTGTCCCAAGTTGGCACTCTGTTGTCACTCTACTTAACTTCGCTCGTTTATCAAACTCAAAATGCATAACTTGATATCTGCATGCAAACAGCATAAAAACAATGCAAACGTGACCAAACGTGCGTCCAAAGTTGCAAATACATCTTGGCTTAACGACAAAACCTTTCTTTATATAATAACACTACACTACTGCCACCTATGTCATTTTACGTTTCAAGGTAAGGCAGCGGTTAGAACAGTACTGTTGGCGCAGCGACTAGGAGCAACGTGGTTGTTCGGTGCTTCTGTATTTAGCGTGTTTATCGCTAATATGCGCGTTTATTGTGCTTTATCGTCGTTGACAGTCGCCGAGAGCATATATGCCGTGTGCCGGGACGTTGTCGGGCATGTATTCATCGGCGGACGCTGCGTCGGTCGTTTAAGGCAGCCACAACGGCCGGTCGGCTTAGTCTCCGCGCTCAGTGCTGTGTTTTCACCGCAATGGGGGACGCGTTATTGTAGTTGTTTGTGCGATTCGTTGGCGAGTGTCCATCTTCACACAATGCGCGTCCGAGCGGTGACTACGGTTGTGCCCGAGCAGTCCGAGCCCGCGAAGTTTGACGAGACTGTCGCCGAATGTGTACATTATTGACTCCAAAGCTGTGAAGAGTCCACATCGGACGCCCAGCTTCGGTAAGCCCTAGAAATTTGCCGAATTATGTAACCAGCATATTCATTGCGTTTTGACTTTTGTTGTGCGGGAAACAACTAAGATAGCCTGGGCAGCGTGGTACAGTAGGGATGATGGGCCGAGCATGGCAGTTATATGTGTACTGGGCTTTGCTTTCTGAGTACCTATTTATAAAATTATATGTTGCGGTTACCATGTCCGTTTATTCAGAAGATGGTGATCAAGGGTCGTTGTGTTACGCGAGCCTGTGCTTCAGCTACGTTCAGGTCATGGCTCCGTTATTCCTTGGCTGTACCACGGCCGCTCAATAAAAAAAAAGTGCGGCCTGAAGAGTGAAGCGGTTTTTAATGGGAACGCGCATGATAAGAGGAATCGTCAGACGCGACCGCAGTGGCGCTGCACATCGGGAGCTCTCGCGTGAACGCGACGGGGAACCTGACAAACGCTGCCATTGGGATGAAGCTTTTTTCAATGGGAAAGCGCGTGAAAAGTGGAATTGTCAGACGCGACCGCAGCGGCGCTGTACATCGGGAGCTCTCGCGTGAACGCGACGGGGAACATGACAAACGCTGCCATTGCTTCAGCCCCTAGGCCGGCTGACGAAAGTACAGAAAAGGGTGTTCTTGTTTTATTTTGTTATACGTGCACGTGAGCACAGCTGGCTAGCCGCCTGTGCGAAGCGACGTGCGGACCGGTATCCTGGATGGATGGATGGATGCTATGAGCGCCCCCTTTGTAACGGGGCGGTGACGTACGCCACCAGGCTCGTAAAAAATTTAAGAACTTTTCTGCTTTTTCCCCTCTCTCTTTAAGTTGGCCTCACGCCTTTTAAATCTACTTCAATTAAATCGATCATACTATTGCTAAAACGTAAATTCATAGCCCAGTTCTCGGCCCCTAATGGGAGAAAGTCCTTATTTTTTCCTATAATTATTTTTTTCCGTTCTGTCTAGTTTTCTACCACCGGTATTCTAATCGTCTCTTACTTATTTCAATCGCGGGTATGTTCAGCTTTCCGTTGTTCTCCCTAAAACCCAAGGCTTCATGTTATTGGCCTTGTTGAGTGCCCCTAGCGGGAAAATTGCGAGCTAAAATATTGGGCTAAGTAAGTAGTTCCACTCTACGCGCAACTTGATGGAATGCGCGGCGGTTGATTGTTTCGCCACCTGTAGCGACTTGTGGAACGTCGAGCCTTCCAGGACCCCAAGATTTTGGTGTCGTCAAATTGACGTCAATGCGAAATGGGGCCTGTCAATCATTTTCAAACCGAGCGTGTCGTCTGCTATGAGAAGAACGATGCCCGAGGCCGCTCGCTCGGCGAACGGTTTACGAACGCTTTGCGAACGGGCGTTCGCAAGCGCGGCAGCCGCTCCGCTTGGACTGAAACGGCGTATGCGGAATGTTACCTCAATGAAGAAAATGGTGGTACCCTTAAGTGCTGCGTTCCTTGCATTGTTGTCGCTGAAAGAGGGAGCGGAGCGGCTAGAGGTTGGCGATTCGTTTGAGGATTTGACAGAAAGTGAATTCCGGCGTCACTTTCGTCTGTAAAAGCGAACAGTTCGTTGGCTGTGCGCCGAACTCGATCCTGAAGTGGGGAGCCAAAGAGCCAGTGGAATTTCGACGGAGAAGAAAGAGAAGAAAGCGCATTTTTTCAAGGAGCAGTTTTTTTTAATTTGTAGGGGGAAAAATTTTGACTTTCAGAAGCAGACGACATACGGAATACGTCATCATCCGTGGAGCGCACCGCTTCCCCATTGGCCGCGCCGACTGCGCTCTTCTCCCGTTCTCTTAGCTGTCGCGGACTACCCACTTTGTGACGTCAGCGTACGGAAAGCATTCTCGAGCGAATGGCCGAACTCCGATCGCCCCCAAAAGTCGCGATGCAAGGGACACTGCATAGCCGGTATTCAATACATGGCGCTATCGCGCAGCCGCCGACAGACTCAGGGAAGCAAACACCGTCACTGTGAAAGAACGAAGACCTGCTCTGTTTTTTTCTCTCTTGAGTGCTACCGCATAGCGATTCCTTTTTATATTCCAATGCCTTTCGGCTTTGCATCACTGCTGTCGTCAGCGGTGGGCGGCGAGCCTCGACGTATTTCAAATTGCCCAATCGTAAGCGGCGGCTGTTTTTCCTCCTTTTCCGCCGTCTTGGCGGGCTGGCATACTAATTGTATTTGGTAAGACAGCAGTTTATAAAATTGTGTTTGCACGCTTATTAAATGAAAATGGTTTAGCAACATTAAAACGCAAAAGCGAAGGAAATATGAGGCAAACAAAACGCAAACACACTTGCATTTGCAGCCGTAGCCACATTTCCGCCGTACGTGAATCCAAGCCATATCGCTGACCGCGAACAAAATGGCAACCGTTGTGGGAAACAGCTGACTGTGTTCCCATCGGTTATTCGTCCGGATCAGTTGCAACATTGGCGCACAAGCGTAGTACATTCGCTTGAGAAGAAATTCTACACTCCGCGGTTTTGCCGGGAGCCGAGGAACACTGAACTGAGGTGAGTACAAACTGTTAGTGCCGTGGTCTGTTGCCGCTACGTGCGTTGTTTGATGTGCGCTCTTTGTTTCCCTGCAACAGGAAACTCTTCGGAGGACAATTCGTCATATTATCGGACAATAAAGTGGAACATAGTCAACTGGCTGCGATCGAGAACTCGCAAGTTAGCGAGCGCCGTTTGACGGGCACCGCCACGGCTCAGCGTAATTTCATGAAATCTGTGATCAGCTGCAGTCATCCGTTGCGCAAGCTACCAGCCACTGACGTCGTCGATCCGAGAAAGCTTGTGCTGCATTCTCAAAAGTAAGCACAGGCCCTACATTACCTTGTTTAAATGATAGAAATTGCGAAGCTAGAAATGAGAGCACGAAAATAAAGTGTGCTGACGTGTATGCCATAAGATTTTAACATCAATTATTTAGCATACCTAACGTATTGTGATGTTCAATGATTTATGCTCCTCACAGACGTGCGAACAGAACAAATCGTGGTTCGTGTTAATGTCTGTAAGAAATACAACTCGGACTATACAAATGGTGCCATTTTTTTTCGTAGTCCTGCACAAAAATGCACGCTATTTCTCGCGTTATTCGGAAAGTAATGGATGTCACGCGTATCTGCTACACTCATGATATGCAGCTTGCCAAGTAGGATATTTGCCTTCTTGTGCCCATATGCCGTGGCCTCTGATCTACTCTAATTATTGTCTATCTTGTGAAATCACAACATAGTCGTTTTGTTTAAAGCTGTGAACGTCAAGAAAGAAAGCAGCCAGAGCTTCGATGTTGAGCCTTCCACATGAAGGGTTGGCATTTGCTTAGCTTTTGTTTTTGCTCTGTGCAGTGCTGAATTAGCATAGACCCCCCCTTTCAAGCATTGCTCACTAAAGTCGGTCAGTACGTGCATGAGTGCAGATATAGAGAGGTACAGTTGCTTACCCTTTTTCACATAACCTCTGTATATGAAAGCAATATGGGGATGTTCTGAAAAATGCAAGTGTATATGTTGGCAAAAGGTAGGCATGCTTCTTTTATGTAGTGTTAATGTAAATATGTGGTGCTGCAGTACAGAGTCACAATAGTATTTGTGCATGAGCTCACAATCCTGTAAATAGAGATCAAAACAGTAAATGCCGAGACGCCTCGTTAGCATTGCCTTGCACACAAATTGATTTTGATATTTTTTCAACCAGCACGAGGGATCCCAGATGCCGAGCCAGGAGTAGCTGGGCACCCAGCTTGGCTGTCAGATGCAGGAGCTGCCACAGGCTCGCACATTGCCTGGTGCAGGAGTTCAGGGTGCCAGATGACATCGAGTGCTTGCAGCAGCAGCTTGTCTGTGCCCTCACCAGATTTGCTGTCCCAGCTCAACCCCCCCTCCTTGACCCACCTCACTAGAGTATGCATGCATAAGGGTGAAAATTTTCATTATGATACTCATTTTTTTCCTTAAGCTACTTCATGTCCTGATGATTGTTTGAAGACTGAGTGTTTATAACTTACGACAGGAAGTAATTTTGACAGTGTTTAATTACAGCACTAATTCACTGTTTCAATTATACCATAGTAGTAGGAGTGTCCAAAACATGAGGCTGGGCCGAAAGTTCATTGTGGAAACCTAAACTTCCAGGCATCCCAGCATTGTCATGCAACATGAGGCATGACAGCACACTTCAAATCTGCATGTTTTGTAAAAAAGCTGTTGGTCATGACAACTTTAGGTTATCTTGTCGTGACTTACATGTGCAAGAAGCAAAGTTATTTGAGAGAAATTTGTTGCTTCTGCACCTGTCTCTGTGGAGTAGTTGCCTGCATTTAGTCCTTCATATTTTTTCACTCCTGTATCTTTCTACTTTGATTTATATGTTTAGCTTTAAGCTAGAAGTTTGTTCAACTGTGCATAGAAAATTATTTGTTCCTTTCTACCATTTTATGTTTGCAGGGTTCACTACAGTAATATATTTATTTTCAACACAACATCAGTGAGCATGTAGGTCAATCTTTATCACGAGATTAGCAGAAATTTTTGTTGGGCTAGTTGGTATGCATTCAATTGTTTTGCAGCACTGAAAAATACAAACCACAAGAGAGTACGGGTGACCTCTCTCGTGTGTCGCGCTCATCCATTGTACTCTCTTGTGGTTTGTGTATTTTATGCCAAAAAGCAAATATCAAGAGATGTTCTTGCATTTTATACATTCAGTGTGCACTGCCATTTCTTATTTGTGATCATCTGTGAAGGCATTTTGTATGCTGCAAGGTGCTTTCAGGTGCAATATTTTCCTTTCTGGTTTATTTGTACAATCACTGTGCAGTTCAACTTGTGCATGAACACATAGTTTTGTTGGTGAGCAATCCTTTTGCTGATACAATGCAGCTTAAGAGAGGTTTCATTGTATTACCTGTGATATCTTCTGATGCATACATCTGCAATTTTTCATCAGATTGGAAGGTCATGGCAATGTGATGCCTTGTATATGCCTGTGCACTGCAGAAATCACATATGCTTAGAACACACCTTGGGTCGTGTAGGCAGTGTGGTGCTTGATTGTAAACATATTCACCATTTCTTTCAATGCTGTGGTTCATAAAGAGCAAGTAGGTGCTTTCTTTGTATGCTGTGAATACCTGACATTGTTTCATAAACGCCTTCACCACACATTATGGAGCTGGTTAGTTGCAGAGAATGGAAAATTGTGCAACATTACAAGCAAGGAAATCTCACTGTATTGGTGTACAACAGTCTTTCTTGCAATGCACAGTGTACAAATGCCTAAGGTGGTAGTCTACACAGTAATTATATTACTGTATAAGCATGGTTCCTTGCATGAATGTTTGACTTTGAGATGCAAAAACGAAGGTTGTAGATGTATGCTGGAAGGAAGCACAATGATGTTAACATTGAGGAGATTCATTTACTTGTCATTTGTACATTTATGTTGCAGGCTTGCTTTGTAAACATTGAACTGGACATGTTACTGTCCTATTTACACATACACCTGCTCTTCATGCACATTGGTCGACAAGGAACTATTTGCGTTTTTGACAGCATAGTGCAGTCCCCCCCGCCCCCCTATTTTCCTTCATAGGGCATGTGAGGATAGAACGGAATTATGGGTGCCCAGTAATGAGTGCTGTTGCCTATGTTTACATTAGAGGTAGCTCCCCTTGGCCTGTACACATTACCACCGGCAGCAGTAACTTGTGCAGCACAGAAATAAAATTTTGGAATATCCTGGTTATTGACTACCACTTTGTTTTTTTTTTTTGCAAATCAAGTGCTTTTGCAAATGATCAATCAGCCTTTCTATTTTTTGGAATCTGATGGCACTTTAAAGGTAGCCATAGTATTTGGCATGCTGTGTAATGAATTTCGATGGCATGCTTACCTCTTGAAGGAAATAGCGTGATGGTTATGTGGAACACTGGTGGGGAAAGTGGAAGCGGAGTGAACGAGACTCGGTAGAGCAGAAGCTGTATTTCTGGTTGCACATTTCAGCAGCTGGTGGCTTGCATGCTTCAGTAGGAAGATACGAGATGAGCAAGAATAGGTATTAATGACCTATGCAGAAAACTCACAAAACTGTCTTACAGAACGTAAAAATCATGGCCAGAAGAGCATGTTTGCCACCTGTGTAACAACAGCTTGACCAGTGAACTTCATTCCCAGAAAAATGAGAGTTCGAAAAGGAAGAAATAGGAAAACGGTTC
Source organism: Hyalomma asiaticum (assembly GCA_013339685.2). Lineage (NCBI taxonomy): Eukaryota > Metazoa > Arthropoda > Arachnida > Ixodida > Ixodidae > Hyalomma > Hyalomma asiaticum. The sequence goes on along the minus strand of JABSTT010006195.1, from coordinate 336,795 downwards.
TATTTTTGCAGAACTTACTGGACAATTTGCATGCACATGACAAAATCTGCAACAAGCACTGAATGGGCTTTTGCATTGCGTTGCTGTGCATGACACACTGAATCAAAGTACACTCCATTTCGTATATTACGTGCAACGCTGTCAAAGTCAGTGCTCTTTGTGCTGTGTACTTCCACAACCAAAAAGTAGTGCATTGCTTGCACTGAGCAAGAGACAAGAAATGCTTCGCTGGCAGCCATCAGCATCAAAAACAAAAAAAAAACGTCTGCATTGCTTGCAAAACAATCAAAATACATTACTTTGTATTTTATGCTTGATGGTCGTTTGTCGGAGTGCTATACCCCTGCTTTTTTTTTCTTTTTTACGGAATGCATGCATAGTGTCTCAAGCGTTCCAACTGATGAAGTGTAATGTACAAAAAATAAAACTTAAATGCAAGAACAGTCCTCTCCATTCTAGTGCACATGATACAACAAAAAAGCCACATTTGTACTGTACTGCAATGCAAAGTACTGATCAAATACATATTGTTTCACATCGAAAATTCTCGAGATGGATTTATACATCTGTAGTGACAGCATGTCAACACACTAAAATGTTGCATGGTTATGACCATGCTCCAGTACATAGCATGTATTCCGTAATTTAGTCGTGTGGCGGAATTACGTTTACAATGTAAGTTTCCTTTATGTCAAATGTCTGGTACCACATTTGAGCAACATGGTGTATAGTCAGCGGAAATGGTATGAAATGATTCTTCGACGCCAGTAAAATGGCCGCAATATTGCAGCTACGCTTTGTTGTGCTTAAGAATGTTTCAGTTGTCGCACTTGTATATGTACCCTCCTCAAATAATGCGCATGCAGTGCCACACTTTGCAACAACGATGCCCGCACTGCACATTCTTCTCATTTAAATGCAGTTATCTCAATCCCCTGTTTTGGGGCAAGCCCTGTGGGATTCTACTCCTGGCTGTTGCTGCTGATATCGCCTACGTCCAACTTGAGAAAGCCCTCATTAAGTCTGAGCTTGTACAGTGCAGCACATGCTGCAGTGAATATTGGCAGTGATGTGTGGCTCGTGGATTGCATAGAAAGATGATCTATGGTGAATTTCGCTTGTGCAGTGTGTGTAAGGGGATGGCCAGGGACTGGGGTCGGAAGCCATGGCTGCAGTGGTTAGCCAGTCACCTGCATGAAAATACAGTCAGTACCATAGTCAGCTGGCAGCTTTTTTTTTTTTGAGGAGACACACGCGTGCACACTCACCTGCAATATATATGCACAGGGATTTGTTTGTGAAAATGAAAATATACACATTACAATTGGAACAACTTCGGGGGCGGGTTCGGACCCCTCTCCTGCTACGCTTATGGAAGTAGTGCACCAAGCTGTGTGCCATCGCTTTAGAAGAAGTAAATCAGTACCACATGGAATAACGCTACTTCACTGCAAAAGCTGCGCTGAGCCTGCCTTACTGCTGTGATCTACATATTTACTTTTCCCATCAATTTAGTTGCAACTTCCCCTAAAATATCCAGTGACTGCACTGGCAAGGGCCTACTTGTTCATCTTGCAGCAGGCATGTAATAGTGCAGTAGTAATTTTGTTAAAAGCACTGCTGTACAATGCAAGCTGGGCGGATAGCTACTACAGTCGTAACTTCGCGACAAAGCCGCGTTTGTCTCATTTAAGAAAGCATTCGCCTGGCTCTACAGTGGCTCTTTCACGCCCGCGGGAAAAATACACGTTCTAGTTAGCTCACGGCGGCTTGACGTGCACCGTTTGACGTTCTTAGATTGACGTGTGCGGGCGGTTGTGCTCGCACCCGTTAAGGTTTCCTTGCCCGGCAGAAAATAGTTTTGCGACGTTCTCCGGCTGCCGCAAGCCGACGTGACCAGAAACGCAGGAGTGATGGCCGCAGCTATGTCGGTTTGCCCGCCGCTTACTCCCGCGGCCGCGGCGCCGTCCTCTTTTCCCTCCGTGGCTTTCTCCATGCGTGCTCGTTACATCGTTAGGAATATTTCAATAGGGAGATTACTGGAAACTGTGCGTGATTACAGGTTTCTATACGACCAGACGACTTCAGAATACAAGGACAAGCAATATAAAAACAGTAGATGGGCACCTACTGGAGACGAGAGTTGCTCTCAAAATTTGCCGTCCCACTTTGGGCAGCGAGTTGACGAGGTTAGAGGGTGTCACGCGTTCTGCGCACCGGCGAGGCTTGCCGTGCTCTTTGAACACCTCCCCCGCGGCCGACGTCCTGCGGCGCCGGAGACCGTCGCCGGCGGCTGTGGGCTGCTGCGCGACAGCGCCATGTGTTGAATACCGGCTATGCACGGTCCCTTTCATCGCGACCACTAAACCTGGTGACAACTTTCTGTGGCAGCACAGCGAAGTCTACAGAGCCAAAGCGTGCACATTTTTGCTACGCTCCCGCATGTAGTCCACTAACGCTAACTTTTGCACGATACATAGCGCAACGTAAGACATGTAACCTAATTTTCTTTCTTTTTATGTTCGAGACTATTTCATTGCAATTCAGAAAGGTTGCCTTGTAATCGAATTTTTTTTGTGCTGTTTATAGTTTTGTGGTTTCTGCTGTCAGTTCCACGTTTTCCTCACCCTCAAAACAACGATGGCATCGCTCGGTTCTAGTAGGTTCGCGTCGCAGCGCGTCAGCGAGCATGAGCGAGTGTTTGGCGGCTGGTGTGAATTCATCGAAGAAAGTGAATTGAAGACAGTCGTGTTTTGCAAAATATTATGTTATATGGACACAATCTCGAGGAAAGGAGTTGTGCTACGTACAAGCGATGTCACCAGTGGAAGTTAGTCCCACACCGCGATAACCACTTCGACACCGCAGTGACACGTCCGCCTTCTGCGACTCTGCGAACTTTACGGCAATTACATAGTTTTCACGTGACGGCACGTCCGTCGTCTTCACTTTCCGTCCGCCATTGCTAGGTACCTCGTTTGGGTCGCCTGCTTTTTCTCCGTACAGTGTAACGCGCATCTGACGACCGTGAATGGCGGTTTAAGCGTGGCGACGTACGCCGAAGGGCGTTTCAAGTTTTGCCCTGCATATTATAATGACCTTGCCGAGACAAAGCAGGAACGGTACGAGACGACGACCACCACTCGACGCTGATGTGACTGCAGATGTGAAGCTACAGCAGTGCCCGCTTCAGCGCAAGTGGACATAACCAGTTAGCTGGTTTTGTCGACCGGCTACTTAGACGCCTATAAGACGCCGAGGAACACCTATAAATCGCTCGGCGCACCAGCAACTGAGTGCTTCTGGAGGCAATTAACCACTGCAGTGCTACTGCATCATATGCGACTCCAGTCGAAGCCCGTAGTCGTACTCCGTGAGGGGATGTAAAAAAGTACAAAAATCCATAATTTCGCACCGGTAAGTGTGAATGACACCAAGACATCTCGTTTATGTTTTACGGTTCCTCTTTCAAGCACAGGCGATTTGCCACTTTAGCAAATGTAGCTGTTCATCGTTCCGCGATTGCATGTGCACATTAAATGTAAACACAGCGTAACCTTTCTAGTTGTCTTACGTATTAACTGAAGTTGCGGTTGCACATTAGTGCAGAAACCATTTTACGCGGCAATATAAAGTCTTGAGGGAAGTGACTGTCGAAACACAACTTTCCCAAGCCGATTCAAACCATCATTTTCGCTACAGCCACCGACTCCGGTAGCGGCGCTAAAGTGCGGTGCATAGTAGGGAGCTGGGATAACTGGCGAAAACATCGAAAACCTACTCGGAATACGTCACTGTGCGGATTAACGGAGCTCATTTTACGTATTTCCGAACAGTTGGCCGTATTTTTAGTGGACTGTGAGAACGCGGCGGCTGCACGCCAGTGCGCTGGTCGACGGCCGTGACGTCACCTGCAACCGGCGCCCTCTCTCCTCGAGCCACTTCCCTCTCCACCTCTCCTCCCAAGAACTACTTGTGTCGCGAGTTGCTCGTCGCGAATTGGTCGGCGCGTCAGTATCCGGTGGGTGTCACGCAACTTCTTCTAGTTCACCGCGCGGCCGCTAGACGCGCGAATTTGCGAAAAATGCATTAAATTCAATACTTTTTGCTAGTCTCTGGCTGAAATGAAGGTTGTGGAAACACATTTCAGTACCCAATCTTTCGATTGGCTCATTTATCTCGACGGCGAAAGTTTTGTTCAGTATCCCTTTAAGCTTCGGAAAAGCACTGCACCTGTCATGCAGGTGCAAGAAGCACGCTCGCACATTCGTACTATTCGTGAGAATGTGCACACGAAGAAACAATGTGTGGCTTTCGGTCAAATAAGAATTCCTAGCATACGTGCCAAAAGCACGATGTGATACGAGGCATTCCCTGTAGCGAAGGGTTCCGGAAAATTCAATCGCCTGGAGTCCTTTGTCATACACTAATATGCCAGAGTTAAGCGCGGAACTTATTAGACGCGGACTGGACAGGAGAGTGACACACACACGAGCGCTAACTATCAACAATGCTTTATTTGATTCCGGACGGACAATATATAAAATAACACACAGTGCACGGGTCTCCAGAATTTCGCCTCCACCTAATTGAGGTCCGCCGTGGCCCGGGGTATGGGTCGAACCGGCGCCTTTCGGGTCAGCAGTCATCCACAGCCAAATGCTTCCACACGCTGTCCAAGCGCTTAAGGACATCGAGTCGTCAGTGTAGCACCTTTGCTTGTTCATCGGCAACCAAATATTGGGCATATGCGCATTATTGCGGACGAAACAAGGAACACAGAGAAGCACGTAGACGGCCGTCCGTACGTCAACCGGACCGGCTTGTACCTAGCAATGGCGGACGTAGCCGCTGAGGCCGCCGGAAGCGAAGCGCGTGCGAACTATGTATTGGGAACAATGCGTAAAATCTGGAACATTTCATATGCTTGATTGGATATACATGGTTGGTATTTTATTGCCACTGATACGATCATTGAGGATGTGCGTTTCGTGAAAACGAACGCCGCACATTGCGTGCGACAGCGTACGCGTCCGTGTCTGCAGTTGGAAGTGTTTTTGGCGCTTTTCAATGAGAGCGTTCCACTTTACTAAAAAACAGCGTTATTGGCAACGGCCAGTCAAGGTGTGCACCTCTCTCGCTTGGACTTGCAAACTCGAAATGCGCACATCTGTGGGACGGTGAAAAATATACCCAGCTACCCGTCGGCGGCGGCACGTTCCCTGCCAAACTCATAGGAGAACCTCCTGAAGGTTACTGGAGTTATTGCGTCACAAAAATCAGAAGAGCTACACTGCATGCAACGGAATTGATGAACTGGCGTGTTGCCTGCTTGTGAGGTGTATAAGTGTGCAGCTCCTTTGCGGCTTCCAGAGAATTAAAAAAATAACACTGCTTCCTGAAACAAAACGGATTCTTTAGCCTTCCTATGGTTCCGGGCAGTACACAATTTTCTAACAAAAAAAAAGCACATTACAAATTGTTGTGTACAAGGCGCGCTCTCGTATGCGTATTTGAGTGGGTAGCTGGGATATCAGCATATAGTACACTGGGATTACTTTGAGTTCAAGTTATAAGTAACCACCCAGTTATAGATCTTCCATATCTATATAAAACTGTTCACACAAGCCGAAGGGTGGCTGGCGGGGTTCACTTGAAACTGGCACCCTCCAAAACGCATGATGGATGTGCTTGCAAATACGAAATCAAAATCTCGTGCGAACGGACTACTTGTTGTATTAACTTAAGTGCAGGAGCTCCGCCCACGTAGCCTTGGCTGCGCTGCCACAGAAAGTTGTCGCCAGGTATAGTAGCAGAGCAACCTTACGACCCACAAGACAATTTATCAAGCGTGACAAACAATTTATCAAGCGTACGCGTCCGTGTCTGCAGTCGTAAGTGTTTTTGGCGCTTTTCAATGAGAGCGTTCCACTTTACTAAAAAAACAGCGTTATTGGCAACGGCCAGTCAAGGTGTGCAACTCTCTCGCTTGGACTTGCAAACTCGAAACGTGAGTGAGGGAGAAGCTTGACTTTACCCACGGCAGTCCGTCCCAGCCATCAAGAGGTCACTGCATTATGCCCTGGATGCAGTGATTGCCTACCTTGAAGGGGTCGGCCTCAAGGTCTCCACCACCAAGACCGAGGCCCTGCTGATCCACCCGATGGCAGCAGCACGGGTGCACGTGAAACGGCTGCGGGTCGGCAACCTCAGCCTTCCCTGGAGGTTGACGGTGAAATACCTGGGACTCACCATTGACCACCGACTCACGTGGATACCTGCTGCCAAGACCGCTGCCGCTAAGTTACGTCGAGTCCAGGGGGGCATCAGCAAGCTGTAGCAACGAGACCGTGGCTCTGCGACTGAACCAAGCCGCAGCGCTATCGGTGCTGCTCTGTGCCCTACCGATGGTGACCCTGACGCCGGCCCGGAGGCGCCTGTTCGAGAGACCCCACAGGTGAGTGGTGAAGGCCATCCTGGGGCTGCCCAAGTGCTCCCCTACGCATCGATTTGTCATCGACCTGTGCATCGACTCCCTTGTCACTACGCATGCTCCAGCGTGCATTAGGCCACATCGACCGTCTCGATCGTGCAGCCGATGGAGGCGCTCTCCTGGAGTGACTTCGCCGCCAACCGGGGTCTCGGATGGGCGGCCCTGCCTGCTCTACCACCAGATCGTCCCGGATACGCCTGTTCCCATTGCCCCACCCCCGCCACACCATCGGCCACCAGAGGTCCACCTCTAGCTGGATGGGGCAACAAAGCGACGAACGCCTGCGGCCGCGCTGCAGCAGGCAGCCATCAGCAAGTTTGAGGAGCAACTCCAGGAGCATCTGCAGGTGTTCACGGCCGGATCCGTCGTGCCGAACGGGACCGCAGCAGCAGCGTGCGTCATCCCATCCAGGTTGCAGCAGCAGGCAGCGCCGGCTGCCGTTTCCGGCGAGCTCCATGGCAGCTGAGCTGGCGGGAGTGCACCTGGCGGCGGAACTCCTGGCGGAGGACATCCCAGTGGAGCCAGTCACTGTTCTATGTGACAATAGGGCGGCACTGCAGACCTTCGCCAACGCCCGTCGCGCTGGGCATACAGGGAACCTCCTGGTATCCAAGTTCCAGGCTCTCTGCCGGTCGGGAGCGTCCGTCTCCTTCCACTGGCTGCCCTCACATGAGGGCGTAGCCGGCAATGAGGAGGCGGACACATTGTCCAAGGCAGCTTACCAGCCAGGCATCTCTTTATTTTTATTTATTTATTTTATTTTCAATACTACCAGTCTCTTTCCGAGACCATAGCAGGTGGGCATACAGGTTGGACATGCAAGTGCAACAAAACAAAAGCAGGAATCCAGTGTAGTTATCAAGAGTTATACAATGTAATTTTCTTAATAATAATGGACAATCAGTATGCAAATATACATATGGAAATCGTATACAGAAATATAAAAGAACCGATATACAAATATACAATATACAATACGCACGTAATATAGATATATTACAGCAGGTATACATGAAAATGGAGTGCTACACAGGCAAGTTACAGCAAACCAGAAAACACTGTACTGAGCACTTGGCCATTGATATGCTTTCAATGGTGACGAAATGAATGAATCTGCGGTGGGTAGCGCTATTGTATTAATCAGGTGATACTTTCTACTTTTGAGACAAAGTCAGATAACGAATTCGCGTTAGTAACCGAGGGATCCAGACAGTTCCATTCCCTGACAGAACGCGGAAAAAAAGAATGCCTGAAAGTGTCATTGTGGTAACAGTACTCTTAGTGTGTGCGAATGTTTGCGCCGAGTTACGCGTGACTCTGATGGACAGATGTACAATGATGTGTCAATTTTATAATAGTTGTGAAGTAGCTGGAAAAGAAATTTCAGGCGCGCTTGCTTTGCTCTAACCACTGGTGTTTGGAGGCCACAGCTTGTTCGCATATTTGTGGGAGAATCAGTGCGTTTATATTTGTTGCAGATGAATCCAGCAGCCTTCCTCTGTACATTTTCTATTTTTTATGTTAGTGACTTTATAAGGAAACCATACTGTGTTAGCGTATTCTTGTACCGGTTTAATGTAGGTAGTATAGGCTAAAACCTTGATAGATTGAGGGGCCAGCCGGAGGCATCTGCGAAGATAAAAGAGCTTGCCCAGAGCAACTGAAGTAACATTGGAGATGTGCGCATCCCATCGGAGATCTGACGTAATCGTGACACCTAGATATTTTTGTTCATTCACTTTTTGAAGCCTAGTGTCTTTAATGCTGTAATCATAATTGATAGCTTCTTTCTTTCGGGTTATCGTCATGCATACTGTTTTTTTTTGGGTTAATCGACATCTGCCACATGTCGCACCAGTTGGAGAGAATGTTAAAGGAATCAGTGAGTGCAAGGTGATCTGAATGTTTGTTGATTTCTTTGTAAATAATGCAGTCGTCGGCGAAGAGCTCAATGTTGCAAGTTATGTTGTCGGTGATGTCAATAATAAAAATAAGAAATAACAACACCCGAGCTGTGGCGGCCAGGGACCATACGCAGGGCCGTCTCAGCAAGGCTCTCGTCACTGTCCATTCAGACCAAAGGGTGGCCAAGGGGCGGGGACCAAGACTCCTTCTAGAGGTGGGCCTTGCCAGGAGGGAACGGGCTGCCCTGCTGCGCCTGCGGACCGGCTGCGTCTGGACTGCGGCCCGCCGCAATGCCAAAGGACGGTGCGCCTCCCCGGCCTGGAGTCGCTGCGGCGACCCCAAGACCCTCGAGCACCTCCTCTGTGCCTGTCCTGGACTGGCGCAGGAACGCTCGAGGGTCATCACAGCCTTGTGGTGGCAGGGTAACCCTGCCACCACAATGCAACACCGCCTCTTCCCGTCTCGTCCCCATGCACCCTGGAGCCTGGTGGAGTTCGTGGACGAGACGGGTATTGCAGCCTACCACTGAGTCTGGGACCCTCGCTGCATCTACCCCTGCTCATGGCCCGCTGACCGCAATGCGACATCCAGGCCACTGCACTTCTTAAAACTTCTCCCTATCTCCTCTTTTGCTCTCACTTCCCCTTCCCCTAAGGCGCTTAGCCGTGTCCGCAGCATGGGAAACAGAAATTAGCGTCTCTTCCTTCCTTATGAATCACTACTACTACCACCAAGCGCGGGGAGCCACACAGCAGTGCCCTGTTGTGGCTAGGAAGTCGCTCCGGCTGCCGGAGCCATGGTCCGCTTACTTTCTTGCTGATAGTACATTATCACCCGAAGCTTCATGATACAATGCTTTGTCGCTATGAAAATGGGTTTTCTACTCAACGACTAGTACCTTTAGGTCATCACGTAACCTTTTCACGCTGGAGATGAAACACAAGTTCCGCAAGTTCAGTAAAATGAACCAACGTGCAAAAAACTACAACGCAGTAGACGGGGCCCAGGTAGAAAAACGCAGCGGTGTCACGCACATCCAGTGTTATTTTGTGGCTTATGTCTCATCTTGGTTGTGTCTTGAAATACCTCGCTGCATGTAACTGTTTTTGTCAGATATTGGCAGGGGTTTTAATATTGCTGTGCAGTGTTGCGGCTTGTAACATTTACATGGGTGAAAGAAGCTCACTCGTGGTTTACAGTTCTCTTAGTATATTTTTCATTCACTTCTTTTAAAGAGCATGATACCCAAAGTGTGATTCTATGTGCAAGATGTGCGACTAAGATGTGGTATTCAGTAAAATTGGTAAAAACACAGCTTTAGTATTTTTATAAGGTTGTCTGTTGGGAAAGGATTTTCATTCTTAGATCAGCCGTGTTTGCTGAAGGTTGGGGAAAGGGTTTGTGGTTTTGTGAAGTGTTAATGCAAAAAAAGAAAAAAATGAAACCGTGAAGTGCTTGAAGCATGCAAGATGTGTATGTGCATGTGAATTGGCTCTAGGGCAGCAAGAATTACTTTCCTGAAAAGCGATAATTCATTGTGCTGTACACAATTTTTTGCGTAGTTTAACTGTCAGATATGCATGGAACACGTTATCCTGGTCAGTCATTTTTTTTTTAATTTTGTGATGCACATACTAGTACAATCACCTTCACGTGAAGAACCCATTTGGCAGTTTGCGTTTCTGGCCTTCTCTTTGTGAAGTACGTATGTGCAAGTTTTTGTATGCAATGACATTTCTACAATCAGCTGCAAGAAGCTATTACTTCACTAATACTTCAAACAGCAGTGCTAGTGAAACTCATGCACAGACTGCACTTGCGCTTCACTCGTGCTTTCTGTGTACACGTTTCGTAAGTGGTGTTTTTTCGATGTGGATCCGTACCAACAAGCTTATATTAACGCCTAGTTAAGTCCATTAATACCTGTTCTTAAAGCACCGTGTACCTATTATTTCAGGGCCTTTGTTGCCAAAACACACCATGTTTGCTGTGTACTACGTGTGCACGGTGAAGTCTCTTATGCGTGGAAATTTGTCATTTTGTGTTGTTGGTTATGTATACACGCAGTGACGGTGATGACGCCGTTTAAGGCCCTAAAGGAGAGGACAACATGCTGTAGGCAGTGGGTATGTTCTTGCAAGCCCGTGCAAGACTTCTTAAGTAGAAGGCATTTGTTTTATTCACTGCAAGCGGATAGTTCTGACATCTTGCACCTATTGAGAAATCTACTGTGCCCATTTCTCTAGAAATTATTAGGCAGAGGAAACATGCAGCAAGTCCGTTTAGTATTGCTGTTATACTTGTCCTTTAATGCTTGTGCTTTGCGTTTTTCGCAGGATGTGCTTAAACATTTTTAGCACATGTTTTTCTGGTTAGCTCTACATTTTAAATTGTGAGATTGAATATTATCTGCCTAAGCAGGGCTTTAACAGTGCATCTAAGGTATTTGAATAATTTTGGAGCGCCTATACAATGTAGAATTAGCAATTGTTGAAATTGACCTGGGAAGTTCCGTGAAGTAGTAAAAACCTAAACAAGTTGTGCAGCGCATGCTTGCACATAGGGGGTGCCTCATTTTCAAATGTGTTTACAACCACCATGTGGTAGCGAGGACCTGCCAGCAGAAGAAAGCGTGCAAGTGTTATCTACTTCCTGTGAAGCAATGCAAAAATTGGTCGAAGAAAATCTCACGGAGGACAGGCAGAGTGCTAACTACTAACGGGAGGCTACCAAGAAGAGTTAGTGAATATATTCCACTATCAAAGAAAAAAAGAAGAGGGAGAGTTAATTGTGCTTACTTTCTTTAGCATCAATTGATGGCATACAAGCAAGTCTGTCACCTGCTTACGTGAAATGCTTCTACAATTTTACTGTCCTTGTTCATTATAAAGCTATCTTAATAAAGATAGCTTTATAAACAAACAGAAACAGGCGGTGAACAGGAATTCACAGATAAGCTTCTTCCACAGCACAGCTAAACGACTTTGTATGCACTTTTGAATTCTTCTGGTGTTGCATCACTCGTATGTTAATAATTACTTCTCTGTCCTATGCAGCCCTGTCTATAAACACGACCTCATATTTTAATGGCATTTCATGCCCTAAATCAGTGTACTGGTAACATTTTGCATAAATGGTCGTGCAAGCAAGTTGTTTCCTTTTTTTATTTTATTTTTCAAATTAGACCATAGCTAGAGTATATGCGGAAATGTCTGCTGAGTTTTTTCTGCCTTTTACCTTTTTGGCTATTGTGACATTTTAAGCATATGTATGATCTGACAGTTTAAACAATGTGTGATTTCTTGTAAAGCTAGTTGCAAGTTTACTACTGTGCTGTTGTAATTTCAGCGGTTGCATGGGGTACCCTTTCAGTGTATGCGGTACCCTTTCGCGATTTCAATGATATAGCACTATCTCACACAAAAGTTTCGATTCTTCTGTGTTTTAGAAATGAAAAATAGCAGCATTAAACATACTGGTTCGTACAGCTTGCGTGCAGCAGCGTCACCTAGGGCTTGCATGTTGAAACAAGCTGCATGGTGTGCATATAATAACTACTTGCAGAAATAGGCCAGCACATATTGTATGAGAATACAGAACTGTTGGCCTATTTCTACTACTGTGCTGGTTTTTAAAACTTATTGTGAAGGAGAAGCACTACTGCTCTTTTTCTCATGATAAAACCTGCACAAAAATAGTATTAGGTGTTGAATATTGAATGCAGATTGATTATTAGTGCAGATGACAAAATATTTCATTGCGTTGCAAAATGGCATCAATGTAAAATCTTTCTCGCATATTCCCTTTCGCATTTCAGCTTCTGTTCACAGGTTGCCCTGAGCAGTATAGAAAACTAGTATTGTTGAGCTGCTATGCTTTAATGCTGTGCTTAATTTTCACATTTTTTTGGAGGTTGTGCACTAGCTGCAGCTTTACCAATACAACGGGAGGAAGAAGAGGCTCTCGTCATTGCTGATTCTACAAATGAAATAGAAAATTGCAGCCTTCTGCAAACCACTCTTTACGTATTATTTTCATTTGTGAGTGTAGGAGAGTGCATTCATAGCATACGTACAAATCAGTGAGCTAGCCCCTTTCATTGCCCTGTTAAATGCAGATTAGTTGTCACTGCAGTGCTTTTTTTGAAATGCCTCCATCATTTCATGTGCATTAGGACTGCAGTAAACCACAAAACAAAAAAAAAGCATTCATCGACCTGTGTAGTGAGCATGCCTTTGCGTGTATGTATGTTGTTGTTAATGTCTTGTTAATAATGTCGATGTTCACTTTCATGTCATCAGGTCACAGCCACAACAAAAGCATCAGGAGTGCATCTGGAGCTCATCAGAATCTTTCGAATTAGGAGGTCTATAGAGCAGTGGCCAATATGTAATATGCTGTCATCAGGAGTACATCATAACAGTGCACTGGAAGCTCATCAGAATCTTGTGCGTTAGGAGTGCATCAGAAACTCAGGCGCCAGGATAATGTTAGAAACTCATGCATTAGGAGCTCTATAGAAAAGCGTTGGACAATTCGTAATAGACTAACATCAGGATTACATAAGGAAGTTCATGAGACAGTCATTACACTTTCGTGTGATCCTGATGTGTGAACTTATCACTCTGCAGAAGGATATTAATTTTTTTATACGGGCTATAGCAGTCACAAGAACCAGCGGCAGAGGAAACCGTCGCCATCAAAATCGGCTTTTGTAATAATAGGCTCAAAGCAGCTTAACCACCAAAAAATAAATAATAAAGATTGGAAGGGGGGGGATCACCTTGTCTTTCAATGCATGCGTCCCGTGCTGGGTATCCTCAGTGGAAACTATTCTCCAATATTTCTTATGAGCGTGTTCTCTTGCTATGTTGTGCAACCTGATAACCACACATGCGCGTGCCATGTGCACAAAAGGATACCTGTGGTTGCGGGATAAGCTGTGCAAGATGCTGTATTTACTTTATGACGCCAGTGTAGTAGCTGTGTGCTCTATGAATTTATTTCTTTTTTTCCAGGTAGGTGCTTATGATCACCGCAATGTAAAAAAAAGTCAGCACGCCAGTGTTTCGCTTTAACGTCCAGTATGCCACTCGTTATTAAAGTTGTAGTCATGCTGGCTCAAGTTCTTAAAAACGTGACGCTCTAGCAGTAAGAAATGAATAACTACAGTGATGTGCCTATTCGAAATTCCACACATTCGCGGCTTCTGCATAGCGCCACCGCAAACGCAGTGTTGCACAGCGCCCGCTAGTCTCTTAAGCTGATATCTGTATTTCCAACTTGAGCTTTTCTCTACGCTGACAAGAGAGGATACACCTTTTGCGAATTCGTAAAACTGTAATAACTGGAATGCTAGTCTACATAAAAACATAACCGATTACCAGTAATTTGTTGCATAAATGACACATGCCAGAGTAAATGGTCATGTTGGTGAACTGATTTTAACAGTGGTCTCCATCCCGTTCCAGATGTGTGCGTTTCTTCTGCGAAGAATCCAGAAGAGGAGTGGTTGAGACAATGGCCAGAAATGCGTCGCAGTGACATTTTAGTAGAAATGATTGCATTGTTTACCACAACTTGATCGTCGATTCGCTCTGTTTGAGATTGTGATAGTAATGCTACCATCTGTAGTGCGAGCTGGCACTGTTGAGTTTTTCTGAAATACTTGATGCCGCATATTTGCTTTTTGATTCTTTCAGCAATCGAACTCTCTAAAGAAGTAGACCATTGCAGTGTTAAAGTGTTTCATTTTCTGTATAAATTGATCGTGCCTTTCCTTACTTTGGACTATATATTTCAGGCTAGGTGGTAATCCATAATCTTGTCAGTGCTCGCCTGTTCAACAGTGCGCCTTTTCATGAAAATTGCACTTTAGAGAAGTGGATAGCACGCTACCTCAAAGTTACCATGCTATCTCTTAGCCGCAAATCACTGCCGCATGCCTCTCTTACCAATTGGTTTGAAAAGCTTTACTGTAGCCATGTTATTGGATGTATCATGCATAGGCCCTGTAATGTAGCTTGTTTTGAAATCACACTGTGAAAACATTGTGCACCACATAATTTAGGTTCGCTTTGCTTGGGTGCCTCTAGTGGTACGTGGTTTCTAGACGTGGTTCATTGTAATGCTGTAAACACTTCTGAATTCCCTTCCATAATACGGCTGTATCCACCTTGCCACGCGAGTATTGTAGACCTTGCGCGTGCATCATTTATCGAACTTGTGCCTGTCCTATTACATCGCTTTCAAAGTAGCCAAGTTTTTCATATGTTTGCATGTCGCTTTGTTGGCTTTCTCTAGTACAGGATATGAACTTTTTATGCCGAAAATGCCTGTGCTGCTTCGATTTGGTGCGTGAGTTGTGCAGTCTCATGTAAGGAAAGTGTTGTTCATTTTCGGATGTAAACATGCCCTTGTGAGTGCAGCTTTCTATATACAGCCATCTATTCATTGACGATGAAGTATATAAGATACAAAATTCCAGTGGCTACTCATTTGTGCGTCGCGTACATGAGCAAATACATTTCATTCGTGCATGTTTCTCTGATGTTTTGTGCATATGCCTAATGAAAATTATATAAGACAGTAAAAAGAAATGTGTACTGTGATAATGCCTATGCAGAAACAATTCATCCGCTCTTAAAAAAAACTGCGTTAACCACCATCACGAATATTGATGCCACGGGGAGTCCTGTAAATTTGGTTTCTTTATTTTATGTTTTCCATTTTTAAACATTAAGCTGTTTCATTTCGATTTTAGATCATAGCGTAACTTAGTTGTGACGGTGAAAAAGCATAACCCTGATCGTTAAAGATTAAGCTCTTCATTGGGCGAATTGCGCCTATAAATAGAAGTGGTACCTAGTGCCTAACGCAAGGATCATGGAACACAAGCGGAGAGGCCCGCCAGTCGATCCTCTGCAACCTGCTGTGCCGCTCATCTGCATTAATCCGTGCGTTGTAGTAGATTAGACAGTTATCGCATATCAAGTGCTGTTAACCCGCGTGGTATTTTCTCGTATACTTATACGCGAAAAAGATGCTTAATGACTGATTTATGGGCTAAGAGTTATTGTAGAAGCACATCCCTAGAGGAAACTTAAGTATATCATCAGAACTGCATTGAAATAAGACCCTCATCGGTTGGCCTAAGGGTCCTCGTATGTATTAGTCACGGTGTTTTTGGCTACGATGGCTAAAAAAGTGTGAATAAATTGCGCGTAACGGCGAAAGTGCGGGGATAGCGATACTGTAACATGTTCATTGTGCAGTGCAAGATTATCGTGTGCTTTACAAATGCAGGAGAGCTTTGTCTTTGCCGTGAACTCTGTTCCATTTGCATGTAGCACGTATAACGCACCCTTACAACTCTCTTTATGTGCTCGCCCTCTCATTGCAGGTTCCTTGTCACTGGCGCCCTTGCAGCTGCCATATAATTCAGTCCTCTCCGTACGAGGCAGCCTCTATTCCTGCCGAAAGTGCGTGTATATGACGAAGCATAAAAGGCACATGAGAGAACATCTTTACACGCACACGGGCGAACGCCCCTATAGGTGTCACCTGTGTCCAAGTGCGTTTCGTCAGGATAGCCACCGCCGGAGGCACATGAGCACCCACACAGCAGAGCGTCCTTTTTCCTGTGTGCACTGCACTTCGACCTTTAAAGAAAAGCGCAGTCTAAAGCGTCATTTACGCACCCACACATGAGAGCGTCCGTTCTCCTGTGTGCGCTGCAGCGCAAAATTTATGACGAACAGTTCTCACCACCACCACAGCGTGCGGTTTCTTTCAGGGAAACAGCAGGAAGCATGCGTACCGAGTTTTATTTTTTTCACAAATAAATGGTTCATTTGTTGTCGTATGAAATGAGTTTGAAAGTACCACGAGATATTTTTTGAACCTCTCAGAGTCGGTGTCTGGTGATGTATTCCCCAATTCTTCCATTATGTTAAAAGTGAGTCGCTTTTTTATTTTTTCATGAGCTACAAGTGACTGTAGCAGTAAACGTTCGTTATGGAAAAAGAGAACGCGGAAAATAGTCTAAACTGAGCAATGTGCTCAATTCGAAGAAATAGTTTTTAACAGAAAAGGATACACAGCGTATGGCCACCTTTAACACGCATTCTGTCTTATTAGCTGTACAAGTGTGCAGTCATGGTACAAAGTAACCGGTGGCTTCAGGTCGCTTCCATTTTCGTAGTGCTCATTTGCGTTGCAGATTTTACGCCCATGTCTGCCAAATTGTTCGAGTTTTTTTACTTTGAATGTGCATTAAATGTACTTGTGAGTAAATAAACATATTTGCAATGTCTAGTCCATGGTGCCAGTGCCAGTCCATGGTTTGGTGCGACTGTGTATTTGTGCCTGCTTCATGGTGAAGTCAGCTTTCGAAGCAGATTTTATGAATGCGACAGAATTATCGTAATCATCCCTTGTGCATCCAACGCATGACAAAAGCCTCGCACGTTTTTCTACAGTTATGCCGGGCAACGTACTAGCTTCGGCCACGGGTGCGCAAGAATCTTCTTTCGAGAGAAGAGGGACATCAAAAAATAACAAGTCCGTCTGTATTCACGATCAGTCTAATACATGATCACCGCTGTCTGCACGCCAATAAACCACTTTTTGCGCCGGAAACAGCCAAGAGGCGCCGATGGTACAGCTGCCGAGTTTGAAACGGTCGCCAAAAGAAATAAAAGTGCGAGGACATGACCTGAGATGCCGCTCACTTCTACTCGTTGGGCGTGCGAATGGGACAGTTCTCACTTGCTGGTTCCAGCGGATTGATTTTGAGAGGTGCAACAAATAACCGATAGCAACGGCAACCAAGCTGATCGGAACCTTCATGGCACGCCAACGCACTCCATCGGGAAAAGAACACCATGCCATTGGGAAAGCTGAAGTGTCGAGGCTCTCAGTTCGGTATAGCGAAACCAGAACTTGGAAACTCTACTGCGCTGTAGTCTGAACACTTTAACTGTGCTAGAAATGAGGTCAAGAGGAGAGAGCGCCAAAGCATGCCGCATGAGTATACTCTCAACTAAGATTTATTGAATGAAAGTTGCAAATATACAATGACGATAAAAATGTACAACCTAAGTTGATTAGTAAAGCAGGGTCGCATGGTCCTTTCATCGCATAACTAGATAACCTTGCGCTACTTGGCACTCTCTTACAGTATGTGCTTTGCACTCGCTCCCCTCGAAGTGCTCTCGACACCGTTGAGCGCTACGCGTTCAAACCGTTGTCGGCGAATCATAACGTAGCGCGTAACATTGCGCTCCATATCCGCATTTTATGCGAAAGGCAAAACTGCCTGTCTTTGGATACCGCTGCGTAGACGTCATCTGTATCAGAAATTGTTGGCCCGATATGCCAGAACATTCGTCATTCCCGACTGCGTCATGAACACCACGTTATTCTCTACTGTCATGCGTTATCATCGGTGTTCTTTCAAGACACAGCAGAGGACGCTGCCCATTTTGAATCATACGACCACAGGCCTTGTGATTGACTCGACTAATGAGCATCATGCATAAATGACTGAACTAGCCGCGTTTGGGAGTGCAAAGTGAAACGAACTAGGACAGTTATCACATGGGGGTGCGGAAGGCCAGAAGGGGTGGCAGCCGGCTGTCTGACTTTCTTTATCTGGGTTAAACCATTACGTTTTCGGTATTCTAAGTAAACGCGATCCACCGTTACAATGCTTAGGCAAAAGGATCTCAAAACTCCACTGCGCAGGCCTGGTGTTTATGGAGCGTGACGGTTAAGCCGAGAAGCAAAGGTTCGATCTCGGCCATGACTGTCGCATGTCGAGTGTTCGATGGGGGCCGTATATGGTAGGGGCCCGTGCACTGTGCGTTGTCAGTGAACGCTAATGTGCCCCGAGTTTTCAAAATTTCTGGACCTCTGTACTGCACCGTGGCTCGGAATCATATCGTGCACTTGGAACGTCAAACTGTCAATTGTGTATATTATGTTATTACCCAGTTTCGGACAAAATGCGCCTGCTGTAGTTCAACCGCTGTACTGGCTTTTAAAAAAAAATGCCACTTGCTCGCAGACGAAGGCGCCCCGCTATGTCCTGGTAGATACAAAAACATTAGAGGGATTTAGTATTGCGGAAAATCTTTGCGTTAGCGTTTGCGAGACACGCACGCTGAATTTTTGCGGAGTGCTATTCGATAGCATTCCATAACACTTTAGCGCGAGACGACGACGCGCCGCAAAACGCAAGGCATGCAAACCTTCGCTGAGCCATCTAAATGCGAATAGTGAAAGCGTCAAAGCCGTCGGCCGTTGTTAGTAACTTAAAGAGCAACGCAAGCGCAAAAAGAATTATTAAAAAGAACATCGTGCAATAATAATTGCATAAGTGTTGCTGTAGTCTAACGAGGCAGAGTTTCGCTTTCGTTGTGCATGTGTAATGTGGTCAAACTAGAATCCACAGCAAAAAGATCGTTGTCTTCTCGAAGCGAAAACCAGCAACACGATTTATTGTGAATCAGCTAGTCCCACAACGCAGCAAGACGACACCATAGATGCGAAACGGGCAGCCGTCAGTTGTAGGGAGCCGCCATGCTTTCCGCGCTAAACAAACTTAGCGAGCGTTTTGCGTCTCCGCTAAATTCGGAAAATAGCGAGCGATCGCTATAAACGCAAAGCTGGAATAGCGTGCGTACGCATGCGCAGTCTGACCCCGCTAAATTTTAACGTTTAGCGGGGCGCAACTTAAGCTGCACTGAAACCCTCTGCTGTTTGTTAGGAGCAGTCCCTACGATATGCCGACATGAGTGTTCGGTTACACGTCGGCTTACAGCCAGGGAATGTTGTATGTCGCAAAAGCTCGGACGTAAGGAAGCTTCTCGCGTTTTTTTAGTCGTTTTTTCCTCTCAGAGAAGAAAAAGTACTCGCAAAGGGAGCGTAGTTGTTAGCCTTGAAAACGTTAATGAGAACGTTGAGGTTTTCTTTGTCACTGTGGCCGAGAGTTCACTTCATTACGCAGTGCATTTGCTGCTATGCCGTATTTAGTGTAGCTAACGTCCAACCTGCACCAGTTGTTTTACAGTGTTCTCATGCTACGTGTTGGACATCCACGTATGTAGGTAGACGTATGCAGCATGACGCATTTTCCAAGACGGCCGAGGTATACGTGGCTGAGGCTCTCCATCGCTACTAGGAAAGGAACAGGAAAACGTACAATTAGTCGTGCAGCTTCCGCATTCCGGAATATTTCCCGTGCGACGGTGCGATGCAAGTTACAATAGCCGAGTTTCCAGATGTGGGGCCGGATTCACAAAGCTCACGAGAAAATTTTCGCGTAAGAGAAATTTTTCTGCTAAGTGGATTCACGAAGCGAAGAAAACGTCGTAAGAGGACGTGGTTCTCACATCGGCCGCTGCTGTAGCGAGCGCTGAGGTTGCCGATTAATATATCAACGATAGTGATGCATTTGCGACGTAGGCGAAAAAGGCTCGTAAGTGGATTCACGAAGCGAAAATGGTCGCAAAAACAGCGTAGCTAAGCGGAAATCCTAAGAGTGGTCCGGAGCACTCTTACGAGCAACATGGTGGCGTTGGAACGGGCAACCGCGGCGGGTATTTGGGTGCCGTAGGTGATACCAAAAAAAATTATGGCCATGTAAGCTGACTGATGGTTGCCGCGTATGTACTGTACAAGGCTCACAGCCCTGAGGTTGCTGTTGCAATTCTCTCTTACACATTGGACAATCTTGCCACTAGTACTTGTCCAGTAAGCTTGTTGTTGGAGTTATTAAAGGTGCCTATTGGGTATTTGCAGCAAAATTGAACAGTAGGCTCCAGTCAGCCATTCACGAAATCCTTATGTCGTTTACAGCTTCTCTAGCTGCAGTGGTCTTTATTATTTCCCTATAGGAACGCTCACCCAAATGCAGCTTCCGCTGTGCATTATAGGCTGATTTACTGAAAACATATCGCTTCAACATATCCGCACATACAAGATATGTGTGATTTTGCGCATAAACTAAGAAATAAATTGAGTTTAATAGACATTCACTGTCCGTAAAATAAAATGAAAAGGTTTCGCTATGGCAAATACCTAGGACAGAATGCAAGCGCCTAAAATGCACGCGAAAGCTTGTGCTAATGCCGTGCAATGTCACCTCGACTGCACTCGTGCATTTGACAATTAGTTTCGTTTTAATTGGACGTCAGAGTCTCAGCAAAAGGCCGCTTCGTCCCTTGAGGTACGTATTGTGGCTGGAATGTTAACCTTACCGAAGTTATCGCGTAGTGATATGCCGTGCATCACATCCAAGCCTATACGCCAGGCATCATAAATGTCGTAGCAGACGACGACAGCAGACGACGGTTTGAGCGAGAGGCCAAGCATGTGACTGGTTAGCACGAGGTAACTCTCTACAGCAGGCCGTTTTATGACGTCACTAAAATGATGTCACTCACTTCTTTCACCGCGCATTTCTGTGGTGGTCGTCACATTATCCCCCTCGCACATAAGAGAATTTTTCATATCACCGTAAAGATCGCGTAAGTATTTTTTAAGAGCTCTCGTAAGGCGAAAAGAACATCATGGCGACGTAATCATGGTATGTGGGTGTTGTTTCGTTGTAACGTTTCTTGCTTGAGCTCCTTTACGATTCCATGGGATGTGTTGTTAATGCCGTCGCTTTTTCGGTGCGTGAAAGTTTTGTGAAAGCCATCGCCAGAGTCTCTATTTGAGCGGTGAACACTGTTGAAGCCTCTGCCTTTGTGCTCGTGAACAGGGAACCGCGGTCAGTGTGCCGCCGTGGACTCACATTTAGGAAGCCTGCATTGTGTGTTTGAAGACCGGTCAGTTCGTTTGCCTTGCTTTGTGGTCGTTTGTGTTTGTGGCGTACGCCGTTTCGCATCGACCGTGTTTGGGCGCGTTACTTCAAGGATAACTCCGTGTTTAGAAAGAAACGACCTAGGCGTGTGCGTAGGTGCTGTGTTGACACTTCGAGGTCTTTTTAAGAGGCAGAGACCATGTGGAAGCAGTGCAACAGGTAACATAATTGTCGACTGCGCTACGCTTTGCCTTTGTGCCCTTCCACACCGTCACTTTGCTTGCGTTAGCGGCTAATGCGCGGAACCTGAAATAACACACCGATACGTTCTGTTGTGCATTTTTTAATTTAATTTATTTTATTTATTGACACTCTCTGGCGTACAGGCCAAAACAGGAGTTTCCATATTAGGCACAAATGCAGTTGTTAATAAAAAATGCAAAGAGATTGTAGTTTCTTTCACGGAACTTCAAAAAACCATAAAAATTCAGAAAGAAACGTAATGAAATAAGTGCACGAGGTGCTATTTTACGACACACATATCAACTTGCTCAGTAGAACACTCAACAAGACACTGCTTTCGAATATATAAATTGCTAATCCGACACTATTAAACGACATTAAGTACAATCGGTAAAATCGCTCAGCAAAGCCCTTTCAAGGATTTTAATCTCATTGAACGTTGCAACATCGTGCGGTAACCTGCTGCACGCATCGATAGCCTACACAATAAAGAAGTTTTTAAAAGAATGTGTGTTGTGTCTCAAAGGCTGTACGTAATGTCTGGGGCCACTACGCGAAAGTGATGTGTCAATAATTAATGTTTTGGCTATTTCGGCTTCATATTTCCCACACAATATCTGGAAAGAAAACATCAGGCTGTTGAAGCTCATTCTTTGCTGCACATTAGGAATCGATGCTAGCGCAGCGCTTTCAACGCCGTTACCGACTGCGTTCGATGGAATGAGTTAAAAACAAATCGTAAAGCCCTATTTCGAACGCGTTCACATTTAGCAATGTTTCTGCATGTGTGTTGTTTCCATATCGGGCATGCGTATTCCAGCAATGGCGAAATTGTAGTCTTATATGCTACAAGGTTTACCTCAGTTGTCGCATCACTTAGGTACGACGAAGAATCCACGGTTTATTTTGTGACACTGTCAAAAGCACAACGATTTCGGTGGCGAAAAAATTCGGCTTCAGCGCTTTCGGCATGGCGATGGCTAAACAGCAGTCGGGTGTGTCAGAGGCGTCTGAAGTTCGCGCACACACGGAAAATTTCATTTCGGCTATTGGGGAGCTTACAATAGCAGTTGGCCAATGCAGCTCTCACGTCGCTGGCGATAAACGCTCTCTCCCTCTTAAGGCGCTTAGCACTCAATGTCCGGCATAACGTAATAAAAAAGAAGTAAAATAACTTGTGTACGAAAGGAAGCTATGGAAGGCTCTTTCTGCGCGTGCGCACAAAAAGCAAAAAAAGGGAGGGGGGTGACGTCCCGCTTTTGATGATTTCTGGGGCTTAACCTCCGAAAACCACTCAAAGATTAAGATAGACGCCGTAGTGGAGGGCTCCGGAAATTTTGACCACCTGGGGTTCTTTAACGTGCTCTGACATCGCACCGCACACGGGCCTCAACATTTCGCCTACATCGAAATGCAGCTGCCGCGGCCGGGATTCGATCCCGCGACCCTCGGATCAGCAGCCGAATACCATATCCACTAGACCACCGTGGCGGGGCTTTGGACTCCTTTTTGTTACTTCTTAACTGCATACGCCGTCATTTACGAAAGCAGCACTTACTAACGTATTAAAGATACAAACACTACCTAAATTACCGAATTTTCTCAGTGTGTCATGAGAATAGCAGTAGTATTCAAAAATCTGATGACTAATTTATTCAAAGTAGGCTTATTTATAAGCACATGTATCTTTCGGTATGTCGGATTTATTTATATCCATCCATGGCTTGAATTTGACACATCACGTGGAGGATGCATTTTTGGAACTTGTTTATCAAGCCGAACAGCTTTTATATGGCCTCAAAAGCTGCATCGATGTTTGTTCTAAGATTTTTTAGCGAAACAACAATTTACGTCGAGCTACAAGACATTATCATGCAAATAAGTGTACTGCTTACGAACGACGCGAATCAATTGTGAGGCAGTGCATATTCATCAAAATGCATCTGAAATGGCAGTGAAAGGAGCAAACCTTGAGTGACATCTGCCCACCTTTAATATTTTACCTTAATTGCGGCTTCATGATTCCGGTCCTGTTGTTCAGCGGCACCTGCCAGTGTCACCAAGGGCGTCATTCTTTTTTTTTTCTTCTTCGAGCTATCGTCGTTGATAAAGCGCTAGCGCACGGGTTCACGCTGGCCACGCGGGCGTCTGCTGCAGCGCGATGTGCATAGGCACTGTAGCAGACGCCCGGAACAGGAAGATGAGGTGCAGCGAGGATCGATTCGCGATTATAACATAAACTCGACACCAGACGCTTTGAGTGCTGTGAGGCTATCATGTGGCCACACATCTTTCTTTTGTTGTCGTTCCGTCTGCTTTCACGTTTCCTCCTTGCCCTCAATAGTGTCGAATAGGTTAAATGCGCACCATTCCTATCGCATGCCTTGTCGGTAAGAGATTTCGTAGCTAAGAATATCGTCCGTAAGAGAAAGCTTTGTGAATCCGGCCCGTGATGTCCGCCAACAAAACGAAACACAGTCGCACTGCCCCTTGTCATGCACGTTCAAACGGCGTAAATAGTAAAAGCCGTAATTGTTGTGAAGTGTACTCTGATAAAGCAAGCGTGAATTCGAGTTTTGAGGTAGACGTGACTGAATGCTGAAAAGGCTTGAATTTTTAAGGCGCACAGCAGCACACCCAGTAGCGTCCACAGAAACGGCGCTGTTTGAGGTTGTCCCTCAAGAGACAATGACACAAAATTTGAGGATGTTTAAGCTTCGCCTATGAGTGGAATGTTATTATAGCGCTATTTGTCCCCGTTCACATCGCCTTCTCAAAAATCATTGATTAAGATTAGCGCCTTCTCTCTACAATGCCGGAATTGAATACTCTCGTAGCAGAACGGGACTTTATCATTCATTCAAAGTACAGTCCGAGCCCCATCATATGCGTATGCTGTGGTTCAAGGGGAACTCCGGCTGCTTTCTCAACATATTCAGACGTCGCTGTTTTATAAAGGCGCTGATCATCCTGCAGCAGTCAGGGTCGTTCAACTTGCGCAAAGAATTCACCGATAATTTTAAATGACCGTATGGAGCAATGTGTTTAAACCGAAACTGAAACGAGTAAATACATGTAATGACCTGAGAGGCTTTCTACCCTCAGAAATATGGACCTAGGGCCGGAAAAATGAAATCAGCGGTGTCATCCGAGGGTATATTGAGTTGTGCTGGCACTGCTGAACTTGGCAGCCCAGATGTGAGCGCTGAGGCTTCACAGTTTTGCTCTTTGCAACCCGCACGTTTGGGTAGGCAGCTTTGAACGTAGTGGCGTAAAATAACACGGTGGCAATCATGGAAATCCGCTAAATATTTTAAAACTAAATTTCAGGAACGTTGGAAGACTTGCAACTGGATGGAGGAATAATGGAAGGATGGAGGGAAAGTTTATTAGACGCTAGTTTTCTTGCCGGAAGCAGACCGCTTCCACGTTGGAACAGATAGGCCGAGCCTCGCGTTCGCTTAGCGGGCCCGTCGTACTGCCTGTAGATGTATTCACGTGACGTCAGCGTGCACCATCTTGAAGTACGCTTCGAAACTTCCACTGCGCTTATGGAGATAACCTAGACAATGCAACCTGACACAATAAGGGCTTTAAGTCCACTTTAATTCTGTGATGGAATTGCTCCAGGTTTGCGCCCAGGACCGCTCACCAAGCAACGCAATGCTTTCGAGAACACATGCACACACAAACTATATTACACAAATTCTATGTACAAGGCATGCACGCAGTTGTCACGGTGACTGCATCTACGCAGTCCTACGGCTGCTACTATATTACGTGTCGGACAAACCAAAGAAGGTAATAGCATCGCCGTATTTCCTGCGTGTCGTCGTTGACGCTTCCAGCCTTCCAAGCCAGTGTCGCGTGCGACGAGGAAGTGGCCGGTAGGATGCTGCCCCTAGCGCGTCTCGTCTCCTGAGCGCCAAGTCATAGAGGAGAAAGTTGACAAGATGCTTGCCCGTGACATCATTGAACATTCTTCAAGCCCTTGTGCTTCTCCTGTCGTGCTGGTCCATAAGAAGGAGAACAGCTGGCGATTCTGTGTTGACTACAGGAATCTTAACCGCTTAACCAAGAAGGACGTGTACCCTTTGCCACGGATAGATGATGCCCTTGACTGTCTCAGTGGTGCCAAATATTTTCTTCAATCGACCTTCGTTCCGGGTACTGGCAGATTGCAGTTGACGAAATGGGTCGTGAAAAGACTGCGTTCATCACGCCTGACGGACTCTATCAGTTTAAAGTGATGCCGTTCGGACTATGCAATGCTCTCGCTACATTCGAACGAATGATGGACGCCCTTCTTCACGGCTTAAAATGGTCAATCTGCTTGTGCTACCTCGATGAAGTGATCGTCTTTTCACCGACGTTTGCCACACACCTCGAGCGTCTCTCAACAGTTCTATCAGTGCTCCGGAAGGCAGGGCTTCAGCTCAATTCGAAGAAATGTCACTTCGGCCGCCGCCAGCTTACTGTGCTCGGACACCTTTTCGATTCGTCGGGTGTTCGTCCCGATCCGGAAGAAGTTCGAGCATTCAAGGACTTCCCTGTGCCCACCTGCGCAAACGATGTTCGAAGCTTCTTGGGCCTTTGCTCTTACTTCCGCAGATTCGTGCGCAATTTCGCTCACATAGCGCACCCTCTCACGGAACTTCTGAAGAAAGACGTCACCTTTGTCTGGGGTCCTGGAAAATGCAGCGCATTCGCTGAGCTGACGATGTGTCTCACTTTGCCACCAGTTCTTGGCCACATTGACATGTCGGCTCCAACAAAGGTACGCACCGACGCAAGTGGCCACGGCATCGGTGCAGTTTTGCCGCTACGACAACATGGATGCGACCGTGTCATTGCGTACGCTAGCCGCCTTCTGTCCCCGGCTGAACGCAATTATTCCATCACAGAACGCGAATTCCTCGTTACGGGCAGTGAGTAAACTTCGCCCTTACCTTTATGGACGGCGTTACACGGTAGTCACCGATCATCACGCCTTATGCTGGCTTTCGTCCTTAAAAGATCCAGCTGGACGGCTCGGTCGGTAGGCTCTACGGCTGCAGGAATACTCGTACACAGTGGTGTATAAGACGGGTCGACTTCATGGAGATGCTGATTGCTTGTCACGCCATCCGGTAGACCCCCCCACACATCCCTGAGACCGGCGAGTCAACTTGTGTGCTACCTCTTACCACGTTTAGCAACATCGCCGATGAGCAACGCCGTGACCCTTACCTCAAAGACGTCATAACCAACTCACAGGCTCGACCACTCCAACACGTTTGCGCATGTTTGCACTACAAGATGGCGTTTAATATCGTTATAACGTGCACCCTGACGGCCCTGAACTGCTACTGGTCATCCCTAGACAAATGCGTCAGGCTGTCCTCGCTCAGGTGCACGATGTTCCTAACGCGGGTCATCTGTGCGTTGCGCGGACTTATGACCGTGTTCGTCGTCGTTTATTCTGGCCCGGTATTTACCGTTCCGTTTGCCATTACGTCGCCTCGTATAGATCTTGTTAGCTCCGCAAAAAACTAACCGCCCTTCCAGCTGGCCGCCTTCAGCCCATTGACATACCACCGGAACCATTCTTCGGGGTTGGACTTGATCTTGGCCCGTTCCCTTTATCACTCAGTGACAACAAATGGATAGCGGCTGCTACGGATTATACCACCCGGTACGCGATCACACGGGCTCTCTCTACGTGTTGCGCAAATGACGTCGCAGACTTCCTTCTCGAAGACGTGATACTTCAGCACGGCACACCTCGACAACTGCTCACCGACCGCGGCCGCTCCTTTCTGTCACAGGTAGTGCAAGACATTTTGCACTCCTGCGCTACAAAGCACAAGTTTACAACATCGTATCATCCTCAGACAAATGGACTCTCAGAGCGGCTCAATAGAACTATAACAGAAAGGCTCGCCATGTATGTTTCTACGGACCACCGTGACTGGGATGCCACTCTGCCATTCGTCACATTCACCTACAATACGTCCCGCCATGACTCTCCTGGTTTGCCTCCATTTTTTCTTTTGTACGGCCGAGACCCCATCCTCATCTTCGGCCTTCAGGATGCTCCAAACGGGGTCTTTCCCTTCGCGAGGCAGGTTTAGTAACTTCTCGCCCAATGTTGAACCGCATTGTCCGAACTGCGGAGAGGCTTACTGCTCACTAGCTCACATGCTCTGGCAATGTCCTGCGTTACGTGACACAGAGTTCAGCAAAGAAGAGGACTGGGAGGAAGCCCTGAGAAGCGGCGACCTTTCGGTTCAACTTCGGGCTGTCCAGAGAGCCTGCGAGAGGGCGGAGGGCCACGGTCTTCCTGTCCCTGCGTGGGAGCGGCCCGCAACTGCTACAGGATCCCCCTAAAAGGGGACGTCCAACTGCAGTTTTTCAGGACAAAAATAAAGTTCTGTGCCTGCCTGCCTGCTTCCCAACCGTTCTCGACGCGACGTCAGAATACGCCCGTGATGCCATCGCTAGAGCTGCAGAGGCACGTGAGATTGCTCGTCGTCGTCTTGAGACTTCGCAGGAAAAGCAACGACGCGCATACGACGCTCGCCACCATGATGCCCACTTCAGCCCTGGTGACATGGTCCTACTTTGGAAACCATCACGGCGAGTTGGCCTTTGTGAGAAGTTGATGTCACCATATTCAGGCCCCTACCATGTCTTACGAAAAGTGACTGATGTGACCTACGAGATCCAACCTCTCGACGACACCTCAGCGCGACCTGCTTCTGATATCGTCCACGTCGTGCGCCTCAAGCGCTATCACTCGAACCTGCCAAGCGCCGAGACGGCGCCTTCGCTGCCGGAGGTCATACAACGAAGCACTGCGATAGAAGACGATGGAGGCAGCGCCGAGGAAGACGACGTTCGCTGATGTTCACGCGGACGGGGCTCCATCTTGTATGCCCGCGTTCTGCCCATTGTACAAAGCGTGTAAATATATATTAACTAGAGTCTTTCTTCCCTGTAACAATATATATATATATATATATATATATATATATATATATATATATATATATATACAGCGTGTTATCACCACTGCCAAGTGACTACTTCGCCGTGGACGTTGCTGTTGCGACCATGGGCGTCTATACGCCAGCAAACTCCCCCATGGCGACTCTTCTACCACCGCAGGCGACGGTTTTGTAGGGAGCACAGAAACGCTCTTACGAATACGTTTCCCATATGCCTCGATTGTCAGTACAGAAAGTCGTAGGAAGTGCAGCCTTACTTCAGTTACCCAATTTACACGTGCAACACCCTGAAGCGCGAGACCACGGATATCCTCACTTTCATCTGCTGTACACCCTCGCTTCCCTTGTAGCTGTCTCAACATTATCCTTCATCATCGCTTGCTTCCGGAGGCAGGCATATCAGTGCATGTTATTAGGCTCTTGACGACGCCCAGCAGCACTCCACTTGTTTTGCGTGGCTGCGGAGACCAGTACGCAGATGTGTACATTTGCGAGAAGTTCGTGGCCCACTACACCGATTAATTGAAGGCGAAGTCCGGTGGTTTTTCCACCACATTGTGATATCGCTGTTTTCCGATAGTACTGATAGTGCTGAAGCAGCCAAGGTCAACCAACTTGTTCAGAAACTCCTCAGTAATATTGAATAACCGAATGGATGGTGGGTTAACATCGAAACCGAAACGGGTAGATGCTTCGTGCAGCGTATGCGACGACGTCACAGCCTCCCCGCCGTCAGAAATGTGAAGCTGGTAGAGCTGGTGGCAAAAAATGAAAGTGGCCATATCATGAAAAATGTATTCATCTCTTCTGATCTTGACAGCTGCGATTTTAGCGATGAAGTATCGCGATGTTCCTTTAGACAGCACGCCCACTGGGATAGGCTGCGTTGCAAGTAAAGACGTCAAAAACACAGGCTGGCTAGCGTAGGAATCCGCTAAAAGCTCTTAATATTCATTTTCAAGAAAACCAAACTACTTTCATCCATCTGGCATGGGTTAAATAATTGCAGAACCGAGCAGAACATATACCGACAATTTCGTTGAGATCAATCGACAATGGAAAAACTTAGATGAGGTGGCTTCTGCCCAATAAGCCCTCGCATGCTACCTAAGCACCAAGACTGCCGCAGCGAGGCCCAAGCTATGAAATAACGAAAGGAAAGGGGTCAAGGGCTCTTTCTTTGTTTGTTAGAAACAACATAATGAGCAAACAGACAATGAAGCCTAGAAAAGCACAGGGGAAGTTACTTGTGGTATTGTAATTGTGAGAAAGTAGAAGGCAAGATCATTGTCATTCGTGCCATTCTTCCGCGGGTCTCCTTTTAATTGTACTCGTTGAAGGTAGAAATATGTTGTATCATCTACCATATTTATCCACTATATTGCAGCTTCGTCTTCATTTCGAGTGCAGGGCCTAAAGCCCTTAAGAAGATGAGCCAGTGTGAGCTGACACGCTCGAAATAGCAAGCAAATTGAAAGTTGAGACCCGTTTCGTAGGCGCAGACAACCTAGAGACTCGGAAGACGCAGCACACTCTCGACCACTGCACTGTTCCTGGAGATCTTGTTGCCATTGTTAGGCGTACACGATGATCAAGCGCTGCCTGGTTGGTGTTGGAGGCGCTGCAAGACCCCTGTTGTGACGCCATGTGGAGCAACTGGGCCTGTTGCCTCTTTATTGCCACATGCTCGAGTGGCGTTAGGCCATGACCAGGACGAGGCCTAAACGAGGCTAATGTGGTGAGAATTCCTGCTGTAAGTGGCTTCACATCGCTATTGGTAGTGGAATCCGACGACCAGACGAGTGCGCCCACGACCTCGCCCCGGTGGCACGATCTTGAGCCGTCGCACAGAGCGGAGAACGACCGCTTCCCCCGTGCCCTAGCTTGCCTGCAGCTAGAGTCGACGACAGTAAATCCTCCGTACTGAACTTGTAAGACGTCTTTTCCTCATTCAGTTGAACACTCTCCTGCAGAGGCCTTAAGCTTGTGTGTGTTCAGTTGCATGTTGAGTGTCTCTCGCTGCTGGTAGATGTGCTCACCGCGCTACAGAGTTGTGTCATCCCCATTTGTCAAGTGAGACAAATTTTAGTTCCCGCCTACACAAGGCCCTCGTCCGCTAATAGCCATCTGATGTGACGCACAAGCATATGCCACGAACAAATTACTGTTCCGTCACAGCGAATAGGGCCTGGTGCCCAAAGCTCGAGATTCCCTTCCAGGCCTTCACAACAGTGTTTCGAAGGGACGACATACAAATACGTCCTATTGCTTAGATTTACCAGCACCTAATCAACGCCAGGTTGTCGAAGTTAATCGGCTGTGCTCCAAAATGATGTGTCTCATTACTATAGCCTGGCGCTCGCACTTATACCCGGAAATATGTTTCTACGTGCGCAAATATGTTTGACGAAATTGTTGTCCTTGGCGTTTGTGCTATCTCCTTGAACATGTTACGGCTCTTATGTCATGCCGTACTGTGTACTTCGGGACATGTCATGGTTACGCATTCGTTCTTTCAGCAGCGAAGCTCCTTAAGCGAACCGTGAAAACTCTGTCTTGCCACTTTTAACACCGAAGCTGTTTAAGCTTGCTCTAATTTGTCAGGCATCATACAGTACCAGTGCTGCGTGTGTCACGTGGTTGTGACACACGCAGCACTCGAGACGAAGCACGCAGGACTCAAGGTGATGTCAGGCGAACTGTTTATCGGGCGAACTTATGCCCAGCAAAACAAGGCCAATCACAACTCACAGCAAGAGTGGCGTGAACAGTCGTCGGTCGACGGAAAGACTGACAAGCGGCGTAATGCGTCGGCTTTTATACACGCATCATAACGCGTTCTCGCATTATCTCTGGAGTTCCAGAAGTCACTGAAATGTGCGCGTCAAGCATGCAAAGTTTCAGGAATGGTCGAGACGGTTCCAGAAGTGGCATGCGAGACAAATGCGGCCTGCGTTGCGAGTAACAGAAAGTGATAACAGCGCTCCCCGCAAACAATCAAAACGAGCGCGTGTGTCACTGGGAAGTGATAACGGCTTTGCACTTAAACCAAAACAACCGCACGTGTCAATACCACGTCATATTGCGGGACGCGTTTCTGGCGGGCACCGGCTGTGACATTGCGTTACGTGATGTTGGCTGAAACATGTCAGTTGTTAGATCATTTTGGGGGATTACGGGACATGTTGCTGCCAAAATATCACGTGACCATTGAGTGACCTGTTTGATTAAACTACCGGCCAGCTTCTCTGTTATCTTCCCTTGGGAGACCGGGAAGCAGCTGCGTACTTTTTATGGGGGTTTGAGCCCTGGTGATAGTAGCGGCCTTTCTACGCGCTTGAATGAGCTGTAGTTTGCATATTCTACCCTCCGAGACGTTGAACAAGGCTAACCTGCTATAGTTAGCAGATACCTATGAGGCAGAATACAGTGGGAAAAGAATGCGAAAGCTTTCTTGGATTTGCATGAAGTGTTTTCTCCGAAAGTCGCAATATTGCATGTTCGCTTTCTTCCCTAGTTTGAGAGAAACGAAAGACGTAACGCCAGTTATCGTGGAAAACGATGAACACGGATGTTAATGACCATGCAAGAGCATTTTGCGGTGACTCAAAGATATGTGGCCACAGGCTCGTCTTTTCCTATGGTTCAATGACTTTTTATGAATTGTCGATCTATTGCAGTCCTCGTATTTCTATGCAACTTCTCGCGCTCGTTGCGTAGACACCTTCACTGACCATTATTTTTAATATCTGCCCGTTATGATTACCAGTTTTTACGGAACGAAACAAGCAATCACACTAAAAGAATGCAATTGTTGCGCAGATATGGTGGCCCCCAATGTTCTGTTTGCGTAACGTCCCCATTCTCGTACCTCGGTCCTCTTTGAAATGCCACGCTTTATTATTGCTGGTGTTCCAGGAGGATCTCTCTTATCAGCAACACAAGAAATGAAGATTATTAATAATCAGTCTCTTCATCGGCACCGAATGCTGCAATGCCAGATGAAAGTGCTCTTCATTTTAGGCGACTTAACAAAGTAGGCCAATCCTTCGCTCTTCCAAAATTTGCTCATCCGAAATTTCACATTCATGGCAGATGCGTTGAATTGGCGCGTACTTCCGTTTTTATTCAATAAAGTAAGCAAATAGGCGTAACGTGTTCGTGAAATCAGTTACTCAATTACAAATTTAACGGTCATTATCAGCCATTTCAAGTTATTCAAGGTTTCATTAGCACCAAGTAATGGTGACATCGTAATGTTGGTAATGTTGACACCAAGTAATGTTCACACCAAGTAATGTTGAAATCGATTGGAGCGCATTGTCACACTTCATCCTGCGGCTCAGGCCAGTCGAACTTTTTAGAAACTTTCGACGGAAATGGCACCTCGCGTTCGCTTTATAGAAAGAGAAATTGTACTCAGTTAGAACACGGACTCTTAGGCTTGCGATTTTGTATGAAAACCTTCGACGTTTTATTTTTGCGGTATAGAGGTTGCAATCTGTACAGTACCTCGGGCACAAGATGGTATTGAGCGTAAATAAAGTGTTCACGAATGTTGGCATAGCAAGAACAAAACACTGGGCGATGATTTTAGGGCCGGAACAAGACCAACGAGCCGTAGTTTTTCATCACGAGGTCTTTCAAAAGGAGCAATGCAATTTGATATTGGTTGATTCGTGAGGCTTTAGATCCCAAATCCACCATACGATTATGAGAGACGCCGTATGCTGGAGGGCTCCGCAAACTTACACCACCCGTGGTTCTTTAACGCGCACTGACATCCCACAGCACACGGGCCTCAACATTTCACCTACATCGAAAAGAAGACTCGCGGCCGGAGTTAGATGCCGCAACCTCCGGATCAGCAGCCGAGTG
The DNA here is from genome assembly GCA_013339685.2 of Hyalomma asiaticum. NCBI lineage: Eukaryota > Metazoa > Arthropoda > Arachnida > Ixodida > Ixodidae > Hyalomma > Hyalomma asiaticum. The sequence continues at coordinate 303,476 of JABSTT010006195.1, read as the reverse complement.
CCATAGCCACTAACCCACCGTGGCGGGGCTCTGTCATTGGGAAGAAAATAGAAGAACGTGCAGAACCTTTTACTGCGCAGATAACTGTTTGGCATCATGCATATCTATAAAATTTTGGCCGTCGCAACAAATAAGATGAATGATTATGAGCAGTCGTTCTTGTCAGGGCCCACATGTCCTCCCTCACGCAGGCCATGTTTCCGTACGCTCATATTTCACATTGAGACCTGTTTATCTGCGCCCATCGCAGCTGGCGAACGAAATCACTGTGTCGACATTACATATTTTCCCTAAAATAACCTTCCTAAGTGTATCCTAGCGTGACAGTGTGACGAGTGATAAGTAAGAGGGAGCGAAATAATATCTTGCCATGTGCATCTAAAGTAGGTACAATCCGCTAAGTGGATCAATTGGGATTTGAAAAGGGCCATGTGGTGCGAGACGAGTGATAGAAACAGATGGACAACAACACTGTTGTTCGTGTCCTGTTACGTATTTAGTTAAACCTGGTGTTTTCGGTTAGATATCCATCGTGCCATACTGCTTAAACTCCCACATTTCTGTAGGTTCGCGGCTACAAGTACATGACTTCACGACGTTGGGTGCTGTAACTAGCATGTCCAGTGCATTTGTTCTCGTGATCTGTGTACACACTTCAGCACTTCCTTAGAACCTTCAGCCGTGTTAAGAAAGCCAGCCCTTGGTGGTGAAGACCGAGAAACTGAAAACAGTGAATCAGAGACCAGTGGCACGCTCAGTATCAGGGCAACTGAAGGCTCACAAAACTGCGGTACGGTGAGATAAGCTCGGAAATTCGGAAGATACAGGGCTCGCCTGGCCACAGCGCATCTCCTTGAGATCCTCTTACAGTTCCTGGGCGGTCCAAAAGAAGCAGCACTGCCGGGCTAGTGGTGCAGACGCTCAGTAGGCCCTGCTGTGACGGCACGTACAGCAAGCGTGGCTGTCGCCTGCCCATCGTCAACTGCTCAAGCGCCTTGAGGCGATAACCAAGACTGGACATAAAGGAGACCGTTGCGGTGACAACGTCTCTTGAATGAGGTGGTCTACGAGTTGCTCTAGGAAGTGAAATCCGCCGATCAGACGATAGCACAAAGGATCGCGCCTCGGGCACCGCCATAGCCAGTCGCCATCCCCACTAGACGAAGAGTGCCACCGCGTCTTCATTCGGCTGCGACGAAAGTCAGCGCGACCCGCCAGTCAACGCGACCAGACAGACAATCTTCCATCGATCAAAGAAAGCATTGTACTGAAGTTAGTGAGGCGTAGTTTTCCCATTTCCTTGAACAGTGCTGAAGAAAACCTTAAGCTTATTTTTGTCCGAGTAACCCTACAAATCGCCTGCCGCAAAAAGTTAAAATCTAATAGGTTTTACCGGAGCTACAGCATCAAGTTTGAGGGAAACATGTACTGTTTCTCGTTTTCGGTACACGTGCTTACCACGCTATTCACGGGTGCCGTCGTCATCCTTTCATCTCTGCAGACAAAATATTAGTTGAGCCAGCCTGGGAACTTTGCCCTTAGTAGCCGCGTATCGTCGTGCCGACAGCCCTTGACTGGCGAAGGCCCGTTTTGTCACAACAAGGAAATCATCACGCTGATTAGCTCTAGTATTCGCGTTCATTTCCCGGCCATTGCATAAGCGTACCCCAGGCGGTGGAATGAATTTACGCGCGTTTCTTATACTTGGGCTCACGTCCATAAACACCAGGTGGGAGAAATTTAGCTGGTGTGCTCCACTACTGCGTGTGTGTCACTATCGCATCGTGATTTTAACACGCGATTTTCACGATTATTACGACTTCATGCAAACTAATAGAGTGACTGCAACGCAATCACTCCCTTCTTTGCAGCACATTACTCTTCTCTAAATGAAGGCGTTGCCGCTGCACTGGTGTGCTCTTTCTAGGTGTATTTCAGTACGTATCACGCGCGCGCATTCTTTGTATTGGCTCCTGTTATAACCGCACCAACGCATATCTTCAATCAAATGTGGTTCGCATGTTATCTGGTTTGCATACTCTGCAAGAAGATGGACATTCTTAACCTCGTGTGGTTATCAGGTGCATATGAATAATCGTTAAAAGGGTCCTGGCAACACTTTTCCGAGTAACCCTACAAATCGCCTGCCGCAGGAAAGTTTAAATCCAATATGTTTTACCGGAGCTACAGCATCAAGTTTGAAGGAAATTCTACCCTCCTAAGGTGTTCAATCGGATTTCGTCAAAACGAGGGCACTGCAAGCGACACAAATGAAGGTGAAAAGAGAGCAAGAAGCTACTCGAAAACGCATCATGACCTTGGAACATTTTCTCTTTTCTCTTTGAAAGAATTCGCGCTTCCAGAGTGACAAGCTTGTGACCATTGTCACGGTACGTGAACCACCTCAAGGCACCCATGGCAACTGCGCTCGGGAATTGGTCAGTGGTGGTTCTCTCAGGTATTTTGTAGCCCATGCCAGTTATTTCGTGTTTTGTTCAGAGAAGAGTATCCGCATTCGACATGTCTTCCAAAGCCAAACTGTAAATTTCTTCTGCACGTGCAGAGCATAATATTCGCCTGGCGCGTTTCCGCAAACCGCAAGCATGAATCGGCGGTGTTTTCTTGATTTGTTCAAAGCAGGCGCTATACGAAGCCTTCACATAAGCAGCGCGTGGTATTCTTTGGTTCTGCGTGATAACATAGCAAGTTCATTTTCTTCAGCAGTTTATCAGAAACGAAAGAAGTTAAGCAAGTCGGTGCTGAAAGGAATTAATGCGTACGGCAGCAACGTGACATGGGATTTCGCCAAGACTCAGGGGCCATCGAAGATGGTTTATTGTTGTTGGAGCGCGTTCCTTTGTGCAAATTGAAGGATATTTTTATTATCAAATGTTACATGTAGCTGTCTTTAAAATTCTTCAATTGTTCTCACCAGTCACAGGCCTAATTCATTGAGCGAGTGTCCCGCGAAGAATGTTGGAAGATTCGGTGTTTCGACGGCGGAAATTGCCGGATAATTCCTTTTGCGCGGAAGAGAACTGTGATCCAGCATCATGAAATAAATGTTGCATAAGTGAAGATGTCTCATTGATTGTAATAGATCATATTTCGACTGTATAAGGGTGCCTGACTAGACTACCGCCGACGCATCTTGTGTCTCAGAAGTGCGCTGTGTGATCTCAGAGGGACACAATTGAATCACACTGCTTCAGAGATTATCTTGCTTTCTTTTGGTACCACGACGAGTCAACTCGGTGTCCCCATCGCAAAGCGATGACGCGGTTGTATAGAAGAGCGGCAGCCGTATGCTCAGAGTATCGCAAGTTATCGCGACAACTTGGTAGTGCCACATTGTTTTCGCAGTGCTGTGCCTTGCCAATTGTTTTTGAAATCAGTATGCAACAGAAGTAGAATCCTTTCTTATCCGACCCCACAGTTCTCTGTGTTCCTGTTGTGACGATGTGCATCAAATCCACACTTTATAACATTGTTCACCACGACACTTCGTGTGTGTGTGTGTGTGTGTGTTAAATTGAAAGATTTACTCATTGGTGCAATCATTTCGCACGTACCTTTGCTTTGTGATTCCGTGGTGTACTTATCCTTTAGTTTGATGCTCTGCATGAACATTCAAAGTATATGTTTGAAATGCAGTGACACATGACAGCAACTGATTATTTTAAAACTTTGCCATTGCTTTTCGCCACCACCCAATGTGGTGTCATTTTAGCCCTAGAAAATTTTTCATCATCTTTTTCATTTTTCGAATCGGTCGTTGTCGTATTTCGCTTAATATTGGCACATCATTGTATCGCCCAAAGAGCAGGAGCCGCACACTTAGAGCCAAAATTCTTGGGCATGCAAACTTGGACCTTAGAGAAGCAACTGACGCTCAACAGCTTTAGCACAACGATAGATGCGAGCACACTCTTCGATCGTCGATAATCGGCTCTATGCGTGCGTCACTGTTAGTCCGATAGCAGTCAGTGGTATTCGTGAAATTTCTTTAATTTAGTCGCGATAGCCTTGTTAGTGGGAGGCATAGAAATAGCCGAAACACCGGATGTAAGTTGAGGTGCGGAAAGGGCCGCGAGACAGTTAAGGCTGTAAAGAAGGCGACGCCCTATCTGCTGCCCTGAAGAGCCAGACAAGTGCGCTTCTCAAGATATGCTTCATGTGCTGTCTTGTCAAGTGCTCCTCTTCGTGCGCAGTATTGTAAGTGAAAAAAGAACGCGTAATTAGGCAAGTCTGTAAGTGTTTTCACTGGTAGACGTAAAAGTAAAAATAGCTGCTTAAGAATAGCGACAGAAAATCGGACGTTTGCGTATGAACAGGCGGTGTTCGCATGTAATAAACTACGAACGCATTGGTTAAAACTCGTGCGAGAACACGTACCGGGCGGCGTATTTTCTAAACATATCCGGAGCAGTGCACAGGACGCGTTGTGCGCCGCTAGTGGCTACGCGAGCGCACGCGAGCCAGCCTGCGCATTTATTTGCACTACGTCAAAATGGCGGTGCCCTGGACGCGCGCCTGGAGAAAACACCGAGCCGTCCAAGCTTCTGTGCGGTTGCGCTTGCAGGGTTTTTACTGGACGAGAAGTGGTGGCACCTTGATGGTGGTTGCTTCTAGGTAAACAGTTACAATTTTTTTACTCGGTTAAGATGGCAGAAACAGGCTTTCCAAATTTGTTTTTATGATCTATATCGCGCCCGCGCGTTTAGGTGCATGCGGTGATGCATGTCCATCATTTGACGGTAGAGTCTAGTGTGCTGGACAGAGTAACATGATTCTTTTTCTTTATTGGTGCTTGCGACACGCGGCTTGCGCCCAACAGAGGTGGTTGCCATTTTAATTTCCGCTTTATCAGGCGAAGCACCGCGTTCTCCTCCGCCTTGCTAATCGCATTATGTATTATTGTTAGTAAGTAAAAGCGCCGAGAAAGCGGGCAGTATTGGATAATGCGGAATATCTTTAGTGTCCTTCAGTTTCAAGCTCCAGTCTGTCTACGGCAAGGGTTTTGCGCCTTTAACGGAACTGTCTACCGTTCGGAATATTTTTTAAGATTGTGGTAAATACGGGCAGATCGTGCGTCACATTTACGGGAACGAGCACGCTTTCACCGCACAAACAAAGGAATTATGTTTTTAATTTTGCTCTGAAAGTGATGCAAAAAACACCGCTAGCGACACACAACAGCGTGTTTGTCAATTTCCAAGTGTACGACAACCAGCCCACGCGGGCATAGATACTCTGCTGAAAAACCATTATGCATGTCTTACAAGCGTACTTCACACTGAGACACCTGTTTGTAGCGTGCAAGAGCAATTCGTGCTTTTTTTGCTGCTTTCGGGATGGCGCAGGTGGCGGTGCCTTCGAATTCGTCTGACTGTACAGGCGCGTAGTACGGCGCTTGTCATGCATGCGGCGCTGCAAGTCCGAGGCGCACCCCGGCACGCCGACTTTCCCTCGCCTCTCCTCCTCGTCATCTCTGGAATGTCGACCTTGGAAACGGTTCCTGTTGAGAAGAAGCCTCCCGCGACCGAAAGGGTTGCCAGGGAGACGACGGCGCATCGTGCGCAGTAACTATTGTTGCCCGCGTCTGTAGACGTAGAAAACAAACGACTTCGTAGATAAAAAATTGTGTTTTAATAATTTCTACTCTGTTTCTGAGATACCACTGCGCGCTGGGACACCCCAAAAGGTACGCTTTCTAGTGAGCCAAAATTGGGAGAGCGACGAAGGACGTTAGACAGTCCCCTTAACATACTGAATTTTCGGCAGTCACAAGGTGAAATTGCGATTTTATGATGCTGTTAACATATATGACAAGAAATATTTAAGGTAAAGGAAAAAAGAAAGCTTTTTCCAGGTAAGTAAACTATAATGGTTTATGTATTCTTAAAATTGTTAAACTGGCAACCAGCTGTCGAACACGTATTTTTATGTTATTTATTTTTTACTGTTGCACGCGCAATGCTTCATGAAAATCTCACAGATTAACTGTTCTGAATGATAAAATTACTGAGAAAGCTTCCTTATAAAGTGAGAAATGTTTAGTGTTATAATTGTGTTGGAGTACTCCCTAGTGCACATTGGCCAAATCATAATAAAATAATCACTTTAAAAACAGATTTCTGGACGCTCTTCTTATTGCACTAGCCATACTGAAGCCGTAAGGCCTGTAGAAATCTCCTTTTACATACGCGAATGTAGTTGAAAATTGTAAAAGATAGGCAAAGCATTCTTGCTGCATTATGATTGCCATGTGAAATAAGCAGTCACCAGCTACTGAATGTGCAAGGTACTTAAGATAACTTCTTTAAGTCACCATTGTCTTTAACATCATTTTATGTGTCTATACCCTTTGTCTTCACCACCCCTCCCCTCATATACACAGCACATTTTTGAGGGGTATTAGTCCTCAACCTCCATGAGAAAGTGTTGTAATAAAAAATCACAGCATATTCACGGGGTGAATGATGATGAGTGGGGCGAAGCTCCGGAAGGAATCATCGGTAAACCGTGAAACTCTTCCGTGCAATTCGCCCCACAATTAAAAGTGAAACACTTGAGTAAATGTCATCAAACTATTATAACATCTCGCATCTTTCATCATCAACTACAAGTACCGCCATCTAGTTTTATAACATCTCGCGCATGCTACGAATCCTCACGGTTCAACTATGCACAATGCACAAGTGAAATCTCCCACCGGCACTTCATTGCAAGTCAAGATGCAGTGCCTATATATATATATATATATATATATATATATATATATATATATATATATATATGGGTTGCCGGTGAACGCTTCTCCAACGCGAGCAGTCGGTATTTCTCAATCAAGAAACTCGCTAGGAGACGCTGCCTGCGCCAACGTTGTCTCTCGCGGGCGAGCGCGTGCCGGGAGCCACGCGTTCGCCCTCGGCGCGTGCGTGCCTCCCGGCAGGCACGCGCCGGTGGCTACCTACTACTACTACTACTACTACATACATCGGGGACGCACGACGCAGCTTCGTCCCTAATATAGCCAAGTTAAGCACTTGGCTAGTGCTAGTACCAGTTCTGTCCATTTGTTTTCTTTAGTTCCCATGCACGCTGAACTTTACACATGATAAAATGTCGTGCTGTCGTCACCCTATATGCACATTGCAAGACGTTTTGGACTAATACCTTGCTGAAAATTCTAGAATATGTTTTACATGCAAACATATTTTACACGTCGCCCATTGGGACATGCAACAGCCCAGATTTCAGTAGTGTTGAGTGCTCCGAAATATTCCTGAATCAATTGGGAAGCACCGCTTCGGGTGGCTGCGTCCTGAAAGGAGATGAGCTGCCGCGAGCACACCACGTACTTTGTAATGCAGCAGTAGTAAGTGGCAATGGTTTGGACAGTAGCACTGAAGCTTTCCCCCGGATTCATCATGCCGTATCACTTTAGTTTTTTTATGCTATGCTAATAATAAACCAACTTGAAAAATTCTTGTGGCAGAACATTCTTTATTGAGCAGGCAATAGCCTCCAGTGTACAGCCAAAACTTGCTCTATGGCTGCTGGAAAGGGGCCTTTTATCGTGACTCATATCACAAGATCCAACTAAACCAATATAGCCATAATACGAAAATAAAATCTGGCAGTTTGTTACATCATGTGCTACAAACAAATATGAATTTTGACCTACGGTTCTTCATCTGATACAAGATATAAGATGTTGAAATAATGGTAGAGTTTCCAAAGAATAATTTGTGGTCTGAAGCACTTTAGTGTCCCCTTATGTCCCATCTATTTTGCCTTGAGGATTGCACTGAGCATGCGACGCAATCTGCCGTACCTATGTTAGTGATTGTGTGTCTGAATTTCAGTAGACCAGTGACTTTGAACGTATTTGAGTATACTGATCACTGTCCTGGTCTGCAATATTATATGATATGGTTTTGTTGCCTGACTGTGAATGAAAATATGAAAGGGTCAGGAGGTACAATGCCGGCACACAAATGCTGGCTATGTGCCTGCGTCAAATGGCACAATCTACAATGCAGACGTGTACAATTTTCACACACTGAAATCTCATTCATTCTCACGGTAACACTGCACAAGTGTATGGTACTTGTGGAATGAAGTTCTTCAACCAAGGGCTAAGGAATGCTAATACTTTCTTTTTCACTGCGTTTTGTGTCATGTTGGCATAATTTCGGCTGGAACACTTCCATCAAAGGCATCACCTTGAGTGGCCAGATTTATAGTCAAATGACGTGGCTACAAATGTTCAGCTCTACTTATTAGACTTAGAGAGTACAGTTAAACACACAGGACGGGCGCTATCTTGAGTAATTCATGGACGCCAGTTGTGATATTAATGATGTGACGTTATGTTTCATTCCATGAGAGCACTGTACAGATCAATATATATGTGTAAATTCCAGAAAGGTTTTGTGCCACCATGCATATTCCTTATCTGTTCTGTTATGGAAAGAAAGACTTTCTTGAAAGAAATCTGAATTATACAAGTTATATGCGTAGTTCCTAAGACAGCTCATGCTTGACCTACAGACGTACCGGCAAGCCATTGCAGCTTGTGTTCTGTGGAGCAGGTATGGTCGTACAAAGCACTTAACATTTGTGCAGACACCAATAATCAATGAAAGTTTACAATTGAGCGAGCACCACGGTGGGAGGGAGCTCTACGAACGCCTGGTCAGATTTGTCAAGCTAGCTTTGAAGAAAACCATATGGAATAATAGCCTAACGAAGGACAACCTTGTCACAACTCTAATGGAAGTTGACACAGTACCTACCGCCATGCTCATAATAACATATGTTTACAGAGATGCAGGAGATCCGGAAGCACATCGGTGTATTTCCTAACAGAAAAACAGCGGATCCCTGTTACAAAGTTCAAATTCGTCTTGGCTATTTTCCGTAACATCAGAGCAGTTCAGTCAATTATGAAAACAGACACAGGGCAACCTAGAGGACTTTGGAAACAATGAGCAATGCAATATCTTGCAGAACTGAGATGATCCTATTGGCGAACTAAAGCAACAGAATTGAAGACTGGAGATGTCGGGCTTAAAGATATGAGTCCTTTACTGTGCAATCACAAAGAAAACACACAGACACAAAAGAACGCTCTTTTCTGTGTGTTTGTTCTTTTTCCTTTGTGATTGCTAAGTGCATTAATTAATATGAATGAACTAGCCCACGAAAGATCTAATCGCAGCAGTCCTCAAAGGTAGCTTACAATCGCACCGATTGTGGAAGGTAGGCGGAGCATTAGAAGTTCACACTGGCTGCATTGCGAGGACAGATCATGCACCATAAAGCTTGCAGATGGAACACACCTGCAACAACCCACGAGCTTGCTGTGCCTCCTGCAAGTTCAGTGGCTCACATGACCTTTATTTTTTGTATGGGAGGGTGTTTCAACGTCTGAGGAATATGACAATTGAGTTTTGAGGAATTTCACAAGGTTGAACTGCGAACAGCGAGGCGTTAGAATTACTGTGTATGCTTCCCTAGGGAGTTGAAGTTTATTAAGAATTCTGACAATACATGAAATTACATGAATTGTCGTGGCGCCGGAGCTAATGGCGAGTTTTTACATGCCTGTAGGCTCCTGGTAGCACCATGAGTACAGCAGACAACAATAAATTACTGTGAAATAATAACTGCACAAAATGGCAAAATGACCTATTGAGCTACTTTAATACGCTACAGTAACAGCAATATTAAATAAACAAAAACAACCACAATAAATTCAATGAATTCACCACGGTACAGCAAATATCTATCAACACAAAAACATAGAATCCATGAAATTGCATGACGCTCGACACAAACAACAAAAAAAGAAACAAAACTACTGCCCTAGAAAGAATTGTCCTGATTTTTTTTCTAAATGCTGCGGGAGTTAAGTAATACTCCATAATATTGGGTAGTGAATGTTCATCATTGAGAAGATTGGGAAGTTACCATTGTCATAATTGATTTCTGTACTTCGTTTGTGTTTTCGGCTGAAGGAAGTTCCTATGTTGTAATGTGGCAGATGTGGCATTGGTGTACATAAAAAACATCCCCAGGCAGAAAGATGAATTCAACGGCAACACAAAGCTTCCAGTGACAAATAAGAGTGGGCTCGGCGACAGCACTGGCGGCAACATGCTTAGAAATCCGCTTTGCTTCGTTATCCAGGTTTTCATCGGAATGCTGCAAACTGCGCATGATGCTTCCCCGACGGCGGTGCTCATGGACGACGTTCCTGGGCTCGACCCGGCCGCAGCGATGCTGACAGGAGGCTGCGCTTGGCCCGATGAATTCTGCGTGATGACGCCCATCCTGATATCATCGACGATTACGGCAAGCCACGTGGTCCATTCCCCGTCTATAAGAAGCCGGTCAACTCAGCTCTGCGACAGTGGGCTCGGCGACAGCACTGGCGGCAACATGCTTAGAAATCCGCTTTGCTTCGTTATCCAGGTTTTCATCGGAATGCTGCAAACTGCGCATGATGCTTCCCCGACGGCGGTGCTCATGGACGACGTTCCTGGGCTCGACCCGTCCGCAGCGATGCTGACAGGAGGCTGCGCTTGGCCCGATGAATTCTGCGTGATGACGCCCATCCTGATATCATCGACGATTACGGCAAGCCACGTGGTCCATTCCCCGTCTATAAGAAGCCGGTCAACTCAGCTCTGCGACAGTGGGCTCGGCGACAGCACTGGCGGCAACATGCTTAGAAATCCGCTTTGCTTCGTTATCCAGGTTTTCATCGGAATGCTGCAAACTGCGCATGATGCTTCCCCGACGGCGGTGCTCATGGACGACGTTCCTGGGCTCGACCCGGCCGCAGCGATGCTGACAGGAGGCTGCGCTTGGCCCGATGAATTCTGCGTGATGACGCCCATCCTGATATCATCGACGATTACGGCAAGCTACGTGGTCCATTCCCCGTCTATAAGAAGCCGGTCAACTCAGCTCTGCGACAGTGGGCTCGGCGACAGCACTGGCGGCAACATGCTTAGAAATCCGCTTTGCTTCGTTATCCAGGTTAGTGACTATTTGTCTGGGAGTTGTTACCGAAGCGATAACCGGTGTCTAGTGCTGTTGCCTTGCCCACTGTGTATAAAATGGTTTTTAAATTGTGTTTTGCCTTCTGACAATGACCTGCTACGTTGTGGTGATATCGAGGCCAATCCTGGGCCCTCTGATAGGGAAATGTTATCCGAAATATTGAAAGGTCAAAAAACTATCAGTTCGGCAGTTGAGGGCATACAGAGTGCACAGAAAGTGATAGAAAGGAAGCTTACCAGAATAACTGAACGTATTGATGACATTGATGAACAGCTACAAAAACTGAATGCTGTAGCCTTGAAGGTTGAAAATATAGAATCATCAGTTTCTAAACTTGAATCGCAGGTATTGGCACTTCAAGATCATATAGACGACTTAGAAAACCGAGGTCGTAAAAACAATTTAGTTCTATATGGTCTGGATGAGCCAACTGAGGAGTCAAACGATAAGCTACTTAAAAGGGTACAAGAAGATATTTTTGTCAAACATTTCGGCAGGGCGGTAGACGGCATAGAAAGGTGTCATAGATTAGGAAAAAAACAGCAAAACAAGTCACGCCCTGTAATAATGAAAATTCTCGACTATCGTGAAAAAGTGTCTATATTAAAATCGGCTCATAAGCTAAAAGGCACAGATCTATCTTTATCCGAAGACTTTTCCAAACGGCTTCGTGACGTAAGGCAGAAATTATGGAAGAGCGCGGCAGGAGAGAAGGCAAATGGTGCGAAAGTAAAACTAATTTATGATAAAGTGAGCATAAATAATACTTTGTTCGGCTGGGATGAGGAGAGAAATGTACGCTTTCAGATATCCAAAGCAAAAACTGGCTGACATCAGTATCCTAAAGCCCGATCTTTAAAGATAATCAATGTAAATTGTAGGAGCGTACTTAACAAGGTCGCTCAATTGGAGGCTCTCATCCTCTCACATGATCCTGCTGTTGCAGTTCTGACAGAAACGTGGCTAAACGACTCAATATATGACAGCGAGTTTGTTCCCTCTGGTTACAGAGCGTTTAGAAAAGATCGAGACAGCAGAGGTGGAGGTGTCTGTATTCTTTTCAAGTCGTCGCTAAATATCTTCAGAATGCCGAATATACACAACATTGAATGTATTTTTTGTACCACTTATTTCAGTGATATCAGATACATTATAGGAGCGATATACAGACCTCCAAATGCTCCACTTTCCATGTTTGAGGAGCTCGAGAACTACTTGCACGAGAATATAAGACCCAATGATCGGGTCGTTCTTTCAGGGGACTTTAATTTACCAAATATACACTGGCCAACTTTCACACTCACAAAGTACGATCTTGTCGGAGAAGCAATGCTAAACATTGCATTTACATACGATCTTCTTCAAGTTGTACAGGATTACACCAGAATTCAGGGATCTTCCAAATCCATTTTGGACTTATTTTTTGTCAGTGGATCAATCGACGCTCGAGCAACCTGCGAGGTAGTTCCGGGAATATCAGGCCACCAAGCCGTGGTGCTAAGCCTATGTAACACTGTATTAGACAAAAAATTCCAACGTTTATCTTTCCCTGATTTCTCTCGGGCAGACGACGTTTCAATCCTCGATACCCTCGCGTTTCATTTTAATGAATTTGAAAACAGCGAGTGCGATGTAAATGAACTTTGGATCCAGTTTAAAAACATTTTTAACACTTGTATTATTTCTTTTGTGCTACGAGTAACTAAAAAGAGGAAACATAAAAATCCCTGGATTTCTCGAAATGCACTTCAATTGAAAAGACGGTTAAAACGAATGAAGAAAAAAAATAAGGATTTCGCTTGTGATGACAACGAAGTCCGTGAACTAACGGTAAAACTTAAAAATCAAGTTAGTAGTGACAGGCAGCGCTATTATGGTGACTTATTACCAAGTTACATCAAGTCAGCCCCAGAGAAATTTTGGAGAAGTATTAGCCCCAAGTCTGAGGAGTGTGATGTGTTTGATGTAAATGGTGCATTGGTTCATGAAACCAAAGAAATTGCAAACTTATTTAATGTACATTTCAAATCTGTCTTTACTAGAGATAATAGCGTTTTACCATCTTATGATGTCACCCTGCCTCCTATACCTGACATTGAGATCACTGAATCGGGTGTTTTTAATATATTACTAAATCTAGACATAAGAAAATCTTCTGGCCCAGATGACATTCCAAATTGTTTTCTTAAACGTTATGCAGAATGGGTATCCAAATATTTAAAGGTCTTGTTTATGAAATCCTTGGAATTTGGCCAAGTGCCGGGCGACTGGAAGACCGCCAGAGTTAAGCCACTCCACAAAACCGGGAATAAGCAACACATCAAAAATTACCGCCCTATTTCATTAACTTCGACTGCATGCAAAATCCTGGAACACATCATTCACAAACACATTTTGGAATTCCTCGAGAAACATAAATTTCTAACAATCCATCAGCATGGATTTCGTAAAGGCTATTCGACAATAACCCAATTGGTACAAACTGTACATGACTTCGCAAACAATATAAACAACGGGAAACAAACAGACGCCATATTCATGGATTTTTCGAAAGCCATCGATAAAGTGTCGCATCAGAAACTGCTGCATAAATTAAACATAATTCTTAATAATCCGCAGCTGATAAATTGGATTTCTGACTACCTTAGTGGACGTAGTCAATTCGTTACCTTTAAAAATCACGACTCTGATAAACTTTCTGTTGACTCTGGTGTTCCCCAGGGTTCGGTTCTAGGCCCTCTTTTCTTTTTGCTATATATAAATGATATGGCAAATGACTTACCTGTTAAGATTAAATTATATGCCGATGACTGTGTCCTATACTCCACAATTGATAGTCATTCCGATCAAATGTTACTAAATGATGCATTTCAGCAAGTTGTTGCCTGGTGTAAAGATTGGCAAATGTCGGTTAATTTCGAGAAAACTGTTTTTATGTGCATTACTAACAAAAAAGACAAGCTAAGTTTCTATTACTCGGCTAACAATATTTTCCTCTCTGAGGTAACAGAATATAAGTACCTTGGCCTGCACATAACAAACACTCTAAAATGGAATCGACACATTTAAAAAGTGACCGCTAATGCCTACCGTAGATTGTTTTTTCTTAGGAGGGCACTCAAACTGTCAATACCTTCCGTTCGCTTGTTAGCATACAAAGCAGTTATACTTCCAGTACTTGATTATGCCGCAATTATTTGGGACCCCTATACTCAAACTAATATAAAAAAACTTGAACGGGTGCAACGTAAGGCAGTCCGCTTTATCTACAATAACTACTCCCGTACCTCTGCAACAGAACTCCTAAAACAAGCCAATTTGCCCGCACTTACGGAACGCAATCGTGTTTCCCGATTAAAATTCTTATTTCAGCTTATAAATAAACATTATAATATTGATATTTCTGACATCATTACTTTTTCTTCTGGGTATGCGACAAGACAAAGGCATGACCTAACATTAACTCCATTCCGCGTAAAAAATAATTGTTTCAAATATTCTTTTTTTCCAAGGACTGTGATTGAATGGAATAACCTAACTAACACTCAAGTTGCTCAACCTTCACTGTCTTCATTTGCTGCAAATATCTCTTAATTACTTTCTAATTTGCAGCACGATCTCGTTCAAATATGTATTTTGTTTCTTTTTTGCCTTTTTTATGTAGTTGATGTTCCGTATGCGTGCTCTGTATTTATCTGTATTGTATTCTGGAGGCAATGTTTCTGTATTTTCTGGAAGCAATGTTTGCTACCTTTTGTTGTTTTGCTGCCTAAACTTTTCTTTTTTTACCATGACGATGTATATCCACCCTGCTAAAATCCACCCTGCCACAACGTCAGGGCGGCAACAACGAAGACAAGTCCGCTTGTCGAAACGTTGGCTCCTGCGACATTCCCTGTTCTAAATCGTATTTTGCGATTTGTTCATCGATTCAAGCATCCATCTTCCCCTGAGCTTCTCTTCTAGGCATAATACGGTGTAAGAGGAACAAACACACATGTGCTGTAATATTAAAGCAATTTTGACTGCGATCGAGCAATATCGGGGTGGAATCATTGAGCCATGTTTGGCTCCCTTGGTACAACTGTGCAAGGAAGTGAACCGCATTTGAGAATTTTAAAGACGATAGTCTTTCTTGGGGTACTTCAACGCAGAAATTTTGGTCTGTCTGTCTGTCTGTCTGTGTGTGTGTTGGTTTGTGTGTCTGTCCTGCTGCGAAAGGTGAACCCCTTCCTCAACGACCACCCAGCTTGAACTGGTGGTTACCTTCATACTTCTGAACACAGTCGGCCAAAAAGCAAATATTACGCATATCGGAGGCGCAACATCAATACGTATGTATTGGACGGTGTGTTCCTTTAGTAGAAAATACATAGATGCGTAATTCTAAAGACCCTAGTGCTTGTTAGGATGAGCAAAAGCGGACGTTTCCTGTACTAGGCAAGCTTCTTGCGTTTCCCGTAACCATGGCCAGATGGCGCCCTTATCTCGCGCTCGTGCCGAACGGAAGGCAGGGAACGGCCGCCCGCCACTCCGGCCGGTCCCTTTCTCTCCTCGCGTCTCTTCGTTTTCCCTCTCGCTTGCGCAACTCCTCGGGGGGAATAGAAACACGCGAAACGGGACTCATGTAGTACGGCCGGTAGAAGGCTATCGTCTTTCGACGGCATTTGCAGCGAAGCACGGAGATACGCGGCCAATTTTTTTAACAGATTGGTTTCCCTAGCAATGTAGAGTAGCTGTGCAGGACCCATATTAAGCGTGCATGTATGCAGTCGTGGCCTGAGACAGCTGCTGTTGGTGATAATAATGATAATAACAATAATAATTGTTTGGGTTTTACGTGCCGAAACACCAATGTGATTATGAGGCATGCTGTAGCGGCAGACTCCGTAATTCTTCACCATCCGGGGTTCTATAACATGAACAGGCAATGCACAGTGTGCAGGCTTTTAGCCCCTTCACCTACATCACAAATGGCCTCTGACAGCTCAAAGTCGTGAACGTGCGGTTCACTTGATAGCATTGCCTCATCCAGTATTCCTTGCTTTTCATCCATAAAAGCTGAACTCAATGCAGCTGAGTGACACGAAAATTGCATACACTCTTATTGCCTTAACTGGGCAAGCTGCACTTACATGTGTTGACATGAATGACTCGAGCAAGCTCATTTTTCGTTTAAAAGGACGGAAAGCTGAGCGAGTTGATAAGGATTACTTGTGTTAAGGAAAGGCGTACGAAACACAGAAACAAGGGAAGAGGAGTGGACAACACGAACGCGGGCTATCTACTGAAGAAGAGCACAGAGGCGAAAAAGGAAGAAGACACACAACTTATCCGCGCATGCTCAGGAATGGTAGGACCACCTACCAAACGGGTACATGTGCCGGTCTAAGCAAAAGACAGTGTTAAGACGCTTTATCTCTTCTCTGTTTAAGCTCTGTTTAAGCCAATCGTGCGTAAGTCAGCCATCGGTTAACTGAAACAGAGAATATGGTGAGCTTCGTTGAGTGACATCAAAGTACAGCAATAGTGCAAAAACTTTTTATTTTAGCAGGATATCCTGCTAAAATATAGAACCTACTCAAAGTGTGTCTTTGTTGTCATT
This sequence comes from Hyalomma asiaticum, assembly GCA_013339685.2. Lineage (NCBI taxonomy): Eukaryota > Metazoa > Arthropoda > Arachnida > Ixodida > Ixodidae > Hyalomma > Hyalomma asiaticum. The sequence goes on along the minus strand of JABSTT010006195.1, from coordinate 286,792 downwards.
ATTTTTTTATCAACATACCTCACAGGCTTGGTTTTAGGGTAAGGGGAACACGAGTAAGCTTGCACACAAGAAAAGAAATTGCAAAATGTGTAATTGCAAAATGACTGTCGTTCGGCGAGGCGACAAGCCTGAAAGGCGCAACAGTTTTGTAAAGAGCCGGCCGCTCATTCTGCCTTATGTGCACAGCTTTTCTCACAGGTTAAAAAAATTGGGCGCGTATCTGCGTGCTTCACTACAAATGTCGTCGAACGACTATAGTCTTGTGCCGGCCCTACTACGCTGCGTGAGATATGGACGCCACCTGGCAGCGCCGTCGGGCAACATGAGCTTGTGCAGAATGCCTGGGCAACTGCCAGGTGGCTGTACCAAATCGTCGGCATAAGCCTTTTTCGTGCATAGCGTCGCATTTTTAGCGCAGCCTAACAAACACTAGGGTCTTTAGAATTACGTATCTATGTATATTCTAGTAAAGGAGCACACCACCTAATACTAACGTATTGATGTTGCGCCTGAAATATGCGTAATATTTGTTTTTAACCGAAAATGTTCACAAGTATGAACGCAGCTACCAGTTCAAGATGGCTGGGTGTTAGGCATGTGCTTAAACTTTGGCCGGGTGGATGAATCGGGTGACAGACTCATAGAGAGACCAAAATTTCTGCGTTCAAGTATCACAAGAAAGATTATCGTCTTTAAACGATTGGCCAGGCCCCCAGAGTTCAGGTGGTTTCCCCTGCACCTGAAAAATTACAGAGACTGTGCAAGGGAGTCAACGCACCTCCTGCAAACTCTGCCCCTTCTCTGCTCCGCATAGGTCGCGCTACATCCCCTGCGCAGTAGGCGTCGTCTACTCGATTCCACTGGCGTGTGAAAAGGCTTATGTAGACCAGATCGGCAGGTGCGTTAGCGACCGCGTGCGCGAGCACAACGTGCACAATGTGGTGCAGGGGCACGTTGGCATTCATTGCCGGGTCTGCGGTTGCAGCCCCCTCTTCGATCAGTGTGAGATAGTGGCAAGGCATTGCTCTCAGCTAACCAGCGAGATAATAGAAGCAGAAAAATATATACAAGCTTGCCGACAACTGCATAAGTGCTCCATCTGTTGCACTATCACGGTTTGAGCGTGATTACCTAGTCGGGTTGGTGGGGCAATCGTGAACACGTGTCGCAAGTGATTTGACTGCCAATACATTGATTAGGCTCGTTACTATGTTTCTTTGTACGTTAATATTTTCTCACTCTACAAAATAAAGATTAGTTGGAAGTCAGCGCTCTTTCTTCTTTGTCCATTTTATTCCTATGTTCGCGTGCTGTGAAACTCGCTTTGTGGGCCTCACGTCTTATTTTCCCCGGTTCTTCCGCGACTTGGCCTTCATCACTTCGCCGCTGCACAAGCTACTGACGTCAAGCACTGCTTTCACTTGGACGGGCGATTGCGACATCGCTTTCGAAACATTCAAGTAAGCGCTGACATCCGACGCTGTCCTGTGTCACTTCGACGAGAATTCTCCTACTCGTCTGCACACCCATGCTAGCAGCCATGGAATCGGTGCCGTGCTTTTGCAGCATTATAACAGAGGTCGCGAAAGAGTCGTTCGTTATGCCAGCCGCGCCCGCACGACTGCTGAAGAAAACTACTCAAGAGCACAACAAGAATGCCTGGCTGGGTGCTCTGGCTGCAGGAATACAGGTTTGATGTTGTTTATAAGTCTGTAAAAACACATCAGGATGCGACGCGCTCTCTCGTTGCCCCCGCCACTACCACCTACTCCGAGCAAGCTTGTCCATCACTCGTCCCATGATGTGGAGGCCACGTGTCTCCTAACGTCACCATAACTAGCGGTTTTTGGCACGCTGTCCTCCGCTCGCTACACTCGCTTGGCCTTTTGTCAACGGGATGACCCATGCTGCGGCCACATTATTCAACTCCTCGGCTGAACATCCCCACCACGTAATGCGAGGGCACGGCGGCAACTCAGGCAACTGAAGCCTGACAACAACGTCCTGCATGGATATGTTTACAATCATAATAATGACACCAGTGGGTGCCGGTTATTGGGCGTTATCTTCGTATGCAGGTCCTTGAGGCCTTTCACGATGACCCATCTGCTGGTCACTTGGGATTCCTCAAAACAGACAACCGCATTAGGAGCCGCTTCTTCTGCCCTGGCCTCTCCAGTTCTGTTGCCAGGTGCTGTTGCCCTGTACCGTTGCACCTTTTGCCATTGTTGGGACAGGCCAGGTCGGACCTCTCCCCGGAATTGCTGTCTTGATCGATGGATCAAGACAGCAATTGATCACCTCACGAGGCACGCAGGGACAGCCCCAATAAGCTCTAGCTTCACCTCTCACGTTGCCACCTTGTTTCTCGAGGCCACTGTCGTGCGTCATGGTGCGCGACGTGCCGTGCTAAGCGATCGGGGAAAGTCTTTTCTGTCCGCAGTAATCGAAGAAGTGCTTAAAGGGGCCCTGAACCATCCCTGGGGCTTGGTTCTGAAAACGCCTGCGTGTGTATATAAGCCTTTCAGAAATTCACAGTCGAAATAATTTTTCAAAAAGGTCTGTTAGGAGCGAAGATATTGCGACTGGAAAACCTGCCTTTCTAGTCCTGTCTAAACTCTGCCGAATAGAGCCCACAGAGCTCTTGTGGGTGGTGTCGAAGGAGGTGCTTCGCCGACGGCGTTACGTCACCAGGCTTGAACAACGTATCAGAGTGGCTGAATGAAAGAGCGCGGCTGCCGCGGGCTGTTGGCAGCACGCGCTTGTGGCCTCCTCCTCACTCCGTGACTGGGCTAGGTCGCGTGCCGTCACGACCACTCCATTTTTTTCGATCCTCCGAAGCTTTGTTTTCGTTCATCACACAGCTTTGGGCTTGGAGGTGTGCGCGCTTACTCTGTCAGTGCGCTGTTTGTCTGTTCCACATTGTCCCGTACAACCTCCAGTTAGTTCATTGTTGATTAGTGATTGTAGACGAGTTCATCAACCTGTCGAGCTGGAACGCGCGACTATTATGACTCGAAAGGATACCTTTAAGACTCGAACCCCTGTCGACAGATAATGTGGAATAAGCTGCGTGCACATGAGGTAACACGGATGGAATAATTTAAAGTGTGAATAGACCCTACTATCCATTAGTTCAATTTTACCAGTGAAGCTGTTTAAGCGCTTAACGAAACTGGGGAATCTGCAGAAAACCCTGCTAAGTTGTGTAATGCGAACATAACCATGCCAAGCTGTAGTAAAGCCAATTAGAGATGGCTAACACTAGTTAGGTAAGGCCTTTTTAAGCTGGCTAGTTCAATGAAGGCTAAGTAAGTGAAGCATAGTTCACACAGGACTGGTCCAACCAAGCCAAATTGAACTAATTCGACCTTAATTAGGCTATGACCATTAAGTAATACCTGAATAAGCTGAGACTACTTGTTTAGGAGGAATTAACATATAATACCAATAAATCAAGTCTATTTAAAGTAAATCATAATAAGATAACACTAATTAAGCTGATATAAATAAGTCTAGCGTAAGTAAGCTTAAACTAATTAGACTAAGTTTATTTAAAGTAGTACTAATTAAATTAAGCGTAAGTAAGATAAAGCTAATAAAGTTAGACGTAAATAAGCTAACGTTAATTATTCCATGGTTAATTAGGCTAAGACTATAAATGTCAAGCCTAATTATGCTGCGAATAAATATCCCAGGGATAAGTAGGCTAAAGCTAATTCTATGAGGTCTATTTAAATAATACTCATTAAGCGAGGCTTCAGTACCTAATATAATAATAGCTAGAGTAATTAGGCCATGTTTAATGATGATATGACTAATTAACGCAAGTCAAATTATATTATCACTAATGAAGCCCAGGTGATTATTCATGTCTGATGAGATTTAGATAAATTACGCCGAGTCTAATAATTCTAGATTAATTACGTCATGTCTACTAAAGACTAGGTCAAGCATAAATGAGATCATACTATTAAACTAAGCCTAACTAAGCCAAACATTATTGGCATTATCCATTTTAATATAAGCTAATTCACCTCAGTCAATTCTAATCAGCTGTGATTCTACTTAATCCTACCTAATCTCTCTTCATCTACCGTATCCGCTCTAAAATGCTGTAGTCCACCTTCATGCACGTCATACTGGGTTGATCCATCCTAATGCGCCTTAGTCAGCTCTAATCCGCTCTGATCCGTCCTAGTCGGTTAATCCACATTACCTAAGAAAGATTGCCAGTCAACACGATCGCAAGGCGCGGTAGAAAAAAATCCGCATTGCCCAAGAAAGAAAGCCAGTCAACACCAACGCAAGGCGCGGCATGACAGCGCTCATCGTGATGTCTCCTATGGACGCCCACCCGTGTTCCCGGATTCTGCGAAAAGTTCCATTTGCGATTTCCTTGGACGCTATAGATACATAATTAATCAGCAAGCATCCCCTGTCATCTATCTTATCCCTCCCCTGCACGTTTCTCCCGACCGTCACTGCCGAGGTTCAGATAGCACTCTCTAAGGCACGGCCAGGCTGGCCGCTTCGGCGCGCATGGAATTAGTGCGAGCATTACTTATTTGCTTCATCTTCTCACCTGTAAATGCTCATCATCCCCGCTTGCGCATGAGTCTCAGTCTCAGGACAATAAAAAGGAAGAGTTCAGCGGCCCGAACGTAGTCTCACGCACCATATATGCATTAGAAGGGTGAAGCACAAACCACCAAATAGTGAGAAGAAGGACACCACGTGTATGTCGACGCAGTCACCACGATTGCACAACACGCGTCTGTTGAAGCCGTCACCTTTTCAACAACGAAGACATTGAAAGATAAATATTCCGAGTTGTTAGAAGAAAGGATATTGGATGACTTGCAACCCACGGCACTGCGCAGGTTTCTTCGAAAGCGTGACATCACACTTCCAAACAAAATATACGTGCTTACGCTATGAAGACGTTCTTTCGTTGTCGCCATTCGTTAGCACCACTGTCGACTTTCCTTGCTCACGCAAGCCACCTGTATCCACGCCTTCGTTTTTCACGGCTGTCACGCGTTCATCTACGTCAACCGTCGCAATCAAACGAAATAGCAAGACGAATATTTTTCAAAACAGTCTGCGCTGATATAGCCCAATCTGACGACTGATAGGTCCAGGACAAGAAAATGGTAGCTGGGCGTAAGTGATCCGGGAAGCTGCAACTCGAAAGAGCGCGCGATATGCGGGACGAGTGGGAGGAAGACACAGGCAAGATCAGTGTCGTTCCTGACATTCTTTGGCGCGTCTGCTGTGTACTGTGCTCGTTTAGGGTGGAAATGTCTTATACCACACAACTGTGTTCATCTACTTCGTTGTGGCTTCTTTTTGTATGACGTCTTGAAGAAGGCGGTTCAGCGTGAAGTGGCACACTCGTAGTAGCAAGCAAGTTGAAAGGTGAGACCGGTGCCGTACAAGCAGACAAGCTCGTGACTTTGAAGACGCAGATGGATGCTATCGACCATTGCGCTGTTGCTGCACCTAATGCTGCCGTTCTTGGGCGTACATCATGATCCAATTCCGTCTGGCTGGTGGTGGAGACGCTCCAACATCCCTGTGGTGACGACGTGTGGAGCAGCTGTGCATGTTGTGCGATTATTGTCACGACCTCGAGCGGCTCTAGGCCATAACCACGACGAGGCCTAACGGAGCTTTTAGCGCTGACATCTCTTCTTGCTAGAGGTGATCTCACGCCGCTGTTGGTAGTTCATTCCATCGACCAAACCAGTGCTCGCTCGACCTCGCTCCGGTGGCACGCCTTTGCGCCGTCGCATGGTACCGGGGACTACCACTTCCACAGTGCCTTAGCTCGCCTGCGGCGGCAGTCGAAGACGAGAATATTTCGTCACCCACAGAGAACGTCGAACGAACTTGTGAGGCATCCATTCCTCATTTCCTTGAACAGATTGTTGCGAAGGCCTTAAGCTTATACTTGCGCTGTTCAGTGTCCCTCGCTATTGGTACACGCACTCACCGCGCTAGAGTTGTCGCCCCCATTTCTCAAGTAAGACAAATTTTACTTCGTTCCAACTCGAGCACCTCGTCCGTTGACAGCCATGTGATGTCACGCGCAAGCAAGATGCGACGAACAAATGACCTTTTCGTCACCGCGACGAGGGCCCCGCGCCCGGTGCTCGGTGATGCGGATTCGAATCCCGTCCGTCGAAACAGCGCTTCGGGGTGTCCCCATGGAGATACATCCTGTTGCTTAGTTGTAACAGCACCCAATCAACCCCAGCCTGTAGAACTTAATCGGCTGCCCAACCAAATGGCACGCATCACTACACCAGTCTGGTTCTGCCGCTTATTTCCGGAAATACGTTTTTACGTGCGAGAATGTGTTTTACGAAATTGTTTTCCTTGGCGTATCTGCCTAGCTGAATGAACATTCTACTGATATCATGTCATGCTGCAGTGTGTATTTTGGCACATGTCTAGGTTACGCTTTCGTATTTTCACCAGCGAAGCTGCTTAAGCTAACCGTAAGAACTCAGCCTCGCCAATTTAACAGCGGAGCTGTTGCTAGCCGTAATTTGTCAGGTAATGAAATACGACGTCACATTGCGTTATGTGATTTTCGCGGAACTCGGTCATGACACTGCGTTACGTGATGTTGGCGGCAACATGTAACGTGACAGTTCGTTGCGTGATTTTGGTGGGAACATGTCACGTGACATTGCGTCATGCGTTTTGGGAGGATTAAGTGACAAGTGACAGCCAAAATATCACGTGCCCATTAATTGACCTGTTTTAGTAAAGTAAAACAAGGCGTTGGACGACCAAGGAGAACCTGCGTTCTTTTATTCTGGTCACACGCCCTCTCTATGCGTTTGAACAAGTTGTGGTTTGCGTATTCTTTCCTGCATGACATTGAACAATGCTCAACTCATACCTATGAGCCAGGATTCCGTGGGGGAAAAATGCGAATTATTTCTTAGATTTGCATTAGTGTTGCCTCCTAATGTCACAATATTGCAATTTCGCTTTGTTCGGCAGTTTTTGAGAATCGAAAGTTGTCGTGGTAAAGGATGAATGCGGATGGTAACGACCATGGAAGAGTATTTCACGGTGATTCAAAGATATGCGGCAGCAGCTTTTTCAGGCTCGCCTTTTCTTATGGTTCAATGACTTTTTTATAAAATATCACATTCTATTGCAGTCCTGCCCTTTCAGTGCACCTTCTGGGGCCTCGTTACGGAGACAACAATAACAGTTATTTGTAATAAGTCTTGCAACGGACATTATTACTCTTGTGAAGTATTTGAATGAGTCAATAGCACCAAGTAATGTTGACATCAAGGGTAAAATGTCGTGTGATGTGCTGATTTGAACATTGCTGTCTGTTCCGTTCCAGATGCGCCGAAATCTGCGGGAAATAAATCCAAGTGGCCTCGCTCGGACATTGTCAGAGATGCATCGCACCACGTCCCTAATCATGCAGATGACTTGCTTTTTTACTGATAGATTCTTCATGAATTTGATACTTGTTAATGTAACCATCTGCACTGATGGCTGTTATTCATGTTATTTTTGAAATGTGACGTTTCCTTTGTGCCTCGGCCTGTCATGGTTTTTTTAAATGTTATCAATTTCATTGCAGTCCTTAAGTTCCAGTCTTTGGCATATAGCAATTGTGCCTCTATTTCCAACGCACTGATCCAGGCTAGGTGGCACTTAAGTCTTGCAATTGCACGTTTTCAGCTTTGCGTATTGTGTTACAGTGTAGTCCTGAGAAGTGGTTTTGTAGGTGTGTTACCACAGTACATGATGTAGCGGTGCATTGCTGTCAAACTGCTGTATCTCACCAATGGTTGTCAAATCTACAGCAGGAATCTTGACTATTGTATAATTTATTCCTTCAATACTTTCTGTTGTTGACATTGTTATGCTTCCAACTGTTAATACGAAACCATGCGAGTTATCCATCACGCGAGTGCAGATTTTCCTTTCGCCAAGAGTGTCACTATTTGCGAAGCAATGATTTTCTTATTGCACTTTCCATTGGTTTCATACTTTTCCTCCTCCTCACACTACGCCGCTCTCATGTCTTTGTTTCTTTTAACCATTTACAGGATTCACATATTGCATTATAAGTTTGTTCATTTGGTGCACTGGTGGTGCCAATGCTCTCACATCTCAAATGCATGTAGCACTTCTCATTGATCAGGAATCGCACTGGCTCTCATATTTTGCGTACTTTGGTGATTTAGGGTGTGTAGATATGGCCTTTTCAATATTCCTGGAATGTACTCAATCTATTAATTCATCAAGTTATGAGGTTCCTTATACCGATAAATTTGAATATTCACTCATTTGTGTACTTTTGTAGGGGACATAATTTTTATCTACTAAACATGTATCATTTGTGATTTCCTGGTACCTTTATGCTTTCGTTGAAGCGCTGTAGATAAACACTAAACAAGAATGTGTACACTGCGGCAACAAATGAGAGCAAAAGATTATTTCTTTTTCGGAATGCACCTGTGTGGTTTTTTCTTTTGCCGTACACTCCCATGCCGTTCTAACTCTGAAAATCTTTCTCTTTCAAGTTTTCCACTTTTTCTAATAATGCCTTCTACGCGTATATCTTTCATTTTTTCATGTGGTTACGCCGGTGAAAAAGCCGAACCCAAATTTCTTCATTGTGTAAACCTGGGCTCTGCAAAGCAAGTGGCCTCCCACAGTTTCGTCAGTTAATCCTCGCACAACACCGACAGCAGCGAATATATTGGTTGATAATCCGCCCAGCGCTGGATTTTATGCATGTGCCATAATTCATTCTGGCGTCAGTGCTGGTGATCGTGTAATTTCGAAAAATTTGCTCTGATGTACGCCATATGCATGCTGTGTTAATGGTCACGTAGAAACATTTGAGAAGCTGCGTGTGCGTGTCAGAGGGCTCTAAGGCCCGGGATAACAAGTGTGAAACTGGGTGATGCTCTAGCAGTCGCCACGATAAACATACGAATACGAGTGTCGGTATCCTCCATGAGTTGATGTATGGAGATGTGTCGCATCGTACGGATACATGCGTGGAAGAGAGCTTAAGAATTGATATAAGTTGAGTATTTCATGGCAGCCGTTCCCTTGAAGATGACTGTTTAACTACAGCACTTCAATCTCATTGGAGTCGGACTCTTAGTTGCTTGAAATAGGTGTTCCCATGCATTAACTATAGTAGATATTGTACAATATTCATGGACTTGAAGTCGTGTAAAGACCATATTAAATGACTCCATTATGAACGCTGAAAATCGCTTCCTTTGGAGGTGCAGCGAGGCTTTCGATTGCTTCCTTAAGCAATCCAGTTTAGCGCAGTGCTTATGAACACATTGTTAGCGTTGTGTCACACGTGATTGCAATGACTTTCACGTGTGGTCTCTATGGCTTTGCAGGCTCCTCGTTCTTGCCACCCTCAGAGGAGCAGTACAGTTCCATGGTGTCCAGAAAAGGTCAACTGCATTCCTGCCGGATGTGCACATATGTGAGCAAGAACAAGGGAGATATGAGCAAGCATCTTCGCATACACACGGGAGAGCGCCCCTTTCGGTGTCACCTCTGTCCAGCTGGATTCCATCGGAGGAGTACCCTCAAGGACCACATTCGCACCCACACAGGAGAGCGTCCCTTCTCCTGCGTCCACTGCAAGGCATCTTTTTCGAAGCGAAGCACCTTCAAGAACCACTTGCGCATCCACACAGGGGAGCGCCCTTATTCCTGTGAGCACTGCAATGCATCCTTTTCGCAACGAAGTACCTTCAAGGACCATTTGCGCGCACACACAGGAGAGCGTCCTTATTCCTGCGTGCACTGCAATGCATCCTTTTCAAAGAAATGCAACCTCCAGAACCACATTCGCACTCACACAGGAGAGCGTCCCTTCTCCTGTGTCCACTGCAATGCCTCCTTTTCGGACAAAAGCACTCTCCGGAACCACATTAGCACCCACAAAGGGGAGCGTCCTTTTTCCTGTGTTCACTGCAACGCATCTTTTTCAAGCAAACGTACTGTCATACGCCATATGTCCACCTGCGATGCAAAGAAGGACTCCTAATAGCCACGTGCACGAATCTGCTATGCGAGGCTCATTAAGCGATGGATTTCTTTTGCAGACGCTCCTTTCATGTGCTTTGTATGGAGCCTATATCTACCAGCCATGGTATTCGACACCGTATTAAATGCTAATCATTTCTTCCCTAGTCCCCTATGTCTTGATGCTGTCCTGCTCGTCTCGTTCACCTGGTATGCTCTAATATTTCGGAAGTAGGGTAGAAAATGTATGAAGAGCATAAATTAGTGACCTTCACACCACCAACATGATACACTTGTGTATGTCGCGAATAACGATACTGCAATCACGCGTGCCCGATTCCTGTGTTCAGCGCAGCCTGTGGTGGGCGGGTACGTGGAACAGGTGTTTGAACTTTGTGAGACTATGGCAGTCGAGGACCAACTGAAATTGGCATCTGACGTATCTTCAGAATACGCCTAAATACAAAACCACAGTGCTTGCAACAGCTTGCGATATATTTAAACATAATTAAACAGACTGACACGCAACCAACCAAGCAGTAGAGGGGCATTGAACCCAGACCCCCGATGTGCCAATTGCGCAACCGCTAGAATACGGCGGCTCTTCCCATATGTACACATACCTGTATAGTAAATAAACCAATCATATCGGTAGTTGTCGTGGTGGTGCTTGTGGAACATTAACTGCGCTTTTAGCGTATCTGAAATGCTATCATATCGATGTAAGAAACCATTGATGTTTTGCTATACAACGTCACGCCTTTCTTCAACTGTCCAAAATCCTGTAGGAATATTTCAACGAACAACGCTCACGATAGGCATATGAGTCCACTATTGTGTGGATTTTACTTCCACCAAACAAAGGCCTGAACCTTAGACTAACGTGAGTGTCAACGTTACGCCGTACTTGTCGTGTCGTCACGGTGTTGTCGACGTTCCTTGTTAACCCTCGTTGGGCATACGACCCCTGATGCGTTTTACAAATAGACGTTATTCCTACCCGTATGACTTGGGTGAATGCCAACACAATTTGTCATGGGCTGTTTCCTCGGTGACTGTTTCGCATGACGCCGATTCCCGCAATGCCTGGGATCTCACAGATTTTTCTTTTTTAGTGTGAAGCATTTCTTGCTATCATCATCATTTCTTCGGGTGCCCAAGAGTGCGCGTGCCCTTCACTGCAGTGCCCAATGTGGGGCGTTCGTAGGCGCTGTTCTTTTCTTACGCTCACGGCCCCAGTCCACTTCTTTACGATCGCAAAACTGCGGCTGGCTGGCCATGCCCTCAACCCACTACTACATTGGCAAAACTGGCTGTCTGGCACACGTGTTTACGTGCAAGCAGAAAAAAAAGATAAAGACAGTGTGCGTCGATTTGTCCGGTGCACAGCGTCTTTACGCACGTCGTTACGCTGAGCTCGGTGCGAAACTTCGAGAAGCGTTCGCTTGTGCCTGCAGTGCTTTGCGAGGTGTTTCCCAAAGCCTCATAGCGCGACGAAATCCGGGTGTTCCGGAGACAAACCTGCATCAGCCACGCGCCCTTCACCTTCGCTACGCTTGAGCCACTAATTCGAGCTTCACTATTTGTTTGCCCGAGAGAGGGTTCTCAATTTTATATCTTTTTTTATCTCTTGTTATTCACTCTGCAATACCTGACAGCTATGACATAACGTACAAGGTCTGGCTTAACTTGAATGCGCATTACGTATTCCTGTGTTCCAAGGCTGAGGATAGGAAGTTGATAAATTTCTAAAAGCTCTAAATGGTCATCCTTGCATGTTAGCCTGCTAAATGTCACCTGCTGGTTTGCTCAATGCAAATCCCGTGATTGTCATTGCCTTGCTTTTCGTCCTGGTTGTTCCCTCTGTTTTTCTTCGATATGAATCAGTGTAGCCTGACTGCTCGTTTGCTTCTCTCAGTGTAAGTCAGTCTGTGCAGTACTGGGGATTGCATGGTAGATAAGCTTGATAATTTCATCTAAAGAATTGCTTAAATTTTAGTTTGCTCGGTGTGACGTTGTCCTTAATTTGTTACGCATGGACACGTTTTGCCGACAAGCTGCTCTGGCGTCCAAGACCCGTGTACTGTATGTCAGCGCACGTTAAAAGTACTTCTCCATTTATGTTTTCCTATTAAATATTCGACAAAATAAATACGTCCCAAAACACCATATGATTATGACAGACGCCGTGTGTCGGAGGGCTCCAGAAATTAGGCCACCGGAGGTTCCTTAACGGGCACTGACATCGCACAGCACACCGGCCTCAACATTTAGGCCCCATCTGAGTCGAGCCGCCGCGGCCGGGATTTCATTCCGCGGCCTTCGATTCAGCAGCCGAGTGTCAGAGCCACTAGACCACCGTGGCGGGGCATTGTTATAGGGGAGCAAATGCGATAACGTGAAGCACGTGTCCCAGGGCAAATATGTCTTCAAAAGTATAACATGACACATGTATATAAAATGTAGGTTTGCAAAAAGAACATTGGCCGCGAACTCCGTGCTTCGCTGCAAATGTCAAAAGACGTCTTCTACCGGCCGTCCTACATGACTCCCGGTTCACCTGCGGTTCGGCACGAGCTTCGGGCGTCTGTTCAGCCGCCGGGTACGCTCGCTTAGCCTCTCGGTCAGTGACAATTCGCGCATCGCGCACCTCGTCTGTTTGACGTTGCCTCCGGGCGCGCCTCGATTCACGATCATTCGCTAGCCGCTGGGCTCGCTGCTCTGACGTTTCCTGGGCACGCTTGAGACGACGGGCATCGGCACGCCGGCGCTTCTCCCCTGCAATCTGCTCGTCGGTCGTTTTCCCTGCGTTGTCTGGGCATGTCTTGTAGAGTGTGTTCTATATCATCAAACGGTCATTTATGCTTTGCCTTGCATCAGACAGCGCCCCGTCTATGTTGAATCGGCCGCATGTGGCTGGCATTGATGAAATGGAGGCAGCGCTGCGTGAGATATGGACGCCATCTGGCCATGATATCGGGAAACGCAAGAAGCTTGCTTAGTACGCAGAGCTACCGGTAGGTGGCAGCACCGTGTCGTTTTACCGAAGCGTAGGAAACGTCCGCTTTTTCGTGCATAGCGTCGCATTTTTAGCGCATGCTAACAAGCACTAGGGTCTTTAGAATTACGCATCTATGTATGTTCTACTAAAGGAACACACCATCTAATACTTACGTATTGAAGTTGCGCCTCAGATGTGCGTACTATTTGCTTTTTGGTCGACTGTGTTCACAAGTATGAATGCGGCTGCCAGTTCAAGATGGGTGGTCGTTGAGGAAGCGGTTAAACTTTCGCCATTCTACTGAATCCAAAAATAGGGCAGACACACACACAGACAGACAGACCAAAATTTCTGTGTTGAAGTATCCCAAGAAAGACTGTCGTCTTTAAAAGTTCGGTGATTATGTGCTATCGTTCACATCATTGACCACATGTCTTCGTTCGCGCAAGTCATGGTTCCTTGTGTTCAGATTCCACGATTGTGACGATTTCAGCTGCGTTCATTGAAGATGTAAAACGAAATCACTGCGGGGGTTGACTGCGAAAACTTTTCTATAATGATCTTCGCAAACGAACCTTAGCGTTATATTGCGACGACTGAAAAATGAAAAGAGCGAAGTGATATATCGGCATACAGATTAAGGTGCACGCATAATCACCCTAGTTGATAACACTTCGAGCGCGAAAAGGTGCATGAGATGCAGGACCGGCGATAGAAAAACACAACAGCAGTTGCTGTTAGTGTCATTCTTTTGCTTGTTTTGTTAATCGTTCTCCAAGCCTCCCACATCTCTCTAGGTACGTGGTTAAAACAGAATAGCTTCACAACGTTGGGTGCTGCCACACAGCACGTGCAGTGGATTTTTCCTCGTAGTCTGTCTGCACACTTCAGCTGTGTGCTGAAACTCGGCTGCCGATCGGCTGCCGCAGCAGATCGCGGAGGCCACGCCAAATGCCATATTTTTTTGCTTCCTCTCCGTGTTGGTGTGCTCAAGCGTATATTGTACACACGCTATGATGCAAAGCGGGTGCGGCGAGCAGACGAATTCAGCAACTGTTCTGGCGCTCACGCTCTCCGCAACGTCACCGAATCTTGAGCTCACGTGATACTGATCACGTATCCTGCGCTCACTTCCGACAACCGCCGCGCTAGCCCCGCGGCGCTAGTTTCATGCAGTTTTTGGCGCGCGTTTCCAAGCTTCATTAAAACTGAACAAAATTAACGATGCTGTGACTAATTAGACTTCACGCTGGAGAATTTGGCACTCCATGCCGTGGTTACAAGACACTGTTCTACTCATTAGAACATAAAGGTCTCCAACAAAAAAATGGCTGTCATGGGCCCTTTAAGACTAAGACTGAAAACGCCATACGACTCGTACGTAGAGTTGCGAACCGGCACCAGGGCCTCAAAGAGGACAACCTGATGCATCTTGTACATGCGTTTGTTCTCTGCCACTATACCTACGTCGCTGCCATGCATAAACGGTTATGTACTGAGCGCGATAAACTCGACGCTCTTATTCGAAAGGTTGTTAAACGAGCCCTCGGCCTCCCTATCAACGCTTCCACGCAGAAGCTCCTCGAGCTCGGCGTACACAAGTTAGAAGAGATCGCCGAGGCTCAGAATCCAGCGCATTTGATCCGACTGACGACCACCAAGGCGGGCCGCCACATTCTGCGCGAGCTCGGCTTCTCCTCGACGGCCAGGGATCCGCCGGAGTTGATGCCGGTTCCCCGCAAAATCCGAGACCTCATCACGATCGCTCCCATTTCGCGAAATGTGCAACCCGACCACAACAACGTTCGCCCTCGCAGGCGCCTTGCGAGGGCGACCGCTCTTCTCAAGCGCATAGACGTGGAAGCGGACGAGGTCTCGTTCGTGGATGCCGCTGTCTATCGCAACAACCGAGCCTTCGCCGCGGTCGCGGCCTCACCCACGCAGCGGATCCTCAACTCCGCCACAATCCTCACTAGAGACCCCGAGGTAGCGGAGCAAGTAGCATTAGCCATAGGTGTACTCGACAGTAAACGGGAAGTCATCTACAGCGACTCCAGACCGGCCATCAAGGCCTACGAACGTGGCGTCGTCTCCTACCAGGCGTTACGCATCCTCCGCAGTGCGGATCCGAGTACCCTCAAGCACCACACTGTCATCTGGTTCCCCGCCCACCTCGGTCGGGTGCCGGGCGCCCCGCTCAACCTCAACGAGATCGCCCACGACGCAGTGCGCGCGCTTACCGTCCGCGCCGTCCCAGGGCAACCCCATCTCGTCTAGTTAGAGAGCAGTCGGGATGCACCCATTACGTGCAACGATATCACAAAACACTTCTACCTTGGACGCCGCATTTTCCCGCCCCCACACCCCAAACTTAACAGGCCGCAGGCGCTAACCCTGCGCTTACTACAAACGTAGACGGAGCCAAACCCCGCCAAGCTTCATGTTTTCTCTCCCGACGCATACCCCAGCGACACGTGCCCCTCGTGTGGATACACGGCAACATTCGCGCACATGCTCTGGTAGTATAGAAACGCTCATTCCGACTCTACTTCAGACAAGTGGGAGAGGTCCCTCAAAAGCTCGCTTCTCGCCGACCAGCAATGTCTTTTACATTAACGCATTCCTATCATGAGCTGGCATTCCGTTTTACGGGCAAACGCGAGTTCGCAGTGCTGGTTCGCGATGTAAAATGCACCTGAGGAAGCGAGTACGAACATAATAGCGGCTGAATTTCATCAACGCCAGCGAAGAAAAGCGGCACCCAGGTGCTCCGCTACCACCCGCTTCATTCCGACGGCGTCCCCTTACGAGCCCGTCGAGCACGTCTGTACGGCGAACAACCGCTGGCGATCACAAAATATGCACTCCTCGTTGTTCGTTATTCTGCACACAGATGAAATATAGTCTCTGCCATCAGAATTGTTTATGGTACTATGCTGTACTGACCAGACTTGCGAACGGGACGGATCACAGCCACGTTATTTTCACCGTCGACGCGCTCATGGCCGTCACACGGCTCGATGCCGAAGTCGTAGCGAAGCCTTTTTCTTTACATGTATGAGTTATATCCAGTGAGTCTTCGGAGACCAGCCGTCGACGATCACAACAGCTTACCGTGTCGCTGAAAGTGTATTCCTCTTCGTTTCGCACACATAAGCGAAAAATCCGAGGCGTGTAGGCTGGCGGGTTTCACTAGCACGGGTACGGCCGTTCGATCGGGGAGAAACACAGGAGAGGCAGCTCGCTATGACTCCCGTAGGTTGAGGCTCGTAGTCGAGGAAGGCACCGTTCATTAAACGTACACTGCACGCGTTTGTACGCTAAAGCTTGTACGTGGAAGTCGTAGGAAGGCCGCTGCTATACTTCTATCGAAAAACACTTCACAAAGCGGCTGTTGTCTTCTTCAATCGTCCGCTCCCACCCCAGCCGCTATGTTTGCGGCTGCGAATGCGAGCATCACATGTGTGTGGCAGGAGTGAAATTGCATTTTATCGCTCAAGCCGCAAGAGATAGAGACATTTCACTCCATCCAACGTTTAGCTAGAGTAGAACGATGCCCTCAAGAGTAGCTGGGTCGTTTCACTCCTGCGAAACCGGCTGCAGTTTTTAGAGTGAAAGGGGAGCCTCATTTTTCCTGCATTCACTGCAACGCACCTTTTTTCAAGAAAAGGCACTTTTATACGCCATATGCGCACCTGTGATTCAAGGAATGCCACCTAAACAACCATGGATACGCAGTCACTAAGCGGTGGCTTTCGTTTGTGGCAGCTGCTTTTAGGTTCCTTGAATTGAGGCTGCATCCAGCAGCCATGGAATTTGACGCCGTATTAAATGCGAAGCATTTCTGAACGAACTTACGTCTCTTTGACCGTATCTGTCTCATCTAGCCGCCTAAGGCTTGGTGCTCTCCTGGTCGTCTCGTTCACCTGGTATGTCCCGATATTTGGGAAGTAGGGTATAAATGTATGACTAACATAATTTACTGACTTTTACATTACCATCAGGACACACTAAGCGTGTACGTACGTCACGATTAACGACACTGACATCACTTGTTGTTCATACCCCTGCGGCCTGTGGTAGGCGGGTGTGCGCCACAGGGGTTCGAATTTGATAAAGCCTACGTCAATCAAGGACAAACTAAAATTGGACATTTGGCCTATCATAAGAACCCTCCTAAAAACGAACCCACACTTTTCCCGCAGATTACGATATAAATATAACCAGGACACACACACGCAACCTATCAAGCAGGCGAGGATTCTCGAACCTCGACCCCTGATGTGCCAAGCGCGCAACCACTAAAATGCAGCGGATCCTCCCACACGGCATATATAGTAAATAAACCTACTACACCGGCAGTTGTCATGGCTGTGCTTGTGGAACGTGAATTCCGCTTCTCATTTCTGTTCAGTGCTATCAGAGGAATGAAATAAAAATACATGTTTTTCTATCAAACGGCGCAAGCCTTCGTCCAACTTTTCTCGATCCTGTGGGAATAATTCAACGAACAACTCTTACGATAGGCATACCAGCGCACCGCAGCGTGCATCTTACTTCCATAAAACAATGGTCTCTGCCGTACACTGACGGGACATCACTGTCAGTGTTACGTCATATGATGAGCTACTTTTGGGTTCGCTACAGTGCTGTCGATTTCTTGTTAGCCCACATTAGTCATGCGCCCACAGATGCGCTTTGCAGAAATAAGTTATATCCTACTCCTAAGACTTGGTTGAATGCCAGGACAATTTGTCGTCTGCAATTTCCTCGCTGACTGCTTCGCACGACACCGATTCCTACAGTTCGTGGGACCTGCAGAATTTCTTTCTTTCTGCAAAGCATTTCTTGCCCGCCCTAAAGGGGACCGCGTATCGCAAAACTATCATCATCATCATTATTTCAAGCCTCAAGGAGTGCGCGTGCACTTCTATGCAATGCCCAATGTGCACCGTTAGGGCGTGCGCTTCTTTCTTTTACGTTCACGCCCTCAGTCAACTACATAGACAAAACTGCAGCTGGCTGGCACACGTGTTGCACGCGGAAGCAGAAGACACACTTTTGTCCAGTGCACAGCACCTCGGAAAGCTATGCGTTTGTGCACAGTATAGTACAGCAAACGGGTGGAACGGCGTCAAGCCGAGGCCATGTGTGCCGCTTCTGCACACGTACGTGGCTCGACGCGAACGTCTTTACACTGAGCTGGGTGCCAAACTTCGACGAGCGTTCGCTGGTCCTCGCAGTGTTTTGCGAGGTTTTTCCTGAAGCCTCGGACCACGACGAAATCTGGATGTGCGGGGGACAAACCCAGACCAGCCATGAGTCCAGGTTTGTGCAAGCTTCACTAATTTTTGAACCTATGTGGAGGCTTGTCATTTCTTTGTTTTTGAATTTTATAGCAATTACTTTCCAGCGACCTGACAACCGATGGGTTGTCTCGTGTTTGAGCTGTAGAGTTCCGAATAGAAGTCCTCGGCCAACTTGGCTATATCATTGAAGTTAGTAACGATGTTGCCCTGCCTGTCCTTCACTGCATGCATTATGTTCTTTACCGCACAGAGCTTCCTTTCAGTTGGGCTTTTCGAACAACTCACAGCTCATCACGCGCGTCAGCAACACGGCAAGTACTACCAAGTGACGCATCTGAAGCCCAGGCATCTTTTGACACCAAGGCCTCCAAGATCCAGCGAGCCCTTGGCATTTTACCGACGCTGGAACTTTTCAGGTGGGCAGGCCGCCGCGCTAGGCATTGCATAGGCGCCACGGTATTGGCGGCTAAGCTTCGCTCGCCGTCCGCTCCCGGCACACCACTGCTGTGAACATGGCCGCCCAGGACTCCGTAAACACCGCAGCAATGCACGAGAATACACCGCCTGCTCCTATGGACGAAGAACCGAGCCAAGGCAATGAGGACGGGACTTGGTTTCTCGTGGCTCGAAAGCGCAAGAAACAAGCTCAAGCTGAGTCGAACTTGCCGCACAACATTGAACCAACGCATCAGGGCCAGACACAGCCTATGTTTCGTAAGAAGAGCTCCCTACTGCCGCCGCTACCGATCGGGGACTTGAAAGTGGTTTTCCGTCCAAGAGATGGCCTTAACCTGGGTGAGTGGCCGCAACATTCCATAGCACGAGCCATTGGCATGGCGGCTCAATTTACCGACGCCACACTCCATCAGCTCACAATCCGTATACGCAGAGAGCAGAACGTCGCAGTGGTCAGCACACCGGACGATGACTTAGCCGCAAGACTGCAGCAGATCAAAGTTCTGTGTCTTGCAAACAAGCAGTACGACGTTCAGGCATACGTGGCTGCACCGGATGCCTCCTGCAAAGGAGTAATTTTTGGCATAGAAAAGAAGACTTCCCCCACAACACTGATGACACACCTCAGATCCCCGACGGCACAGATTCTCCATGCAAGAATGATGGGAGATTCAGCGACGGCCATTATAACATTTTCTGGAACTCAGGTTCCCCGCTATATTTACTATTACGGAGCTGAATACCGCTGCCATATTCATAGACCCCGAAAACAGCTCTGTGGCGTGTGCCTCTCCACAGGTCACAGGGCGGATGTTTGCCCCACTCCCGACAAGCCCAGATGTGCAGCATGTGGCAGTCCCAGCCCTCCAGAAAATCATGAATGCACACCGAAATGCATTACCTGTGGTGGTGAACATCCCGCCACCGACTCCCGGTGCCCAGCAAGGCAAAGGAAGCCCTTTAACAAGGGTTACGTACGCCGAGAGCAGAAGCGAATGGCGGAGAATCTATCTCAAGAGAAGGGACAGCCCGGCAAGGTGACGTCGTTCAACCTAGAGGCAACGAACAGTACAGCCGCAGCACCTCACCGCTCCCGCAACCGTAGCCGCAGCCACTCCAAGGGTCGCAGCAGGTCCCGGGGCCGCAGCCATTCGGGGAACCACAAGCACCCGCGCGGCCGGAGTCATTCTGTAAGCCGCATTAACAACCGTAACCAGCATCAACATCTGAAACAACCTCAGGTCGCTTGGACGAAGACATCGCAGCATCAAAAAGTGGAGTCCCCAAGCACTGGCACGACGACAACGTCGGTGAGTTGGTCAGCGCAGTTTCCACCTCTTTCATCACGTTCATCACCTTCGTCATAACAAGCACAAATCGCACCACTTCACGCACATGCTATTACACACACCGACACTCCTACACCCACAGTCGACACGCCAGCCACTCACAACTACTGCCCAAAACGAGAGGTGCGAGAAATGATAGAGGAAATGGGAACAGCTTTGCGAGCAGAGATGCAAAAATTAAAAGAAGAGATTATGGCTGATGTGAAGCACATGCTGCAAGAGGTCATAAAACAGGCCATGAATGAAATGAAGCAGTTCATTAATGCTTCTCTCTGCCAGCAAGCTGACTGCCTGCCACATGACACTAACTCCTCTCGAGATCCACGCAGGTCACACCCCTATGCCCGTCCGGTCCGTTCCAGCACACAGACCCTCACTGCTCAAGCCCTCGCCAGCGATGCTCCATCGAATAATCATGGCCAGCAAACCTAAGAAACACACTACAGCACCCTTCCGAGTGTGGCAGTGGAATTGTAGAGGATACCGAAGGAAGCGTGGGGAACTCACACAATTCATCGCCACACAGCCCCACCCACCAGATGTCATCGCGCTTCAAGAAGTGCATTGCATTCCCACTCTTAGTGGCTACAACGCTTACACGGATAAATATGACACCACCAAACCGCATTTAGCCGCGACCCTTGTATCCAAGCACATCACAGTGATCGAGCACACACTAGACAGCTCCAACATTCCACATGTACTCTTAGAAATAGTACCGAGAGCTCGATCTCAAACCAGCTTGTTCTTGCTAAACATCTACAGTGCACCTAAATCAAGACGGGACGACTTCGGACAGCTTTTTGCAGCTGCAAGTAAGCAAGCGAAAAAACTGATTATTCTCGGCGACTTCAATGCTTACCATCCAGCCTGGGGGTACCAAACAGAATCTCCGAAAGGCCGCCGGCTAGCCCACGTCATGGCCCTTCATCACTTAACTCTTTTAACGGAACCTGACAGCCCTACCAGAACAGGCAATAGCGTAAGTAGAGATTCATGTCCCGACCTAACGATGGTCAGAGGGCTGACTCAGTGCTCATGGAATAACATGATAGAGAACTTGGGTAGCGACCATAGCATTTTGGCCATAGAAGTACAGCTGGCCGCGACACGCATTCCAGAGCGTGTAATCAAAATAACGAATTGGGAGGCTTTTCGAAAAAAGAGGATCACGTCAAGTCAAAGTGATGCGCCCTCACTACGTCAATGGATTCAAAACCTACAGGCAGACTACAAAGCTGCAACCAAACAAGTGACAGCAACAACGAATACGCCGGAAGTGGACAGCCACCTACTTCACCTATGGGAGGCTCGTAGAGGTCTTGTCAAACGGTGGAAGAGGCAGCGGCACAACCGCAAGCTAAAACAAAGGATTGCACGTATCACGGCTGAAGCGGAAGAATACGCTGCTACCCTCACTAACAACAGTTGGCACAACCTCTGCGACCGACTCAACGGCACGCTGAGCACATCTAAAACATGGTCTATCCTCCGTGCACTACTCAACCCAACACACACAAAAACGCACACCACTAATACCATCCGCACTATTCTTCATAAAGAACAAATGGATGACGACGCCCTACTCCGAACACTGCAGCATAGATACATAGCTGCAGGTCCTCGACCGGAGTACAGAGACTATCCACACCAGGACGTGACGGAGCTGGACGCAGACATCACAGAGGCAGAAGTGAGGGCTGCTCTAATTGGCATAAGGCGAAACACGACACCTGGAGCAGACGGCATCCATTACACTGCACTACGCAATCTCGACGACCAGGCCATCCAGCAGCTCACTAATTTCTACAATCAGCATTGGAAAAATGGAACGCTCCCTCAAGAATGGCGGCACGCCGACATCACATTAATACCAAAACCTGGCAAACCCTTGTCCCTTCAAAATCTCCGACCGATATCCCTCACTTCTTGTGTCGGGAAGCTCTTCGAGCACGTTGTTCTTATGCGTCTGCAGGACTACCTTGAGGCGAGAGAGTTTTTCCCTAACACCATGTTTGGCTATCGCAGAAATATGTCTACACAAGACATACTTCTACAACTTAAGGAAGATGTTGTGGATGGCCCAAGTGCTGCGCAGACGAGGGCAATTTTGGCCTTGGACCTCAAGGGGGCATTCGACAACGTCTCGCATGACCTTATATTAAAGAACCTTGCCTCCTCCCGATGTGGTCAACGCACCTATAATTATGTTCGAGCCTTCTTATCTGACCGCACAGCAACCATTGGCCTTGGAGAAATTCGGTCAGACACAATAAAGCTTTCTGGCAGAGGTACTCCGCAGGGTTCAGTTCTCTCGCCTACCCTGTTTAACGTGGCCATGGCCAAGCTACCACCGCTCCTGGAACAACTTCCGAATGTGCAGCACGCTCTGTACGCCGATGACATCACAATCTGGGTGACAAAAGGGTCGGACGGCGCCGTTCAAGATGCACTACAGGAAGCCGTCAATGTAGTCCAAGGGTACGCCATTGCCGGAGGACTCACCTGCGCAGCTGAAAAATCGGAACTTCTGCTCGTGTTCAAAAAACGGAAAAAGACAGACAAACCGCCAGACGTAACCTTGCATCTGAATGGCGACCAAATTCCAAGGGTAGATAGACTTCGCATACTAGGGCTCCACATCCAACACAACGGCAAGGCTACATATACTGTCCAACTACTACGCCAACAAATTGCCCAAGTAACGCACATGATAAGGCGCATTACAAACCGCCGACATGGGCTTCTGGAAAAAGACACCCTCCGAATTGTGCAAGCTCTGGTGATTAGCAGACTCACCTACCACCTCCCCTACCATAACCTTACTCAAACCGAGACGAACAGGATGGACGCCCTCCTTCGCACGGCACTAAAGGCGGCTCTGGGACTACCCCAATACGCGTCAACGCAGCTCCTACTGCGACTTGGGGTCCACAACACCATCCGAGAACTGGTGGAAGGCCACCTGAACAGTCAAATTCAACGCCTCCAACGAACACGGCCAGGTATTGATATTCTCTCCCGGTTGGGATACACCCTGCCGAACAAAGCGCTACAAGAACGCAAGAACCTTGGACTTGAGATTCGAAGCAAAATTCAGGTGGCCCCGATTCCACGAAATATGCATCCTGACCGTCATAAAGGCCGGAGACGTGCAAGGGTTCAGGCTTTAATGCGCGTTCTAGGCGATGGTACCTCTGATACGCCGGTCCTCTATACTGACGTGGCACGGTACCCACAAAGACAGGCCATGTGTCTTGTCGTAGTAGACAACACCGACACTCTAAGCGTTTCGGCCACGCTTAACACTAAGGACAGTGCCATGGCGGAAGAGGCGGCTGTCGCCTTGGCTATTGTACATGCTTCTCTCCTACCAGCACGGGACGAACCTACGACAGTGGTCACTGACTCGCAAACTGCCTGCAGGAACATAGCACAAGGAATGGTGACACCGTACACACACCGCATTCTGACATCTTTACACCCCTCATTACTACACAGGGTGCGTATCGTTTGGACACCTGGACACGCCTCTCTCCATGGCAATGAACGCGCTAATGCGGTAGCCCGAGAGCTTACAAACCGGGCGCCATCGGAAGAGCTGTCCAATCCAGACGACGCACCAACAGAACCATTGAACTACGCTGACACTCTAGAACATTACAGACAAAGCCGACGTTATTTCCCCCCACCACACCATTCCCTCACCCGGGAGGAAGCTGTCGCGTGGCGGCAACTACAGACTAATTCCTTCCCATGTCTCTTCACCCTACACCTCTTTCATCCCACACAATATCCCTCATACTGTCCCTACTGTGGAGCGCAGCCCACAGTTTATCACTGCACGTGGGAATGCCCATGTCCACCGGGCTGTTCCCCTATCCCATCACCATCACATTCCTCCTGGGAGACTGCGCTGACCAGCTCAGCGCCGCGGGAGCAGCGTCGGCTGATCCAGCGAGCACGTGGAGTGGCGCGAGCCAATGGGGCCCTGAACTAAGGGCTCCACCCTACGAGGAAGATCCCTCTTTTCATTCAAATAAATGTTTTCTCTCTCTCTCTCTTCCTTTCAGTTGTTTTGATGCTGACTCCTTTTCTGAGGGCTGCTTCTATTTCTTTCACGTTATGGTTGCGTATACCACTGACTCTACTTTTGCTGATAGGCTTAGACAGCTCGGCGACTTCTATCTTATTTCTTCAGTTAGTTATTCTCATCTGTTTGCGTTGTTTTTTTAGTATTTTGCGAGAGCTTGTTCACATCTTGTCTCAGTGCTTTGCCTCCTACTTCGTTTGCGGCTTCGTTGATCAGCCTAGTGAAGTTTTCGTTCATCTTCTCTATGTCCTCATTTTCTTCCTGTCCTAGAGCGTCATACTTGTTCTTAAGTGCAATTCTAAATTCTTCTGTTTTTGCCCTGACGGCATCGAGGTTGGCCCGTTTCTCTACGAGTAACTGTTATTTTCTCTTAAGATTGAGAGTGATCTTTTCCCTTATTAGTCTGTGATCACTAATTTTGACCTTATTAACGACTTCCGTGTTCTGTACTCTACCTGAGCCGCTGCTTAGTATGAAGTTTATTTCGTTTTTTGTTTCGCCGTTGGGGCTTTTCCATGTCCACTTCCTGTTCTTACGTTTCTTAAAGAAAGCGTTCATTACACGGAGTTGATTTCTTTCTGCGAATTCCACTAACACCTCCCCTCTGCTATTCCTATTGCCTACACCGTAGTTCCCGACTGCCTGTTCTGCATTTAGTCTCTTTCCTATTTTCGCGTTAAAGTCCCCCATTACTAGCGTATACTGGATGCGTACTTTGTTCATTGCTGTTTCCACATCCTCGTAAAACTGTTCTATATTCTGATCATTGTGGCTGCTCGTTGGGGCGTAACATTGTATAAGTTTTAGTTTGTATCTCTTGTTTAGTTTTATCACGACTCCGACTACCCTTTCATTGATGCTATAGAATCCTTCAATATTGCCTGCAATGTCTATGTGGATAAGGAATCCTACGCCATATTCGCTCTTCTCTGGATGTCCTCTGTAGCAGAGGGTATGCCCTTCGTCAAAGAACAGGTGTCCTTCCCCTGGTTTCCTAACCTCGCTAAGGCCAATCATATCCCAATTAATACCATTTATTTCTTCCAGTAGTTCAGCTAGTCTGCTTTCAGTTCATAGCGTTCGCGTGTTGAGAGTCGTGTTGAGAGCTTGTCCGAGTCCAGAGGCTTTTTGAGCCTGCTGTTGCCATACCAGTCTGGTTGGACCCTTGTCTAGAGGTTCCGTTGCTACTGTCGTCGTAGGTACAGGGTTTGCTTGGTTGGGTCATTTGGGAGGTGCTGGCCGTGGTGTTGCACCAGGGGGACCAATACCTGATCGGGTGCTTCGGTGAGTTACGCTGATGAGGCATTGTGGTGATGTGAGCCCTTATGCATCTTGTGTTGAGATCCTACCCCTGGGTAGGAAACGTGTTATATATTGGCGCGGTTCAACGCGAACAAGTGACAACACGTTGAAAGAGACAACGAAAACAGCGTGTTGACGCCACTAGATCAGAAAGCTCTTCTTCGTCTTCTTCCGTCTGGAATTTTCCCCTAACACCACTAGCCGGCGTTCATTGAAACACATAAGTCGTCATCGTCGTCTTTGCCCATACACAGAATGCACGCGTAAATATATTGTCTGGTTGCGTGAGCGGAAAGCCAGATGATTAGTGACAAGAGAAAAGGTAGGGCGTAGTGCAAGAGATGCTGCAATGAGGACAAAAAATAATAAAAATAAATAATAAATAAAAAACAGGAGGATTCGAACTTTGGACCCTTTGATAGGCGACAAAAACATGGTGTGGTTGTCTGGGTAGCCGGGTCGCCAAGGTGTTTACGAAGAAAGCCCTGCTACCTGCTATGGTGCGCTGTGACGCGAACACATTCAAAGTGTCCGCGATGTAGAACTTTTGCTGATTTCGAATACCAGGAAGGCATACCTAGCCGTTCCGAATGCTACGCGGCGCTTTCCGCCGTTTTCGCAGTGCTATACAACATGTTCCCTGGCTCACTCTATCTTGCGTCGACCTTACTAGATTACCTTCAGCTTGAAAACTGCGAAGCGGAAGGTGTCGCCCTTTCGTCTCCCGCCGCGTGGTGCGCTCGCCACACCGTCGGCCCGACTCCGCCAACTCCGCCGACTCGTGAATGTGTTTACGCATGCCGTTGTTGGGGTGTGTAGAGCTGTTCGCTGTGGTTAGACCGTGCTATCTTTCAAGTTGATTATCTCAGGATGTAGTGCTGTTTCAAAATGAAATGCCGCGTTGCTTTGCGACCGGTTTTAACAGTGGTTACAATTCAAAGGACATGCCGAGAAGCGGCATGTTTTCCGGCCACCTAGCGATGACGTATGTCTTCAAATGTGTGACAGCACAGTCGTCGAAACATAGAAGTTCTACTACTTTGGCACGTTAAAGAATCGCAGGAGTTCTGAAACAGCTGGTGTGAACAATGCATGTGTACTCGCACTGCTCTCTCCTTCTGTAAGAATATAAGGTTTTTCACGTCATTGTCTGAAACTATGTTGTGAATTGAGATGCTTATTCTCGGTGCGGCTCATTTTAACTCGCATGAACAGGAAACCAGCTACCTTGTCAAATCAGAAGCCAAGACTGGAAGTAAATATTTGAGGGAAAAAAAAAGAAAGGCTCATTTGCTAAAGTTTATCCTTGTCCATGTTGCCCCGCCACGGTGGTCTAGTGGCTGCGGCACTCGCTGCTGATCAGAAGGTTGCGGGATCGAATCCCGGCCGCGGTGGCTGCATTTCGATGAAGGCGAAATGTCGATGCCCATGTACTGTGCGTTGTCAGTGCACGTTAAAGAATCGCAGGTGGTCGAAATTTCCTGAGACCTCCACTACAGCGTCCCTCATAATCACAGCTGGTTTGGGACGTTAAACCCCATAAATCAATCAATCATTGTCCATGCAGTCTTGGAGACAAGGTTTGCTGAGCCATAACAGGGACATGGACCTAAAGAAGCTCTGACTTCAGACTGCTGATGTTCATTCCAGTCTCAGCATCAGTCGCCGAGCCTTAGTCAGCACTGTTTTCCAAGGCGCATCGCAGTTCGGGCCAGCCAGTGGCACCAGCAGTGGGATTTGTTTTTTTTTTACCTTAAGGTAGCGTACTAAATTCTTTCCCAACTAAGTTTCCTCATGAGGTCGTCACTTTGTACATTACATATTATCAGTTTTCACCATCTTACAGCACAAAAGGGATGAGGACGAAGGTCAAAGAAGGTGACAACACGGCGCTTGCATTGTCCCCTTCTTTCATCTTCGTCCTCGTCCCTTTTGCACTGTATGCTCGTCGGAAATGAACTATCACCAACGAGCCCAGATTTACCTTCATGTGCATATTATCAGCTTTCGTTGATCCGGCCCTCATACGGCCAATGAAATTGGTTTATTATATCAATTGGTCAAGTTAATTGACAGGCAAACACAGCCCTAAAACAAAAAAAAACTTGAATATGTTTGCATTGTTTGGGATCCCTGTACTAAAAATTCATTAATAACAAGTTGCGAAAAAGACAGAGAAAAATGTGTTTGTTTTATTTATACTAAATTCAGAAGTTCGGACTTAGTGTCACAGTTGATGGTGTGAAGATTCCCACAGGTAGTGACGTGTGCACAAATTGTGCTGTGCGATGTCAGTGCACGTTAAAGAACCCCAGGTTGTCGAAATTTCCGGAGCCCTCCACTAAGGCGTCTCTCATAATCAGAACTGGTTTGGGACGTAAAACCCCACAAAACAACAACAACGTGTGCACAAGATCAGAGGGGCACATAGGACACAAGCCTCTAGCTTTTGTCCTGTGCTTCCGTCTTTTGTGCTTGCGTCGTTGCCTTATATTCACACCGGGAATATACCAACTGGCCCAGCAAACCACACAGCTCAACTGGTCACAGTTGATGTTGGCAAACGACGTTCCCTCACTTTAAGTGATAAGAGGGAAATACTGTTTAGGTACGTTACATAATGTAATTAAATGAAAATTTGCACTTGACCCTTCACTATATGCAGGCCCTCTTTCCGCAAGGTGTACACACCGCGATCATCCTTATATACAAACACCTATCTATGAGGGAACAGACGCCTATAAGTTTTCCCTCTTTCCATGGGCTATTTAGTAACGGTATCTTCTCGTCATGCCATACGTGCGACTGTTTTGTTTAACCTGTACGTGTTCTAGTATGTCTTTTTTATTGTTAATTACAGTCCTTGGAATATAGGTGTACGGGCATGCATATTTTATTTATATACTCCGATATTGTAGTTCATGGTGTTTCTTTATAGGTAAGTTCCTTCGTATCTTCCCTTCTTTTCTTTGTAATCAAGTTAGCCAACCATGCGTGTAAATGATGTCTTATACCCATTTTTCTCACTGTCAGTGTTGAATGGAGTGCAAAAGCACCAGGACAGACGAGTAGACAGAACGAGGTTATACTGACAAACGAAGTTCATTGCAACAAAGTGATATCTAATATAGGTAAAGAATCGTGGGAACAAAGAAAGCGTGAATTAGAAAAGGGAAAAAATACATCAATCTCAAACCACAATGGTTTTCGAGCAATTAGCGGACAGATGCGCCATTTCACTGTCAACAGCAAGAAAGGACAACTAGCGCACTTGTGCTTTTGAGTTCCTGTTTCGTAGGCCTTGGGGATTTCCCTTGTTAGCCGGCAAGAATTGATAGAATTATGGAGCATTTGCGCGAGTCCGGGTAGCAATCACATTCTCGGCAGTGCCGATCAAGGTGGCCGTTGTCAGCTTTCTTCACATTGTTGTGATGCTCACACATTCTGATATTGATACAACTTCCCGTCTGTGCTATATACTGTCTTCTGTAAGATATCGAGCAGACCACACCTACTGTGCCTCATTCCACGATGATTCACCAACTCCCAAGGTCATACATTAGTGAATTTCTTGGTCAGTGTGTCTTCTATTGGTGTCACGCAGACGTTTCGAAGGCTTTTGAACCGATAATCCATGGGCTCAAGGTCAAGTTCCAGCTGCTATTTTGAAGGCTGTTGAGCGACTAAAGCAGAAACTGCGTTAACGTGCTATCTCGTTCACAGTGTACTTCTCGTCATGATAGAAAGAGAAAAACCAAAATGCTCCGGAAGGAGTACGTACGAGTGTTACTGATTGTTTAATAACGTGCTTTTGGCACTTGGTATGTGCGAGCTGGATGTACTCTCGATCACAGCCATGTAACGTACTTCTGCTTGCACTATCTCGTCCTCTCTTCTTTTTTTCTTTGTGTACTCTTTCCTTCTTTCCTTTTTCATTCCAGCACGTTTATATTGGCTTGAATTTCTCTTTTCCATCAATGTGGCTTTTTGGCTTAGTTGGTTCATAGCAATAAATGGTCTAATAGCGCGAGCAGGCAAGGACGAGAAAGACACAGGATGAGCGCAGCTGAATCTCATTGCCAGAAACAACATTATTTGTAGACCTGTGTTACGAAGTGCCCAGTATCACGCATAAAAACCTGCAGCATCCACACATGATAACTCAGATGACGTCATCTGCCACAGAAGGGAAGCTGACGCAGCTATTCCCATCCTTCTCTATCAGAGCAGCTTCAGCAATTTGATACATGTATGTGAGAAATAGTTGGCGAGACAAAACAGTTGGCGAGACAAATAGTTGGCGAGACTCTAGAATTGTTGTCCCCTTGCAACCAAGTTCATGTCGAATGCCTCGTATTGCTCGGTGAGAGCACTTCGTTCTCTGTCTTGCTTGCAGACGGGTTTCCTGTGTTGCCCAATTCATTCCCGTAGGCGTTTTGTCTCGCACGAGACAAAACACCTACTGTTTCTATTTATTTATGATTAATGATCATATTTCTGTGTACTTATGATTTTCTATGCTACCCAATGAAACAGCGTCCAGATATAACGGACATTTTTCACAACATCCTACTTTTGCAGTAATCATTTCAGTCGTGATCGCGATAGGAATGCGGCACACACTAACTGAAAAAACAACTAGATGCGCCTTCACTGCACAAATGCTGCGAGGCATTCGTACGGGGCTCGTCTCAATTGCATGCCAGTTAAATACTGTTACCTTGAAAGTTGTGATAGTGTGGAGTTCATTATGGAAGACTGGAAGCTATTTTATGAGATCTGGCTGTTTTCCTGTTTTCACTATGGATACTTTTCCTAGTCAACATCCAGCTTTAGATTTATTAGCTCGCATCAAAGTGTTTGGACAAAAACGTGACGCAACTATCTTCAGCGTGCAGAAGCTGTTTGGAACATTACTTTGGTAATCAAAGTGGCGTATCACCATTTGTTACTTAGTTCGGAACAGATACGACGCACACAGGCCACAGGCAAGCATGAAATGAACCGACAGATCAACGTGAACTTGCCTTAAATATGATCCGCCACCATTTTGCAATGGCGATGTTTTGACAGTTCCAGACTGCCAACGCCGCGAACATGGTTTGGGTTTTGTTGCTACCCGTTGCTTATGCGCAGTCATTTTTGGGCTGGTTTCGCAGGAAAGCAATGTGGTTCTTAGATGCGAGTAAACATAGCGAATTCTACCGAGGCTACCTGCCTCGTTCAAAGCATTTGCAAGGTGCCGTTATGTTCAATATGCTACTTTGTTCCCAC
Organism: Hyalomma asiaticum; assembly: GCA_013339685.2. Classification (NCBI taxonomy): domain Eukaryota; kingdom Metazoa; phylum Arthropoda; class Arachnida; order Ixodida; family Ixodidae; genus Hyalomma; species Hyalomma asiaticum. The sequence continues at coordinate 255,952 of JABSTT010006195.1, read as the reverse complement.
TGGTGCTCAAGTGTCACCATCGTGCCTGTCGATCTTCACGCAACTTGAGTCAGCATAAACGCGCCTCTGTAAAGGTCGGGGGTTACTAAGCTGCTGTCGAGAGATCACGGCTCGTGGACACTTTGACCAATGGCTGATGTCGAATAGTGATGACATTCAACCTTTTGAATGCCATACTCTATGGTTGAAGCCACACAGCTTGATGAGCACTTAGCCTAATGTGGCTGATGGATAGCATAAAAAGAACCAAGGGAAAAAGGTATTATGGTGAGTGCATATTTTAAAACCATGTGGGAGTTTAATTCCGTCGACGGCTATGCACTCTCTTGGGAACGGAAGAGTGCATAGTGCTTGGTGGAGTGATGGCCAGTGCTATTTGTTGCAAATGCAGACTGTAAGCACCGCAGAGCTTCACAAAAAGAAAAGGCCTGCCACCGAGCACTAGCCAAGGCAAGCAATGATGATCAGGATGACGAGTATATACAGATGAAGACGATCAAACCACGCAGTTAGCACTCACTCTAACTTAACTTCCCCCTTTGCGAAAGGGTCGTCAAGACAGCAAGTTATGAAGGGGAGAAACGATGGATGTACAGCTTCAGGCGAGAGATGTGCGCAGTGACGATGCTGCGGCGACAGTGCTCAGTGGCTGAGCGCAAAGAAAAAGCTCAATAGTTGTTGCGACATCTGTCAAGCACAGTGTATGCACCTGTGTATCTATGACGAAATTTCGCACGTAGTCCTGGTTCTCCAATGGTGTTGCTAAACACTGAAGCACTATTGCTGAGCTTGTATTGGAGCTTCGACCTGACGAAGTTCCATTGCAGCGATGTCTCAAAGTTTTTATCCCACCCATGGAACAACATGCGAGCAATGCTGAAGTGCCACGAGGTCTTGCGCACATTTCATCAAACCTGGAGGTACCACAGGTGCACAGAACGCTAAGCGTAATGGCTACCTCTGTGGATTAAAACTGACACTGAAAATTTGGCTAGTTGGTAGGGGTTCATAGTGAAAATGGTGGCACCAAAATTGACTAACCACAAACTCGGGACACGAGCCCACATGCCATGCTCAAGTCGATGCTTGTGCTTGTGTCCCGTGTTTGTGGTTCGTCTTCATTTTTAATCAAGTTTTAGCTCTGTATTAATGTTGCCCACCATCTCTGCTGGTTTTGTTTACCGACGTAGCATTCAGCAGTGCAATATCCTCCTTCACGGCAGATGATTGCTGACTGCATTTTCACAGCCATATCATATGTTTAGAAAGATGTATGTAATGTCTACATCCCTTGTTTCCATGGAAACAATCTGCCACGTTGTAGGTGAGCACTTGACTACACATTAGGGGGCCGGGTGAGGCTCCCTAACGTGTAGCATACATATGAGGACATTGCTACAAGAGCCTAGATATATTGACATTGCCTATTATCGCTAACATTTAATTGTAAATTGCATAATGCTGTCATAATAGAGTAGATAACATGCAATTTTTGCTTGGCCTTGTTTTCTTTTCTGAGTGAAACACACAGCATGCAGGTATCCCGCAGCATGGTCCACACTGTATGTGTGTGATGGAGTGAAGTGGCCGTGCGGGGCAAAGTGAAAGTGTAATGTGTTTGAAGTGCGCGCCACCGATCCCATCAACATAGAAGACGACGAGGCGGTGCGTCATTTCGCGTGGTGGCGCGAGGCCATTCGGCTAATGATGAAGCGACACAACGAAGAGAAGGGACGGCCGAGGCTTTCCGGAGCAGAGCCACGGAGACGTGGCTGAGACGTGGTGGAAGAAGGAAGCATACCACGGCGCGGGAGTGGCGGCCGAGTTCCTGTGGCAAGGCCGCTGCAGGCTCCCTCCTGGGCGTGTACCCGAGCGGTACAGCACCTGGCGTTGGCCAGACTTTCCGGCATCTGGCGTTGGCCAGCCTTTCTACCGGCTTCCGATCGCCTGGCGTTGGCCAGGCACTCCACCGTCTTCCCATCGTCTGGCGTTGGCCAGGCACAACTGCGTCTCCGGTTCGGTGTCCCAGCGTCGGCTGAGGAACGCCGAGAGGTTGCTGACCCCGACTCGCCGGACGCTACCTTACCGAGCGACACCTTGACATAAGTCTGTCCCAAGTGCGTCTGCTGCATCCACCTCTCCGTCAACTCTCCTGTGCCCACCATAACGGTGACAGTCTTGTCTTTTGAGCTATTCTTACGCACCGCTAGCTATTTTCCCTCACATTCAAAGTCGTGTTAACTTGTCCTCTACTTCTCATGCTTCGTCTTGTCTTTATCCTTTCCTCTCTTTAATCTGTTTCTGTAAATACAGCGAGTGTTGTTTGTTTGTTTTGTTCTGCACAAACGGTCTCGTCTATCCTTGCTCGATGACGGTTAAGCCATCGAGTTTTGAACACATGAACTCAAAACACACGAACCTACACGAGGGCACGTTGATTGGCTAGCCCCATGACAAATTGGCGTCCGCGACGAAAGGACGACGAGACCGTTTCTGCACCTTATTTCGAACGGGAAAAAAGAAGATGAGTGCATCGGAATCGCGTAAAATTTTTGAAGAGTTGGCACGTCGCATAGGCTTGGTAGGTGAGGAATTTACGGCGTGGGTTGATGCGCGAGAGGCTGCGCGACTACAGGAAGAGAAGGAGCAGTTGGAGTTTGAGAGGGAGATGGAGGAGGAAGAAAGAGAGCTCGAAGAAATGAAATTAAAGACACTTCAGTTAAAGCTCCAACTCGCAGAGGTGGAAAAGACGCGGATCGCAAAGAAGCAGTGTAGTAGAATACCATGCATGAGCACCAATGAGCAAGCGGCAGAGGGATGCTATGTGGGCAGTACTTTCCTAAGGGAAAAAGCAAACTTGGTCGTTGGAGGTGGCAGTGGATTTCACCATGAGCATTCTCGGGAGCCAGGAGCTCAGCCAGAGAGCAATGTAGGAGCCAGAGGAGCGTCTCACAGGAGTTCAGGCGAGCTCGATGAAGCAGAAGATGGCTTCGCGGGCATGGAACAAAAGAGCTCCAGTTGGGATGATTTGTACTTTGGAACCTCTGTAGGGTCAAGTACAGATAATAACGAGGAAAGAGTTCCTCCAGGTTGCTCTGAAGATAGAGCATGGGTTGTAAGCGTGAGTGACCATGCAGAGTATCCTCTAGTGGACTCTATGGCGATTGTCACCAATTATTCATGTGGACCTCTGGATGCGGCAGCCTGGGATATAGACACGGTCGTTGAGGACCAATTAGATGCATCGCATAAAAATGTGATATTCTGTTCAGATGGTGGTGAAGACGTTGACGTCTCTAGTGGTACAGAGGTGGTTAGCCCAGGTATCGAGAGGATCAGTGGTGAGTTCCATAAGGATCACAGCGGCTTTGAGAAAAAATGGGATGGACGTCCCATAGAGAAGGGATTGGGATCCTTCGGAAGGATAGGTACAATGTACCAAGAGGTAACAGTACGTCTCGACAATTGCAGAGTGTGTCATATGAACTTCGAGATAGAAGTTGACACTACTGAATGTGTGCCAATAACTGTGGACACGTGCGGAGCGGGCATGATAGAAGACCATGCGGACGGCCCTCACATACAAGGAGTGACACCGTGTAAGGTCAGTAATGATAGCGTTTGTCAGCAAGAAATGAAAGAAAGGGCCGGAACACTACTACTGCAGCGCAGAGAGGAGCCGAAGGAAGAGCCAGGTGCTAATGATGGTGTCGACTGGAAGGGGTTTCTCATTGGCGATGCCAGTTTTAAGGAACGCCTGGTTTCGTTAATTGGTGAGCCAGAAGACGGTGTTAGTTTGCAAGAGCAGGGCTCCTTACGAAATATCGCTGAAGTGAACATGTCTTATGTTCAAAAGGACAGAAAGTTGAGCGAGTTGGTAACATTCCATAATCAAAAGAAGAGGCGTGCAGGACACGGACACAAGAAGAGCAGTGAACACCACGTGGTGTTCACTGCTCTTCTTGTGTCCGTGTCCTGCACGCCTCTTCTTTTGATTATGGTATGTCTTATGTCGCACCAAGCGACGCAAAAGCCTTTTCAGCTAAGCATGGTGCTTGTTCCGGTGATTGGCTTAGACATGGCATTGCCATGCTTGAAAGGGTCATGCGAAGGCATCTCGCTGGGTGCACATGGCAGCGTTGGCTCCATTTGAAGTGCAGTCATTGCTTGGTTAAGGCTCTCAGATCGGCTACAAGCCCGATTGTTTTCGCTTTCTCTTACAGAGAGGCAACTGATGCCGAACGCTTCCAAGCGTTTCTAGCAGTAGCCTCTGCTAACCAGGTCAAAAGAAGTATCCGTCTGGTGTGGGATGCAATTACTTAGCTCCGTTTCCGGTACCCGGTAGCTTTTCTCGGTTTTTGACGGAGAACACGGAATGACTTTCTGCTCAGTTTTTCAAGGCTTTTTCTTGTAAATATTCTTTTGGTACGGGAAGCTCCGGATAACTTGGCCCAGTGGGGGTTTGGATTCTAAGCCAGATTTTCTACATATTATGTTGAATAACATGATTTATACACCTGCAGAAAACATACAGCCATAATGAAATAGTTGACTGCATGTTTCCCTGTTCCGGTTTCGTATGAGTGTGTGAACATTTACGCAAGATATTAACCATATGTGTTTGTTTTACTAGTGCGGTGTAGTGGTTTTGGTGGACCAGCGTTGACTGCGGCTAAGACCTAAAAAGTTTTTTTTATATAAAAAAAAATTTTTCCCGAAGGAGGGGCATGTGTGATGGAGTGAAGTGGCCGTGCGGGGCAAAGTGAAAGTGTAATGTGTTTGAAGTGCGCGCCACCGATCCCATCAACATAGAAGACGACGAGGCGGTGCGTCATTGCGCGTGGTGGCGCGAGGCCATTCGGCTAATGATGAAGCGACACAACGAAGAGAAGGGACGGCCGAGGCTTTCCGGAGCAGAGCCACGGAGACGTGGCTGAGACGTGGTGGAAGAAGGAAGCATACCAGGGCGCTGGAGTGGCGGCCGAGTTCCTGTGGCAAGGCCGCTGCAGGCTCCCTCCTGGGCGTGTACCCGAGCGGTACAGCACCTGGCGTTGGCCAGACTTTCCGGCATCTGGCGTCGGCCAGCCTTTCTACCGGCTTCCGATCGCCTGGCGTTGGCCAGGCACTCCACCGTCTTCCCATCGTCTGGCGTTGGCCAGGCACAACTGCGTCTCCGGTTCGGTGTCCCAGCGTCGGCTGAGGAACGCCGAGAGGTTGCTGACCCCGACTCGCCCGACGTTACCTTACCGAGCGACACCTTGACATAAGTCTGCCCCAAGTGCGTCTGCTGCATCCACCTCTCCGTCAACTCTCCTGTGCCCACCATAACGGTGACAGTCTTGTCTTTTGAGCTATTCTTACGCACCGCTAGCTATTTTCCCTCACATTCAAAGTCGTGTTAACTTTTGCTCTACTTCTCATGCTTCGTCTTGTCTTTATCCTTTCCTCTCTTTAATCCGTTTCTGAAAATACAGCGAGTGTTGTTTGTTTGTTTTGTTCTGCACAAAGGGTCTCGTCTATCCTTGACCGATGACGGTTAAGCCGCCGAGTTTTGAACACATGAACTCAAAACACACGAACCTACACGAGGGCACGTTGATTGGCTAGCCCCGTGACAATGTGTTATGTTTTGTTGAGTGTTCATCGCGGCCCACCAGCCAAGACAGCTGTGCGCGCGCATTCTCTTATCACCTAGGTTTCCCTTTCCCCCCTGCACTATATAATACGGCGGCTGGGCCTGAATAAACGTTCTTGTTCCACCACCAGCTAGCGCGTCGTTACTACTGCGGCTTGCCGCAGTGGGTTACTACAGTGGCGACGAGGTCACGGATGCCGACCATGCGGTGAAAGTAGCCCAGCACAGGGGTGCAACCGGACTGCCGCTACGTGAAGCTCAAAGGAGAACCATGGCCAGTTTTCAGCTACCGACGTTCGACGAGACCAGAGATAAGTGGAAACCATATCTTCTAAGGGCTGAAGCGTATTTTGAAGCCAATGACATCACCGACTCAAAGAAGCAACGCGCGCTGCTTGTGGCTGCTCTCAGCACGCAAACGGTGCAAGTGCTAGCTGGTCGAATTGCGCCGAAAACCCTCAGTTCGCTCACGTATGACGAGGCAGTTACAGTTTTGAGTAGCTACTACGACCCGAAGCGTAACGAAACAGCTGAGAGCTACAAGTTGTTTACACGCTGCCAGCAGGAAGGGGAGGCAATTCAGGCATTTCTGGTCGACATACGGCGCATAGCTGACAATTGCAATTTTGGCAGTGTATTGGACCGAATGTTAAGGATCGCATTATTTGCGGCGTACGCTCAAATAGCCTGCGCAAGCAGCTGCTGACGAAGGAAGGGTTGACGCTACAAGAGGCCGAAGCTATAGTCATTGCAGCGGAAGCGGCGGAAAGCGGTCATCGGTCATATCATCGGTCATCGATCATCGGTCATATCAGGACAACCACGACAGAAGAGCGGAGCTATCGTGCGGAAGATGCGGAAGCACAAGGCATAACGATAGCGCCTGCCGGTGGGAAAAAGCGCGTTGTTTTCGTTGCGGGCGGCTCGGACACTTAGCCAGGTTGTGTCCTGACTCGCCGCCGAATGCAGAAAGACACAGTGGAACGCGGGCCTATAGGGTAAAAGCATTGACAGCCGCCCAAACCACGTCATCGTCATGACTAGACGTCATGACGATAGCGAAGAAGCCAGTGTGGCACACATTTGGACCGTAATCTCGCAAAAGAAAAACGGTTTGGAACCGCCGATACGACGCACGTTTTGCTGGGGAGCCGTGGAACTACAGATGGAAATCAACACAGGGTCTCCAGTGTGCGTCATATCGCGCCAAGTCTACGAGCGACATGGCGCACAGTGGCCACGTTTGAAGGCGCCTCGAATGAAGTTGTCGTGCTACGCGGGAAAATTGCCCATGCTGGGTGAACTAGAACTGTCAGTGCGGTACAAAGATGTGTCCGTAATGTGCCCGCTAATAGTGCTTGACTGTGCAGGACCGAGCCTCTGTGGACGCGACCTGATAACAGCGCTCAGCAAGAGGGGTGTGCCAATTGAACAGCTGACGGCGCCGGAGTTGCCTGCCGCGTCGAGTTCGGCCACATACAGGGTGAACAGCCTGCTTGCTGAGTTTGAAGAAGTATTCTCGGCAGACCTGGGGTTCATCAAAGGTGCCCCTGCAAGCCTGACGCTCAAGCCGACAGCGACGCCAAAATTCTGCAAGCCAAGATCCATTCCTTACGCGCTCCGTGACAAGGTATCAAGCGAAATTGATCGGTTGGTGTCCTTGGGAGTGTTGTCGCCGGTACAGCACGCAGAATGGGCTACGCCTGTTGTAGTGGTCTTGAAAAAAGACTGTACCGTTCGAATCTGCGGAGACTTTAAAGCCACACTCAACCCAGCTTGCGACGTGGAGCATTACCCGCTTCCGGTAGTCGAGGACATATTTGCTAACTTAAAGGGGGGAGCGTTCTTCAGTACGTTGGATTTGAAGGACGCGTACAACCAAGTGCCACTAGACGACGCGTCACGCAAGTAGTGTCATTAACACTCATCGTGGTCTTTATTGTTATAACCGATTGCCGTATGGTATAGCTTCAGCCCCGGCAATTTTTCAAAGGAAGATGGATGCCATACTTTGTGGATTACACGGCGTGCAGGCGTACCTTGACGACGTGCTAGTGGCGGAGCGTAGCGATGACAGCGGAAATCAGCTCAGGAAAGTATTGGAACGGTTTCGAGAGCACGGCGTGAAACTTAGGGCCGACAAATGCAACTTCAGGCAACCTTCAGTCACGTACCTTGGGCATCGCATAGACCGGGAAGGATTGCATCCCATTGAGAAGAACGTAGAGGCTATCATGCAAGCGCCGCGACCACGTAATGTCACAGAGTTGCGCTCGTTCTCGGGCATGATCATGTATTATGCACGTTTATTGCCAAATATGTCCTCTCTTCTATCTCCATTGTACCGACTAATGGAAAAGAACGCACGCTGGGAGTGGCTACCACCGCATCAGGGTGCATTTGAAAGAGCAAAGGAAAGCTTGAAGAACGTGCAACTGTTGATTCATTTTGACCCCAACAAAGAGCTGAAGCTAGAATGCGACGCGTCTCCGTATGGCGTGGGAGCCGTGCTGTTTCATTCGGAAGGAAAAGAGCATAGGCCGATTGGATTCCGCTCCAGAACGCTAACAAAGGCGGAACAGAACTATTCGCAGCTGGAGCGCGAGGCGTTGGCACTGATTTTTGGCGTGTCTCGTTTCCGTGATTATCTTATAGGTCCGACATTTACCCTGGTCACCGACCATCAACCCCTGCTCGGCCTACTGAGACCCGATCGCCAGACACCGACCATGGCGGCAGCTCGCATTCAGCGGTGGGCATTGTTCCTGGGGGGATTCCAGTACAAGCTACAATACGTGCCTGGGAAGCAACTGCTGACAGCAGACGCCCTCAGCAGACTCCCGGCAGAGGCGGCAGGACCAGCGTCGGATAGCGACCCACCCGAGTACGTCTTGTCGTTGGAGGCTCTGTACGAAGGTATTATAACCACTCACGAATTACAAGAGCTAACGGCCAAACATCAAGTATTAGTTCTGGTCACACGCTATATAATGCATGGGTGGCCGCGAACGGCTAAAGGAATGAAAAAATCGCTGCTGCCGTTCTTCGACCGCAAGTTTGAATTGTCATGCGCTCACAAACTAGTATACTGGGGCAGTCGGGTGGTCATACCGTCTTCGGCACAAGGAAGGATGTTACAGCTCTTACACGAAACGCACCAGGGCTCTTCCCCCATGAAAGCGATCGCACGGTCATTATTCTCGTGGCCTGGTCTTGACAGGGACATCGAGGGCGTGTCGGCTCAATGTCAAAGCTGCGTGCAAAATCTACCCATGCCGGCAGCAGCTCCACCAGTAAGTTGGCCCAAAACATCTGAAAGGTGGTCACGGATCCACATTGATTTTGCAGGGCCGATAGCAGGTCAGATGATATTCGTGGTGGTTGACACACATACCAATTGGATTGAAGCTGTTCCTATGAGGCACGCGAACACAGCTTGTACTGTCCGGTGCTTGAGAAGCATGTTTTGCCGGTTCGGGGTTCCACACACCATCGTGTCGGATAATGGCACTCAGTTCACAAGTCAGGAGTTCACCAAGTTTGTTAGAAGAAATAATATCGTGCATTTGCGGACGGCGCCATTTCACCCCCAATCGAATGGAGCCGCCGAAAGAGCGGTTAGAACTGTGAAAGATGGGTTGCGCAAGATGACAGAAGGGGCGCTCGAAGATAACCTGTTACGATTGTTGTTCAATTACAGGCGCACCCCCCAAAGGGAAGGAAAGTCTCCATCAGAATTGCTACTGGGCTACCAGCTACGTTCGCGCCTGGACACGTGTTTGCCGGCCAGGTCCACACCTTCCGCGACAGGCACAGACGACTGGGCTGTATTGCCAGGCAGCAGTGTATATGTGCGAAATTATGGCGCCGGGCCAAAGTGGACACCAGGGCACGTGAAGTCCACATCCGGAGCCAGGATGGTGAAGGTGGAAACTCAAGCTGGAGAAGTACGTCATCTCGACCAAGTCCGCCACCGTCCTGAAGGAACGCCTGGAAGGACGAATGGAACCACAGCAAGGGAAAAGTTCAACGGGCAAGCGGACTCGTGTACTGCCGCTTCGGCTGGAGCGACCAGCGACTCGCGACCAGCGACTAGCGAGACTGAACAGCCACTGAGGGGTCTGACGCCGACTCGGCTCAACCATCGCAGCCGGTAAATGACGATGGCGCAACCCCGGAGACCGCTGACCTTTCACAGCCACCTTTACGGCGATCAACACGAACTCGCAAGCCCATACAACGGTTCTAAATTAAGTGGGAAGGAATCTTATGTTTTGTTGAGTGTTCATCGCGGCCCACCAGCCAAGACAGCTGTGCGCGCGCATTCTCTTATCGCCTAGGTTTCCCTTTCCCCCCTGCACTATATAATACGGCAGCTGTGCCTGAATAAACGTCCTTGTTCCACCACCAGCTAGGGCGTCGTTACTACTGCGGCTTGCCGCAGTGGGTTACTATAGTATGTGCCGTGCCTATTCACTAAATACTCTTTAAGCCTGCAAAACAAGTTCATGAAAGAGGATTTCTTTTGTGATTGATGTATGCACACATACGGCTGCAAGCCTTCTGGTTGGGAAGTCAATGAACTGACTTGTACTACAGTACTTCATCGCATTACATGGCCAAAAGCTTCAGGGGAAAGCCTTCTTACTATTCTGTTAGCTGCTGCAAGTTCTTTTCCATACAGTGGTTCACAGATCATTTCAAAACATCATTTGGTATCAAGGATGCCAAATAATTTGGTGCCCAGTTTAGCTGCTGCAGTGGTACAGTGGTTACAGTAGTCAGCTGCCAAAAAGACAATTCAATTCCGGCCATGACGCTCACATTCCGAAGGTAAAATGCTTGAGGTTCATGTAGTGTGACTTAGGTACACATTGAAGAATTGCAGCCGGCTGAGGTTTCATGAGCCTTCCACTACGGCTTGCCTCATATTGCTGCTTTAGTATTGGCACGTAAAACCCTAGCAGTTATTAGTAGTAGTACACGTTTCATAACCAGTGAGGTGTCACGGTGTACAAGTCTTAATTGTGTGTCATGGGTGCTTTAGAAAACAAAAGGAATTCTGAACATTTAATGGAAGTTAGAAGAAATGATGTTTAAGATCAAAAGTATGCATGACTTTTCCGTACATGTTACTGCATGGACCGAATTCTTGACCACTAATTCTTGGCCATGAAGCATCACCATGTCAGAAGATCAGGTCAGTGCTCTCATGTAATCTGGTCTAACCGCACACATGTGCAATGTGGCAGTTTAATTTTTCGTGAACTAGGATAGTCGGATACTAATTATGAGACAAGCAGAGTGTGCTTTGCCATCGCTGACGCTTTATGACTTGAAACGATGGCAGTCTTTTTCTTTTACTTTGTCAAAACTATCCAAACTAGAAGAGAAGCTCAGCTTGTCATAACTTTGTGTGTTGTCTGCACATATTACTCTTTACTCTAAATTTACCCTATGTATGCGCATTCTTTTCGCAGCTGTGTTCCACGTGTACGTCGAGGATGCTACACCAAGAATGCTGCTGAGAAACAAACGAAGAGTGTCTGCTAGTCCGCAAGCACGTGACGCAGAGTCGGGGTGGCACGCGGCGATTTCAAGATGGTTAAAAAGGGAACACCAAGATAACTGTCATTTATTGTGTCTAAGAGGGTTATTTTAAAGAAGATTGCATTAAATGAAACTTGACATAAACATCACTGCAATTATGCTTCGTGATTAGTAAAACTGGAACTGAAACTTGGAGTACAGCTATGATCACCACGAAAATGAGCTGTGCTTGTTTAAGCAGATCAGCCGGTGCCATGCATGAGTACATTGCTCACCCTTTTTCACATGTTGCTTTTCGACTTTAAGCGTGGCCACTGTGTATTATTTTTTGTGTTGTATTATGCTCTTTCTACATGCAGTATGGCATGTTGAAAGGAGTATTGGATGAAGGTTTAATTATTTCATGTTTCACATTGTTTCGCATAGTTTGTGACATGATTTGTTGAACACTCTGCGTACTTCCACAATTGCTTAAAGGGGCACTGACATCAAAATTTCGCTGCTAAGACAGCCTGAGGGGTCAATTTTCGTGAACATGTACATGTCATCTACCAAATCTCAGCGGCTAACACAGCTCCGAAAGTAATTTAAATGAATATTGAAGTTCGCATGCGCAATCGAGAGCTAGACACCGTACATCGCGACATCGACAACAGCAAAGGTGACCCCCAACTTCCGCGACATCACCACGGCAGCTGAGCTCCGAACAGTCAGCTAGCAATGATGACGTCATAGCCGCCATTGCTTATTCGCTGCGGCTGCGTTAGTAGACTGCCGGCGACACCAGGCCTCAAGAAAATAGTTGCAACCCAAAGACGATGAGCGCAACGGCGGCAACAACGCGCAGGACGTGCGACAGGCGAAAGAAAACGAGCACGCGGCGGTTGTCGTGCGGAAGTGTGTCACAGTTATGTGTGCTCACGTGGTCGAACTCGTTTATCGTATTGCGAGCGCTAGATGACGCCAGTTGCACCGGGCGCTTTGTCGTTTTTTGAGCTCTCCCAGACCAGAGACACTCTCTAGGCCGACATCTCCTCCTTTCGTCTCATTAAACGCTTTCTTCTTCTTTTCTTCTCCCAAACCAAAACTGGAACTAGTCGCTAATAAACAGGCCGTAAATAATTATCTGGCGCGCGCTGGAGCAATGGATGTGCCGTTTTATGGCTAACAAATCCTCAGCTATGTATTGCAGCAAAAAACATCAGACGAAAATTTTCGTGTCAGTGCCCCCTTAACACTTAAGGTGTCATCATGCTGAGCACTTGGCCGTGGGTACGATTCCGGGCCACGGTGGCCATATTTCGATGAGAGCTAATTGCACGAACATCCAGCTTTAAGGGCACATTATGGTACACCGGGCAGTCAAAGCTAATCTAAAGTGTTCTACCACTGTGTGCATCATAATCATGTCATGGTTCTGACATGTAAAATCCCCAAAATGTTTGCAGTCTGGTCTGAAGGAAGGAAGGAAGGGGAAAACAGAAAGGCAGGGAGGTTAACCAGAAGGGAGTCCGGTTGCCTACCCTACACTGGGGAATGGGAAGGGGGAATAGAAAGATGGGGGAGAGAGAAGGAAGGGGAATAATGAAAAAGACGTTGTAGGACAAGTCCAACTGTCAAAGGCGTTCGCGCAAACCAATCATCTTCAAAAACCGCAAAAGTGCTTTTAGTGCCTTGTGGGCCGACGAGCGATGAGGGCGGTGTTCCAGTATCGTCTGTAAGGAAAGTGGCCGATCGTCAAGGTGGCGTAGCGTCTCAGCAAGGGTTTTCCTTTCCTCGACGAATCGCGGACAGTGGCACAGCAGATGGTCGAGGGTTTCGTCGGTGTCGCACATCTCGCATGTTGCACTGTCGATCGCTCCAATTAATGCGGAGTGTGTCTTTGTGAAGGCAACTCCCAGCCAAAGTCGACAAAGAAGCGATGCCTCATGTCGAGGAAGTCCTGATGGAGGGCGGAGATGCAGGGAAGGGTTTAGCTGGTACAGTCGCGTTCGCCTGATGTTTGGTGAGTTCCACTCAACCAGTGAGAGACGGCGTGCCAGGTGTCGAAGCTGCATTGCAGCATCTGTCCTTGAGAGTGGAATTGAAACAATGTTCGCTTCTTGATGTGAAGTGCGAGCTGCGCCATGTGCGGACTCGTTGCCGCTGATTCCGCAGTGACTGGGCACCCACTGAAAGTCAATCTCGTGGCCATTTTTTTGGAGGTGGTGGTGAAGCACGATTACATCGTACGTCAGCTGCTCGTGGCATCCACGCCTAAGAGCTGACCATATGCACTGCAACGCCGCCTTCGAGTCCGAAAACACAGCCCATTTCCTCGGCCTCTCAGTACGGATGAATTCAAGCGCACGACGTAAAGCCGTGAGTTCTGCCGCCGTGGACGTCGTGCCATGATGACGTCTTTCGTCGAATCGTTATCCCCTGCGTTGGTACAACTACCGCTCCGCCAGAACTGGACGACGTAGTCGATCCATCGGTGTATACGTGTACGTGGTTACCGTACCGTTCGTACAACAGGTGTAAGCTGAGTTGCTTTAGCGCAGATACTGGTAGATCTGTCTTCTTCTGTATCCCAGGAATTGTGAGGTGTACTTGTGGGAGACTCAAACACCACGGAGGGAGCACTCGCTTAGCCGCAGGCGTGTACCCTGGAGTAAACGCCGCACTGTGTGCATTCACATTAGCGCTGAATGACGTGCGGGGCCTTGCAGCAACGAGGCTCGCCAGATGGTGTGAGGGAGTCCTAGCCACATGCCTGAGGTGAAGTCGCATGGTCTCAACGGCGATGTGCGTCGTGATAGAGTAATCCTGCGCTATGGCAATGGTTTCAGCCGTTGACGCGCTGCGTGGTAAGCAAAGGCATATCTTAAGCGCTTGTGCTTGAATGCTCTGTATCGTGCGCAGGTTAGTCTTGCAGGTGTTGGCGATAGCAGGTAGGCTGTACCGCAGGAATCCGACGAACAGCACCCTGTACAGCTGTAGCATAGCGTGTATGGACAGGCCCCAGTTTTTCCCTGCGAGGAATCTGAATAAGTGGCAGATAGCAGTCAGCCGTTTCTTCACGTAGTTCACGTGCGGAGTCCAAGACAGGTCTCTGTCAATTCACTGACTGCTGTGGTGGTGATTCACATCGTGCATATCGTGTTGCATGAATTTCTATTGGTGTTGACGGCGTGCCCATGCCCCTTTCGTTTGTCGCTCATATACTAAGTGCAGCGCGTAATTGAGGGTACTACGTTACTGTGCTGTTACTAAGCGCGATGTTGTTGTTAAACTGCTCTTTTATTGCTCATTTGAAACGTACAGCCAATGACACTGAACGTAATGCGTGTACAAAGTATCTATTCCCGCTGCTCCTGTCGTCGAGCTTGCAAAAGTGTTGTCAGAGTGCGAGTGCCTTCCTTGAAAAATGGTAGGTTTTTTTAAAGCTGTCGATAACACGATTCGGAGCACCGTGCCTGCCGCCTCGGATTGCGCATCTTGATTGTAATTACAAATGCCACTCAACTAACTCTTTAGCAGCCGCCTTAGAAGTGCAGCGCGGTTAGTCAACTATCTTTATAATTGGTCGGACTGTGTAGACACGCACTACACGAATGAGTATGTACTACCATATGTGTTCCAGGGTGTAGAGAGTGAAAGGACTGTCACGTTCGCTCACGTGCGGTCCGGTGAATGATGAATGCGGTACACGGTAGGTAGGCAAGCACACACACATATATTCAATGGGCACTCTCAAAATGGGCACTCTCAAATAAACAAAACAGCAATGCTCGCGGGCTACACATTCAGTCTTACGCATGCATCGTTCTAAATGTGGAAAGTTACGTGCATGTGCGCAAGCTCACGGCTATGTACACGTCGGTAGCTCGAGGCGTCAGTGTGCTGCCTTCGGGGACGCGGCGGGCAGGCGAGGTTGTGGAGCTCGAATGCTGGTGGCGGCTCTGGCTCTCGAACGCAGCACGGAGTGGCGTCGGCCCAGCGCAGGTAAAGGCTGAGACCCCAGTAGGTGGCGGCCACACTGGTCACCCGGCGAGGTCAGGCAGCAGTCACCGGCTACCGACGTTCGCAGGGCCGGTCAGGAGGCTGCCCAGCGCTTCAGCCCGGGTAGCCCTCTTCAGACCTCGGCTCCTCGAACGCCGGCTTCCTCTGCCTTCGTGGCGGCTGTCCTGCTCCTCGTGCCTTCCTCCTGCCGCTTCTTCCCTGCCGCCACCGCCACGTGCACTCGTTTTGTTTCTCCCACAACGCGCCGCTGACATAGCTGCCTTCGTCGTTGTCGTCTTTTCACCACACTACCCCCCACCGAAGAAAGTTGTTTCCCCTCAAACAACTTTGCTATGAGGAGTTCGGATGGCGGAGTAGCACCGGTTTCACTGGCACATAGCAAGGCACATGTGAATGTTCATAGTTGTTGGCACTGTTGGCACATTCCTAAACAACACACGCACACTTCTACAGAGCGACTATCACATTAGTACATATACACATACATATCAAATTTAAGTTTCTCACACTGCTGACCCAGTTCTACAGGACACACACAGACGCAGAAAGAAAAGAGGGCACTGCATATGCATATACAAGAGTTCGTGTCCTATACATGCTTAAGAAAAATATGCATGGTCAGTCTAAACACAGGGCAAACGTAGGGACAGCACGACGCACAAAGAAATACGCATGAACAGTCCAAAAGCCGAAACTAAGATAGCGCCCAGTTATTAGTACAGCCCTTTAAGTAATCGCGTCCCACACCAGCCGTATGCCACTTTTCACAGTCACCGAGGAAAGCCTAGACACTTGTAGTTGATTCCCTTCAGACGCATCTCTTCCGTTACAACACAACAGCAGAGTAGGACGCTCAAAGGTGCATGCTCCGCGCGTGTAATGCGTGTACGCCAACGGGAGTCGTTGACCGTAACCGCGACGCACCAGACGCCTTCGGTAAATCACATCAGAAAGGTCAACGCTTAACCTATGTCGATCAGCTGTTGACACTTGCGAACTCTCAGCAGGTACACTATCCGATTTCATGAACGTCTCAAAAGGTGTATGAGCGTTCTTGCTGATTAGGCCGAATATAAATAACGGCGCACCGTTGGGAGTTTCATTCAATGGACGCAGCTCAGGAGTGTTTGCCCCTGTGCGCCGATTATCTCCAGCAAGTGTTGGAAAAGTAGGCTCTTTCTCTTCACCAAGAGTGCTACACAGTTCCAGTTCGGCTTCACCAGTTTTCACAGTGCATTCTGGCACTGTGTCGACATTTACGTCACGATCATTCTGGCGGCTTACGCCATCCCATCCTACTGGTAGAACTTGGAGCTCTACTGTCTCCGTCTTGATGAGCCCTTGCTCATTCTCTCCTACTTCTTTAGGATAGGACACAGCTGCGCTGTCCTCACAGCTCAACCCCCCAGCATTTACAAGAGGGTCACACAAATGGTCTTGAACCATGCTTGTGTTGTGTGTAACCGCAGCAAGCGGCACACCTAAATACTGGGCAGCAAACGCCTCGTAGGCTTCTGTACTGCATTGGCCATCATGCTTCAGAGGGTCTCTTCCCTCGCCAAATATTCTTGCCCTCCTAGGCAATCTACAAGAGAACTCATCAGTTAGTTCGGCAGGGACTGTTTGACTAGCTCGTTGCAGTTCCTGCATGCGCAGCCGAAGCTCTAACAGCTGGCGTTCCCCGGCTTGCCACTGCAACTCCCGCTCGTGATATTCTTTCGCAGCTTCGCGCTCTAGTGCACACCTCTCGCGTTCCCGCTCCCGCTCCTTCTCTAACCATTGCTGAAGAGCCTTGCCTGTGAGTCCCAACTGCTTACCGACACCTATCAGTTTTCCCACATCCATCTTCAACCACCGCACATGAACAAAGTGAGGCTCTCAGAAGGTCTTACGAGAGCTTAGTCCTGTAACGCGGACGCCAGAAATGTAGTGAGTGAAAGGACCGTCACGTTGGCTCACGTGCGGTGCGGTGAATGATGAATGCGGTACACGGTAGGTAGGCAAGCACACACACATATATTCAATGGGCACTCTCAAAATGGGCACTCTCAAATAAACAAAACAGCAATGCTCGCGGGCTACACATTCAGTCTTACGCATGCATCGTTCTAAATGTGGAAAGTTACGTGCATGTGCGCAAGCTCACGGCTATGTACACGTCGGTAGCTCGAGGCGTCAGTGTGCTGCCTTCGGGGACGCGGCGGGCAGGCGAGGTTGTGGAGCTCGAACGCTGGTGGCGGCTCTGGCTCTCGAACGCAGCACGGAGTGGCGTCGGCCCAGCGCAGGTAAAGGCCGAGACCCCAGTAGGTGGCGGCCACACTGGTCACCCGGCGAGGTCAGGCAGCAGCCACCGGCTACCGACGTTCGCAGGACCGGTCAGGAGGCTGCCCAGCGCTTCAGCCCGGGTAGCCCTCTTCAGACCTCGGCTCCTCGAACGCCGGCTTCCTCTGCCTTCGTGGCGGCCATCCTGCTCCTCGTGCCTTCCTCCTGCCGCTTCTTCCCTGCCGTCACCGCCACGTGCACTCGTTTTGTTTCTCCCACAACGCGCCGCTCACATAGCTGCCTTCGTCGTTGTCGTCTTTTCACCACACAGGGGGAGCAGACTGTAAACAGCACAAGTCCATATCAAGTCCTTTTACCGGGACTGGGTGGGCAAAAGTGGACATCCCTGCAGATTAATTCTGTACTGCAGTGACTGCAGTGCATTAATTTTGTACTCCAGTGACTAAGCTAATAGGTCAAATGCGCAGTGTTGGGCATGATATGTGATAGTAAACTTCACGCTTGTCTTTAATTAAATTGCTTACAATATCCTCTGACAAGTAAGAAAGGGGACGTGTACTCTGTGCTGTTACCCGTATTGTGATGTCACTCAGGTAGTCACTAATACAGCATCTATTAAGCATAATTACACTTTAGGTTTTCTCTTTCATAGTAGTTGAGTGTGTACAAGCCTGGTGAAGCTGAGTGAATGTGTGCTTGAGCATTGTCCTTGCTTCCTAAAATGCCAGGAAGCAGTGCTATGACCATATTGTTGCTTATATTGTTTGTCATTGCTCAAAAGAGGCAGTGAAATCTGGTAGCTATGCCGAAATAATCTGGCCTGCCAATGCCTGCTTTAAATATGAATATTTTCTTGCCTTTTTAAAGCCATTATTTACACACGGGGTAGCGATAAGACAATGAGACTCATAATAGTAATGAATGCAGATTAATAAATGTAAAGATCATTATATCCCCCATCACACTGAGGGGTTATAACATTAGTTAAAATTCGCAATGATGCTAAAGACCCCGGTCTGCAGCAGATTAGACACCGCTGCAAGGTAATATGTGTAGTGTTTCATTATGAAAGAGCAAAAGGCGGCCAGAAAGCGCCAGCAGGTGTTATGATATTTAAGAAACGATGCATTGAATTAGGGGCATAGCTGGAAAGAGCAAAAGGCAGCCAGAAAGCGCCAGCAGGTGTTATGACATTTAAGAAACGATGCATTGAATCAGGGGCGTCGCTGGAAGTTTATTTGTATATCTGCATGTGTGTTCTTATGTGCATGCATATATAAGCAACCCCCTGCCAACCCCCCAATCCGCTCTGGATACACCTGTGCAGTCAGTAATAATAATGACATTGTGTAACATTGCCTGTACATACCTTTAAAAGATGTGTGCAGTTGAGTCCCACATGACAACAATGTTTTCCTCAAATGCAAAGTTTCACATTCGAGCAACCAGTACGGCCCTCCTTTTGTAGCAGTGCTATGATTTGGCTAGACGTATTATTGTTACTTCAATCTGCCTTGCTGTCCTTGCAGGATTAGTTCGAGTTCCACATTCAGTAGAACACTTCAGGGCTGTTTTAGTTGTATGTCTCTTCTCACCTGGTGGCTGTAACTGAACTCTAAGAAAAAGCAACTACATACGTGCCACTTGTAGTTCAGTAAATTGTGGAGATATGGAAAACTGACAAGGTAGTCAAGAAACTTGCGGTTGAGAGGATGGTCGACGCTTAAAGAGGAAAGCCGTGAAAAGCTGAATGGGTAGCAATGATGGCTTTAAGGTTTTTAAATGACCCTGGGCTTACCTTCTCACTGTTTATATATTTTGCTTGCGATTGGCAACCAGGAGAGAGAAAATGCGTACTATCTTTGCTTGTCCTGTTATTTGGCGTAATGTTTCCACCCATGAGGGCAGCTGACATACTGGTCTCATTCTTGCTCATGGTTGTGAACACTTAGTATAACTCATTCTTATTGTTGCTTGAATCAGCAGCACTGGACGGCAGAATCGATTTTCCTTTTCTTAGGTTTAAACTACCAGTTGTGTAGTTTTCGCCCATTAAAACAATAAACAGCTTCCTATGCTCAGTACTTGCACCGAGTGCCCTTAGTTTTTGAAAGGCTATTATAAGCATATTTCTTGTACTTATGCTGAAACTATGCTGTGCTAGTGTCTCGAGTCTTGCACTTGTACGTGGCCGTGCCTTGAGTGTACAACTAGATGTGTCGCAATTACCTTAATGTTCAAGCCGGTAATAATTGCTATACATCTCTCTGCCACGCTACTGCATTATGCATTTCATCATTTTGACCTTACACTGCAACTTGTGCCACACGCTGGAACCACTGTTGTTTCATGCATTTGTACTCACAGCCATGTTTTCAATTTGATGTTTAGATGTGATCAATTTAAACTGAAGAGCACTCTTTCTTGTTTTGGACATTTGTGCAGATGACAAGTCATTTTCTTGACAACCTTCCAGTTTTCACAGTTGTGGGTCTACTTGGAGCTCTCCCAAATTTTTAAAAGCTCCAAAATTTAAGAAAATGAGATTTTGCAGATGTTTCAGACTTCACAAATGCACTGTCAAGGTTCCCACAGAGCTAATGCATCATTGCAAATGAATTTACGGACAAATCTGTGCCCCAAGGTTCAATTTTCTGGCTATATACGGGTTGCAAAACCCAGAAGGCAGCTTTTTAGCATGTCAAAGGTTCATGCACAATGGTAGTCAGACCCGCCGGGACTGCATTGGTTAGATACAGGGAATGGGGTGCTCTGGCACGCCTATTCTTGGCCATCCAAGGCACCTGCATGTAGCCTACTTGCAGCACAGGCTTTTGCGAAATCTGAAGCACCTACTCTAGCTGAACATGCAAGCAAAACGCTCACTGCACGTTACAGATTTAGTGAGGATGTCCAGCGCCGTCATAATGCATGCCCACTTTTTCTGTGCAGGAAGGCTACATTGTAAGGTTTGCAAACCGCCTAAATCGCTCATGTCGGGCCATGCTGCTCCATTATGAAAGCCACAATTTTGTACTTCTTGTGGGCTTGGCCAGGCTTTACTGCTGATGGCCCTTTCGGTGGCCTCTTAGGTGCGCCTTACTTACTGTCGCTTTATAGGTCTGAAATTGCTGTTATGTGGGGTTTAACGTCCCAAAACCAGCTCTGCTATGACAGATGACGTAATGGAGGGCTCCGGAAATTTTGACCACCTGGGGTTCTTTAACGTGCACTGACATCGTACAGCACACGGGCCTCAACATTTCGCCTCCATCGAAATGAGGCCGCCGCAGCTGGGATTCGATCCCGCGACCCTCGGATCAGCAGCCGAGTACCGTAGCCACTAGAGCACCGTGGCGGGGCTGGTCTGAAATTAAAAATAAAAAGTCACCTTTTCGTTTTTGGTGGTCAGCGCTATCGTTATCACTTGGCATGAGGTAGAGTTTCTCTGTTCTGTTTTTTTATTATGTATTTGTTTTGGAGTTTGTTTAAGTCTCCATACTCTTAATCTGGATCCACATAAGATCCACTTAGTAGCTGGAACTATTTTGCAAAAAAGGTCCGCTTATATATTTGGAACCACGTTCCACATACTTTAAAAAGTATATGGAACAGTGCACCACTTATTTTTACCTATCAATTATGTGGATCGTCGTTCCACATAAGAGTACATGGAACCCTGTTCCAAATAAAAGGGTCGTTTCAGTTACTGGAACGGTGATTCACATAAAACAGTAATGGCTATATCCGGTGCGCCGTTCCAGGTACTTTCAGACCTGCTTTTTATATAAAACAATGTTCTAATAGACATTTAGGAAACTGTCCTATGGGTTCCCACTTCTGCAATATTTTGGTTTCCCCTGTCAGTACAACCTGAGGTCTTATGCCAAGCTGGCTTGGCATGTGGCCTGCGGTGATACTAACAATTGGAAAGCAGAAATTTTAGCAGCAATGCAGTCCCTGATAGTTCCCGACAGTTGCCTATTAGAGCAAAGTTCTACATAAAAGGAGGTTTGATGTACCTGGAATGGCAGTAGAAAGCTTGGCTTCACCTGCCGGACCATGTTCTGGCCTTTAGCTGCATGTAAAACAAACAAGGTACCTAAATTAAAACACCTATGAAACAAATTATTACACTGCTTTTCAAGATGAGTAAACTTTATTGAGTGGCAGTACTGCATACATTGAAGTCATGTTCATCTCAAATTTCATTGAAAATGACTAGTCAACATGGAATAAATACCAAGAGCAAAAAGAGAAATGGCCCGAGACATAAGTGCACCACATACAAATAAACTTGCACATCGCCTGCGCAAAAACAAACCTTAAACGAGGCTATAAAATAGGCTGGCTTATCACAGGAAATAAGGTAACTAAAATGCGCAAGTACCCATCTGCCATTTACCGAGTTTATGCATCCCCGTTCCAAAAGAATTCAGTACTCTAAGAATTATACGAAAAAGGCATAAAACAATGGGCTTACAGAGTTGAATTAAGACAAGACCAATGAAGAATATGTAGTGGATGAGTTATTAAAGGGAAGAGACAGTGCAAGCCCCCCCAATATAAAGAATGAAACCTTTGCACACAAAAACTTGCCGAAAGCCATCTGGCAAATATCGCAACAAAAACATCACACTAGAAACAATATTGTTGGCAGATCACAGATATAAGTATAATACAAAGCTAATCATGACCAAAACACTATAAGCCCCTGAAAAAGCCTTCCACTCCAGGCAGGTTACTTGTCCCAGCATTGTGTAGTTTGGGATAACTCATCCCAAACACTACCAAGAAAGCTAGTGTAAATGTTTCCAAATATCCTGCCCCAAAAATATCTGGAATCATGTTACACATTTTTAAAAGTCAACAAGGCAGCAGTGAAATATAAAAGTATGAAACCCTGAAAAATAAGAGATCTCTAAATACCCAAACAACTCTGACCTGGAAAATACAGGTGCGATATCATAAAGAAAAAGAAAGAAAAAAAGCCTTCCTTGAATCCTACAGCCAGTACTTTGCCTTGGTGATAAATCATAAAGGGCATGACTTCAGTGTTGCAGCTGACATTCTGCTTCTGCCTACCAAACATTTAGCACGTCAATACTAGGCCTGACCGCTTGAGGTTTTTCTACTGACTTTACCTTAAATGGCATGAAACCACTGTCAAATGGCTCACCCTTCAGAAAACACTCTCTGCACAAGTCCCAAATCTATTGAAAAGTGTGTGGGTATGACGCGTTTAAAATGAAATATACAGGGAACAGGAGGATGGCTGCCTTGTCAGGTGATGATGCAGGTGGTAAAGCCACAATGTTTTCCTTGCAGGCAATTTCGAAGTTGTCATTCTTTTTTGAAATGCATGGGTCTGGTGGAGACCTATTGCCAAGTTCTTGTGCCTTTAAAGAAAAGAGAAGCAGCAAATTTTAAGTACACAATGGCTTTAAATTCTGTTCATGACTATACCCATTTTATAAAGCTAATTTATTTCACTATGATTTCTTGGTTTCCTTTCTTTCAAACCTGCAAAAGGTGCCAGTGTTCACAAAAAATCTATGAGCATGCTGCATCGAAAATTACTTAGTGTGAACAGAATCACCGCTTTATTTCTGGAAAAAGCATTACCCTTTTCTGGTTGAATGACCTGAGCATAAATCGGCATTTCCAGCCTTGAGGGATATTTAGTTACTAACCAAACAATATATTAATTACTGCACACTTCATACTTGACGCACTTACAACTACAAATAAATGTCCTCTTTACTCCATTATCTGCTGTCCAGTACTGTTATGATGCTTAACATAAATTACAGGTGCAACGTGATTTTAAAATTCTGATCTAAAATTCACCTTTCCATACTTTTTTAGGTATTTTGTCTAGGGAACTACAGCCCCGAAGTTGTTTTTTAATCAGTCCCTTTCGATTCAAGACATAAGAAAGTGCCATCTAACTGTAGTAAAAGCTTCAGCATCAGCCTTCTTAGGTCGAAGAAATTCTTCCAGTCCCATGAGATTTCCCCAGTCCAAAATCTCTTGCATTTTGCTTAGCTTGGCCTCCACAGCCTCTACTGCGTCTTTAAACCTTATTTCTGCTTCAAAGGCAAGCTGAAAGAAATGAACATTGATTGACACTTTATGGCCCAGTGAAACAAAAACAGGCCCTAGAATAGCTTCAAACACTTTAATTCTACTGACCGATAGATGAGAGAAAATATCATCTTTGCACAACTGCTCAAGCAGTGGAGTTGACTCTATATTGATCTTGACTTAGATGACATCTTTTGATTTCTGGGGTTTTACATCCCAAAACCAGCTGCAATTATAAGAGCTGCCATAGTGGAAGGCTCTTATAATTAAATTTTGATCACCTGGTATTCTTTATCGTGCACTGACATCGCGACAACCACACATAGTAATATCCATGGAAAAACCCTTGACGTTAACACTAAAATGGCTAAATGCATCTACCTGATCGCAGAAAATGTATGCACATAAATGAAAATTGATAGCATAGTTGAAGAGATGGCAAGTAGCTCATCAACAAAAAAAAATAGAAAATCCTCCTGTCTGGAAGCTAGAGCTAAGGAAATGACACCGGGGTACAACCCAGGAAGTAATGGCAGTGAGCCAATAACGCATTTTCATTCGAGAATCTCAAAATATTTTACACAAGTGCAGCTTCCAAACTGAGCTGCAGCACAGGCATTCCTAACATTCCTTGCCTGCCACAGCTGTGGCCAGTAGGCATAAATGCTTGGACTGACAGCCAGCACAACACTAAATACCTGCTAACATCTAGTAGTTCCCAATGATTAAACGTCTTTGAAAAATGAAATTCTCACCTTCAGTTGAAGAAGTGCGTCAGGATTTGGGACTGGGTTGTTGGAAGCATGGTCACTTTCTGCAGGCTCCTCCGATACTTTCCCATCAGAAGCAGCCGCGTTTTCCTCGTTTCACTCAAAGACCACATGAATGCTTTCTGAAATAACATGAGTCAACATTGAAATACATGGCGGTATATGCCTCGCATGGTAGTGGCCTCTCCAGATAATGCGGGAATCGAGTGCTCAATATGGAATGGTTATAAATATGCTATTACATTTAACATAACAAAATCTGTAACAAATATATTCAGAATGTGTTTTTTAATGCTACTGCCACGTATAAACATTACTGTTCAAGTCACAGGATGTGATAAATTCTGTGCTGCGGAGCAAAATTTATGTAAAAAAGGTGTCTCCATCTCAGATCTTATCCTCTAGGTATATATCCTGTGTGGTGGCATGAGTGAGCCAAGCCAGGACTGCTGGTGGATTAGGCTGCTGCATAAGATTTTCACAGATCATAACTACGTGCCTATTACATGCATTTTCGATGAAGATTTTATTGTTGCATCACATTCTATGGTCTGGCAGATGCCTCTGAAAGGTTGAATTAAACCTTATTTACCCATCCAATATTAATCTAAAACTAGTGTCGCTTATGAGCTTCGCCTGTATTTGGGGGTACCCCCCCCATAGATTTATACCACTTCTTTCAACAGCAGACCACATTAGTATGCCACCCTGACAAACTAAATCAACCAGTTTACAGGGCGTTCGTGAACATCTATTTAAAAAGGTGTGAAAGCTGTCTCCATATGGTTCGCGACTATATTATACAACATAATTGACACTCTCAGGGTAGCAAGATACGAATTTTGATTTTATTACCTATTTTTATTTCTTTTAAAGCCTGTTTCAAGCACAAATTCACTAATTTTTAAAAATCATCATACCAGGGGCTTATTTGGTCAGTGGAATCAAATTAAAAATTAATTAAATTTCATGTTCGTACAACCACATGCTTTTTTTATGAACACTAATGCCAATGTATCTTCAAGCAAGAACCATGTGAAAACAGGTACCACATGAACTACTGTGTTAAATAGGCTGCAGTAAACATGGACCGGAGAAAGTTAAAAGCAATCAGTCAGGATCTTCCCTGCACAGTGAGACAAAAGCTACAGAAAGCACGCTATTGTCTGTAGCAAACTGTGCGGCATGCGAACAGGCTAACATATCCGATGGAGCAGACAACACTGGTCACGCTTACAGGCCACGGGAGCACCTTGTTCACTGGGAGCTAAAGAAACTGAGGTGAGAGCTCAACCACATTAAAATCAGTTCCTGTGAGGCCCAGAGAAATGGCAGCACCTCTCAAATAATGAGTGGAGCAAAAAGCAGAAAATTTTGACCTTCAGTTACTGCCACAATATTACGGCAGCAACCACGTAGGACATCTTCACAATGCCATATTGCAGTAGGAAGCCTCAAAAGGTAAACAGCAAAAATGTAAGATATTGGTCATTTTTAACCACCTGCTCAATCCAAAACAGGCTGAACATTAAACTAATGCTAGACATGGTAGTTCTCACAGAGCAGTCCAAATACCAATGTGCACAATGAATTTTAGGTTAGTATTTACTATGAACACTCCTATGAACCGAGCTGTGCAAAGATTAAAGTACTAACTTACCCAACCGAAATTAAGATCTGTTTTTTTGCCAGGGCCTCTTGCATCAAACAGCATTTCCAGGAAAGTATCCGCCAATGTGCTAGCAGAAGCTTTGTATTGCCACCTTCTGACTGCTGTATTCAGACTGTTGATCAAGTTGTTTTCACTGAAAAGTTGTTTGACAAGTGATTTGTAATCCGACAATACGAAAACAAAGACAATGAAATTCCAAAACTGATGGTGCGTACTTCCTTCAAGAATGTAAGAATTTCATCTCTTAATTGGGTGTTCATGTGGTGCCTTGTTTTGAGAGGCAAATCATGTCCATTCAAGAACGGGTTCAAATATGAGGACAGCTGCGGTATGAATTTCTTGTTCCATTGCTTGTAAGTCAGTGCTTGCCCTCTAGCCAATATAAAAATAACCAAAATCATTTATGCTTTTATTCGCACACAAAGCACTTCAAAACCTGAAACTGATTTGTTTATTTATTTAGAAAACACTGCAGGCCAGGAAATGCACCAAGCAGAAGTGGAGCAGTTACAGAAAAAATGTACACGACCAAAGACAATACAGGCGTGGCAAAATAACAGATAGGTATATAACACAGTAAAGTACAAGATCATAATCGCAGTTCGAAATAATTTTCAATGAATTTGAGCTTCCAGAATCAAAAATATGAGGCGACAGGTTGTTCCAATCTGTTATCGTGCGAGGAAAAAAAAGAGCAAAAGAGTATTGAAAATTGTTAGTATGGGCAAAGATAGGGGTGAAGTTGTGCGGATGTATGGTCTTGTGGGATGCAAAGATAGCGGAGAAAGGGTGTGTGTTAGGTCTAGAATACATACATACATAGGTGTAACATTATAGTTATTTAAATATCTAGAATTGTGGTGGTACTGAGGACAGAAAAAAGGGCAAGCGTACTTTTGCTTTCACATTATATCATTGAGGTCTGAGCACATCCTAAGAAATGACAGAAAAGATTTCTAGTGATTACATTGTATATAACGTTCTAAATGAGGCAGCTGGGTGTAGAAGCGAGACGAACAGCGGACAGAACTGATACCTGCATACCAAAAGAGAGGCCATGGGAGAAGAAACCTCTACTTTGTGACAATTATCTCATGCCCAGTCTCCCTTAAAACAAAGCAGTTAATGTCACGATCATACTGCCGCAGCATAAAGACCTTGCACAGAAAGAAATCTCGGCTTGAGACACGAGCAAATGTGATGGCCTTAAGAAAACCAATGCCCCAGAAGAGGTCGGTCATTATCATACTAAGCAACGTACTGTAAGGGGGCATACAGATTACTCGGAAACTAACACGCGAACCAGTAACGTGGTCGGAGTCATGAATGTCGAGCGGATTCCGGCCCTCGAGCACGAAAATCGATGCGAGTTAACGTTTACCGATTACATTTCGTCAAAACAAAGTGAAGTTGAGCGCTACGAAAAAAATTTCCGCGCAGAACTTACGATAGCGTAAATTACGAAGTAAGCATATTAATTCGATATGCCTTTACGCCCGCTGTCTCGTGATCCGAAATTTGGCGGAAAAACTGCCGTCATTCAGATTGCTCTGTTGCGCGCGCTAGAAACAAATCCGCCGGGGTGGTACTCAAGCAATCGGGCTACGTGAGCAGTAATTGCCTTCGGGGAGTGAGTTTGGCAGGCGTGCCCGAATTCAATTGAATACATAGGGTAGCGTAGTGGTATCCTACCCTACGACAGTGGCGTTTTTGGTCTCACTTAAAACAGCCGAGCACATAAATATGCAGCACTGACCTTTGTTTGCGCCTCGTGGAAACTTCGCCGCTCCGCTTCGCCGTAACGGTTCCCGCCAAACTGGCCGACAGCACACTACCTTCACTTCTAGTAGTTCGCATCAGGCACGGCACGCGCTACTGCGCTGTGTCTGCCACAGGTGGCGTGGGTGAAGTAGAACGTTAATAGACGAGGAGAAAAATTAGTTGTGAAAATATGTGTGATTCGGGAAAAGAATTTTTGTAGAGGAAACAGAAATAAAGCTAGATCTTAGTGTCCCGGCTACCGCCCCGTTATAAAAGGGACGCTCCTAATATCCATCCATCTATCGTTCACAACTAGCGGAGCGAAAGCTGGGAGGTGGGGGCGCTGCGATCGTAACAAGTGTTTGCGCAGTCCCACTTTCGTGCTTTGGCGTTGTAGCAGTTGCGGCCCCACTGTACATCGTGTCGCGAGCCGGCGAGGAGAGCTCGTCTGACGCCGCGCATGCGCATCTGGAGGTAGCGATTGGATGGGCGATTTGGCCCGTGGCCAGCCCGCGGAACAGCGCGTGAAAACCGCGCGGCCGTCGCCGCTTCTTTTTTCTTCTCTCCGGAAATGACAACGCGCCGTGCACCCACAGGGCGCAGTGTTTATATATATATATATATTCTACTTAATACATTACATAAACGTAATACACGTGTTAAAGCATATTATAAAGATGTTAGCACACCGCTTAACGCGTTAATTGCTACTAAAGTTCTTTCGCGCCGCTGGCCGTGAGTGCGCGCATTAACCGTACATAACTTTTGAAGAAAGCTTTACAGCGTTGCTGTTTACAATAAGCGCAAAATGTACGCTACTCCATTTCTTGCGTTTCCTTGACCACAGCAAGCCTGGTCATTACCAAAAAAAAAAAGATAATGCGACGCTCTTTGATATACACATGACAAATTACTCGTGTATAGCCGGGGGAAGGTGTGGCAAAGTTTATTAGAAAGTAATGCACCGGCCCGTTTCAAGCAGTTTTTTTTCCTCATAAACGCTAGAATTGCAGGAAAACAATAAACAATGGAGCAGCAGGAGACGGAAGGGTCATTCGGTGAGATACGGTTACCACGAAGAAATCGATGTTTAAACTTCGAATTTTTCCTTTATTGAAGTGCATAATTTATAAAAGTATTATGATATCAGTATTAATACACACAGTTTACTGCATATACTGCGAAGTATTTTAGCTTTTCTAAGTTCAATTTCGTTCCCCATTTCTGAATCATATAGAGTCAACCTTTCCCTGCAAATTGATATTTGTGTTTGCTTGCGGAATTCAGCAAGCCACCACGAGCAGAAAAATGCAAGCACACTTGCATGCGTATGAGCATGCGCAATATGCCGTAACCTGACCCAAGTGTCCATTATACCTGATGGCTATAGTCATTGACTTATTGCTTAAGCGTTGAAAACTGTGTCCCTACTAGACAACAGCGAGCGAATGCTGAACGTTGAACCAAACCCTTTGTTTCTATGGGGCTAGTTATTAGTGAAATGCCCAGCACGTGATAGGCACAACAAGGATTTCGTATAACAGAGGCGTCTAGAAAATCGCGATGTCCACCAGAAATTCTTGAGCCCAGGCAGTTATGGGCTTCGTCCAAATAGCAGAGTGGACACCAAAAGACGCCAGACCTTCGAGAATTCAAGTTATTGATGATTTTAGACGCACTGAAGTAAAATGGAGATTGGAGCTAGCTGGTGAACATTCGTCATTGAAACGGCGCAAACTGAGACACGCATGAGAGGGCAATGCTTTGTTGTACTGCGTGTCCGAAATTAGTGACAGGAAGACCAGGTTCGCAAATGCCGTTTGTACTTTGAGCGCCGCAGACAACCTGACAAGAGGTTCCTGCAAGTTCTGCTTTTAGCTAAGACATATCCTTTGCTGGCGTCGTTTAATCTTTCTACGGCATTGCTGAACACGGATTTCTTTAAAATGTAAAATGACATCACTGAAAATGCTCTTTGGAGTGAACTAGCTTCACACATACAGCCTAAGTTTCCACAATTTCATATGCCATGTGTGTATGAGTAAAGGGCAACTTCGCGCAAAGAGTGCCAAATTTATATGTGGTGCAATGCACACTTCACTGCAGCGCATCATTTATGTGGAACAAGACACAAGCAAAAAATATACAAGCGCACACTCTAGAAATTTTACTGGAACCTAAGTGGAACGGTAGCTGGATCATGCAACACCGCCTCCCCCCCTTTACCGAGTTCCTGATAAAAACGATAAACATAAATGAAACAGAATGAATGTTCCACATAAGATCCACTTATATGTCTTGTTCCACTTATTCAGAGCTAGGATCCAGATAAAAATATGTGGATCACCGTTTTAACTGGAACATATATGGAACCAGATTAAGAGTGATACTGCGAGTGGCGTGTCAGCATTGAGTCTGTCTTTGACACGTTGCATGCGTTTGTGCACATTTTGTGGCTGATACACAGATTATGGTAAAGCTGAAAATCGTGTGCATGGTGCTTCAATTTCGCATGTTTCTGAGCGTTGGAATAACTTGTGGCAGATAACCTTAACAGCACGGCTGATGTCACCAATCAAACAAGAATAACGTTATATGCTCTGTGGAGTGGGAAGACACCGGAAATGGTTATATACATCACGAATTAAGAAGACAAATCCATCCCAATTTCACTCTTCTGCTGATGAGGCTTGGTGGTGCAGTGGATTAATGCATTGTGTTATGCACAGATTGACAAATGCAAGTGTGAATTATGCTATCTTTCGTTTCTCTTCTTTTCCTTTCTTTTTACTATTGTATTATGACTAGCATTACAGCTCTGAACACTACTGTTACAGCTGCGAAGGACCCATCATTTTCACTTGCAAGAGAATTTTGCATCCACTGCTGACGTGCCTGGCTCTAGCAGTGGTGACACGAGTAAAAGAGTGCCAAAGGTGCACCGTGAAGTGACAGCCTATGTTAACTGCTCCCCTGTGATACGTGAAAACCGCGGACACTGGCAAAATAGCAAGAACTGCAAAGCATCGTCGTTGAAAACCAGCGACCAAGTGTCATGCATCGACTATTCCTGCATTGACTCACTCCGTAGTGCATACTTCCTCAGGTAAATGGGTTGAGGACCTTATGGCCTTATGCGCAATCTCGGACTTGTGTGAATGGCATGTAATGGTGACTGTTGGCAACCATCGGTGGCTTAGATTGGCAACATAGTTACACTGTTGAGTGCAGACAGAGGCATCACACTAGCCGAAAAAGGAGCTAATCTGATTGCCTCCAAACCTCACTCTTAATCTGGTTCCATATAAGTTCCAGTTAAAAAGGTGATCCACATATTTTTATCCGGATCCGAACTGTGAATAAGTGGAATGAGACATATAAGTGGATCTTATGTGGAACGTTCGTTCTGTTTTCTTTATGTTTGTCGTTCTTATCTGGAATTCGGTAAGGGGGGGAGGGGGGGAGGCGGTGTTGCATGATCCAGTTACCGTTCCACTTAGGTTCCAGTAAAATTTCTAGACAGTGCGCCTGTATATTTTTTGCTTTTGCCTTGTTCCACATAACTGATACACTGCAGTGAAGTGTGCATTGCACCACATATAAATTTGGCAATCTGCGCGAAGATGCCCTTGACCCATACACACATGGCATATAAAATTGCGGAAACTTAGGCTGCATGTGTGAAGCTAGTTGACTGCTAAGGAGCGTTTTTAGTGATGTCGCTTTACATTTTAAAATATCTCTGTTCAACAATGCCGTAGGAAGGTTAAATGACGCCAGCAAAGGATATATCTTAGCGAAAAGCAGAACATGCAGGAACCTCTTGTCAGGTTACCTGCGGCGCTCAAACTTCAAGCGGCCTTTGTGAACCTTGTCTTGCTGTCACTAATTTCGGACGCGCAGTACACCAAAGCGTTGCCCTGTCGTGCGTGTCTCAGTTTGCACTTACGTTTCAATGACGAATGTTCAGTGCGTCTGAAATCATCCACTTGTATTCTTGAAGGCCTAGCGTCCTTTGGTGTCCACTCTGCTATTTGGACGAAGCCTTTAACCGCCTGTGCTCAAGAATTTCTCGTGGACATGGCGCTTTTTTGGACACCTCTGTTACGAAATCCTTGTTGAGCCTATCACGTGTTGTGCATTTGATTAACAAGTACCACCATAGCAACAAGGGCTTTGGTTAAACGTTCACCCATTCGCTCGCTGTGGTCTAGTACGGACACAGTTTTCCACGCTTAAGCAATAAGTCAATGACTGTAGCCGTCAGGTATAATGGACACTTGGTTCAGGTTACGGCACATTGCGCATGGTCATACGCATGCAACTGTGCTTGCATTTTTCTGCTCGTGGTGGCTTGCTGAATTCCACAAGCAAACACAAGTATCAATTTGCAGGGAAAGGTTGACTCAATATGATTCAGAAAAGGGGTACGAAATTAAACTTAGAGAAGCTAAAATACTTCGCAGTATATGCAGTGAACTGTGTGTATTAATACTAATATAATAGTACTTTTATAAGCTATGCACTTCAATAAAGGGAAAATTTGCAGTTTAAACATCGATTTCTTCGTGGTAACTACCGAATGACCCTTCCGTCTCCTGCTGCTTCATTGTTTATTGTTTTCCTGCAGTTCTAGCGTTTATGAGGAAAAAGAATGCTTTGAAACGGGCCGGTGCTTTACTTTCTAATACACTTTGCCACACCTTCTCCTGGCTGTACGCGAGTAAGTTGTCATGTGTATATCAAAGAGCGTCGCATTATATTTATTTGGTAATGACCAGGCTTGCTGTGGTCATGGAAACGCAACAAATAAAGCACCGTACATTTGCACTTACTGTAAACAGCAACACTGAAAAGCTTTCTTTAAAAATCATGTGCGGTTACTGCGCGCGCTCACGGCCAGCGGCGCGAAACAACTTTAGTAGAAATTAACGCGTTGGGCGGTGTGCTAACACCTTTATAATATGCTTTAACACCTTTATTATGTATAGTGGCCTCGAGAGCTGCCAGGACTCCTGCAGCCAAACAACACGCAGCGTCTCGCCCTCAGCAAGCACATGGCAAGAACGCGCCGAGCGTCACCTTGCAGCGCGCTAAGAAACTGCAGTGGCGGCCGAAGAACACGCCGCGCATCGAAAAAGACGATATCATAGTGGTGCTGAAACCGCGTGAGACGCTCAACCTCAAGGCCACGTTTGGTTCTGGACAAGCCGGCGCTGCAGTCCGCAGCATCCTCGGAGCCGACGCAAGTGTGGGACTTGCGGTGTGGCCCATCTGGGATCAAAACGTGCTTGTATGCACGCTCAAATCAGTGGACGCCGCCGAGAGACTACTCCGGGACATTACGCTGCCGGTGGGGGGCTGCCAGCTGCCATTCCGGGGACATCCCAAACTCTCCAGTGAGTTCCGTCGGGGCGTCGTGCATGTCTCTCAAGACGAAACATCCGAAACTACGAGGAGCAAACTGAGTGCTGAACCAAATGTAGTGTCTGTGCGCAAGCTGGGGGACACCCCGGTTTCGGTGATCACCTTCGCGGGGACCAAGGTGACACGGACGGTGTTACACAACTGCGAGCGGCTCCCTGTTCGCCTGAATAAGAAGACAGTGCCTGCATTCCCCCTCTGTGGCACAGTGGGCAATTGAGCAGATACTTGCCCACGACCGCAGCCTGGCCGCTGCACAAGCTGCGGCGTTCAGCTACCTGCTACTCCTGACGGCCCAACGGAACACCAATACATTCCGAGCTGCCTCCTCTGCGGCGGCGGCCACAAGCCTGGAACTCCCGGTAGTGCTGGGTGGTTCCGGCAGCTGGTCAATCCGGGATCCCCACGCGGATCAAAGCCGAAGACAACGGGGGGCACAAACAGGCTCCGACTGCCAAGACCGGCCCCAAGAAAGCACCAGCAGCCAAGTCGAATAAGCCTGAACCCAAGAAGACCCACACCGGGCACTCCACCAATGCAAAGCCTGGGACCCCATCGGAACCTCCTGTCCTGGTCAAGGACTTCCCGCCCTTGACCCCGTCCAAGCACAGGTGAGCTGTCGGGGTGGGGCAGTCTCCGAACGCTCCCCTTCTCCCTCCCCCACCGAAACTGCCCTACAGCAGCAGATAGGGAGCTCAGGCGCCAGAACCAAATTCTTGCATGCAAAATTCAGGGATTAGAAGCCAAGCAGGTCGGGTCATCCGAGCCAGTGCAGGAAGCCGAGGCGAAGACGGGGGATGACCTTACGAAATTAACTTAGAGAAGCTAAAATACTTCGCAGTATATGCAGTGAACTGTGTGTATTAATACTAATATAATAGTACTTTTATAAGCTATGCACTTCAATAAAGGGAAAATTTGCAGTTTAAACATCGATTTCTTCGTGGTAACTACCGAATGACCCTTCCGTCTCCTGCTGCTTCATTGTTTATTGTTTTCCTGCAGTTCTAGCGTTTATGAGGAAAAAGAATGCTTTGAAACGGGCCGGTGCTTTACTTTCTAATACACTTTGCCACACCTTCTCCTGGCTGTACGCGAGTAAGTTGTCATGTGTATATCAAAGAGCGTCGCATTATATTTATTTGGTAATGACCAGGCTTGCTGTGGTCATGGAAACGCAACAAATAAAGCACCGTACATTTGCACTTACTGTAAACAGCAACACTGAAAAGCTTTCTTTAAAAATCATGTACGGTTACTGCGCGCGCTCACGGCCAGCGGCGCGAAACAACTTTAGTAGAAATTAACGCGTTGGGCGGTGTGCTAACACCTTTATAATATGCTTTAACACCTTTATTATGTATAGTGGCCTCGAGAGCTGCCAGGACTCCTGCAGCCAAACAACACGCAGCGTCTCGCCCTCAGCAAGCACATGGCAAGAACGCGCCGAGCGTCACCTTGCAGCGCGCTAAGAAACTGCAGTGGCGGCCGAAGAACACGCCGCGCATCGAAAAAGACGATATCATAGTGGTGCTGAAACTGCGTGAGACGCTCGACCTCAAGGCCACGTTTGGTTCTGGACAAGCCGGAGCTGCAGTCCGCAGAATCCTCGGAGCCGACGCAAGTGTGGGACTTGCGGTGTGGCCCATCTGGGATCAAAACGTGCTTGTATGCACGCTCAAATCAGTGGACGCCGCCGAGAGACTACTCCGGGACATTACGCTGCCGGTGGGGGGCTGCCAGCTGCCATTCCGGGGACATCCCAAACTCTCCGGTGAGTTCCGTCGGGAAGTCGTGCATGTCTCTCAAGACGAAACATCCGAAACTGTGAGAAGGAAACTGAGTGCTGAACCAAATGTAGTGTCTGTGCGCAAGCTGGGGGGCACCCCGGTTGCGGTGATCACATTCGCGGGGACCAAGGTGACACGGACGGTGTTACCCAACTGCGAGTGGCTCCCTGTTCGCCTGAATAAGAAGACAGTGCCTGCATGCCCACTCTGTGGCACAGTGGGCCATCGAGCAGATACTTGCCCACGACCGCAGCCTGGCCGCTGCACAAGCTGCGGCGTTCAGGTACCTGCTACTCCTGACGGCCCAACGGAACACCAATGCATTCCCAGCTGCCTCCTCTGCGGCGGCGGCCACAAGACTGGAACTCCGGGTTGTGCTGGGTGGTTCCGGCAGCTGGTCAATCCGGGATCCCCACGCGGATCGAAGCCGAAGACAACGGGGGGCACAAACAGGCTCCGACTGCCAAGACCGGCCCCAAGAAAGCACCAGCAGCCAAGTCGAATAAGCCTGAACCCAAGAAGACCCACACCGGGCACTCCACCAATGCAAAGCCTGGGACCCCATCGGAACCTCCTGTCCTGGTCAAGGACTTCCCGCCCTTGACACCCGTCCAAGCACAGGTGAGCTGTCGGGGTGGGGCAGTCTCCGAACGCTCCCCTTCTCCCTCCCCCACCGAAACTGCCCTACAGCAGCAGATAGGGGAGCTCAGGCGCCAGAACCAAATTCTTGCATGCAAAATTCAGGGATTAGAAGCCAAGCAGGTCGGGTCATCCGAGCCAGTGCAGGAAGCCGAGGCAGACGACGGGGATGACCGCTCTTTCCTCACATCCAGCCTCAATAGCGTCTCGCGGCAGGACGCGGACACGGTAGTTGGACCAGCTTTCATTACCGGACCCATCGGTCGCCTGGTGTCCCTAGAGCATAAAACCGAGCAATTAGAGGCGCCATAGCAGCCCTCCCAACTCAAATAATGTCGGCAGTCCGCGAGTCGTTTCAGGACATGTTCACGGTAGCCTTAGCGCAAGCACTTCCCGATATTGTGACCCAGCTCTCTAACTCAGTCCTTAAAGCTGGGTTAGCACCCAAATTAAAAACACCACTCAGTGCGACTCTCCGCAGCTTAAACGCAAGCCCGCCTCCCATCAGGCAGCAGAAGAAGACTTTTGGGGGCCAGCTCCCGGTGGGCCGGTGCGGCTTCTTACAGCAGCCGCACTGGCTCCAGGCCCCGACCGGTCCCCTGCACCGTAAATAAATACTAAAAGACGGCTAGCCGATCTAACAAAAATGATAAAAATTACAAAAATTCCAGATTATCCAATGAAACTGCAGGGGTTTTAGAGCCTGGAAAAAGCGGTCGTACCTCAAGCTCTACTTGCAGTCCCTCGGAAACATGCCGGCCCTGCTTGCTTTGCAGGATCCCGGTATGGACGCTAAATTCTGTGGATACAGCACTTTCCAGCGGCGCCCCTCGTCACGCATCCTGGTGACCAACGAAAGGGAAGGGGTCAAGGGCTCGTTCTTTATTTGTTAGAAACAACTTAATGAGCAAACAGACACTGAAGCCTAGGAAAGCATAGGGGAAGTTACTTGTGGTATAGTAATTGTGGAGAAAGTAGAAAGGAATTAAAGTGGACGAAAAGACAAACCTGCCGTCGGTGGGAACCAAACCCACGACCTTCGGATGTCGCGTCCGATTCTCTACCAACTGAGCTACGAAGGCGGTCGTCCCCCCGTCCACTTTATTGTGTATTTATGCATGTATTGTTACGAGCCACACAGAGCCTTAAGCGGGTCTTTTAATGCTTGTGGATGGGCCGAGGCTTCAGTGCGTGGCGATGGCGCTCAAAACTTCGTTCTCCTCTTCCCTCCTTTGCGCTTCCTCTGCTTTTCGCTCGTATTGTTAATAACCTAACATTTCTCCTCTCCCAGACGAAGCCCTCCGGGCGAGTCAGTCTTGCTTCCGTTCGGTGAAAGGCTTCAGACGGGCAACATGAGTCGCGTTATTCTTCGAAGAGCGTCGACCACTTGAAGTGAGGTGTGCGATCTTATAGTTGACCTCGCTTAAACGCTCAAGAATTACGTATGGTCCTGCATAGTCCGCGAGCAGCTTCTGACACAAACCACGTTTACTCTTTGGAGTCCACAACTACACGAGATCACCGGGAGAATAGGTAACATTTCTATGCCGTCGGTCGTAGCGACTTCTGGAGTAGTCTTGGGAGGCCAGCGTACGTAATCGTGCAATTCGGCGGGCCCCCTCCGGACGACACAATGTTTTCGCCACAGACGAATCTTCATGGATGTCAAAAGAAAACATGGTATCGAGCGTATGACGAGGTGGGCGAGCGTAGAGAAGGTAAAATGGGCTATAGCCTGTCGTCTCGTGTTTCGCCGAGTTGAAAGCGTACGTCATGAACGGCAGTACTTCATCCAAGTTTTTGTGGTCTGAAGCGACGTACATGGACAACATGTTAATCAATGTTTGGTTAGTGCGCTCAGTCAGGCCATTTGTTTGTGGATGATACGCGGTTGAGTGTCGGAACTTAGAGGCACACAAACGAAGTAATTCTTCTACAACATCGGCTGTGAACTGGCGACCACGGTCACTTATTATCACGCGAGGCGGCCCGTGTCGGAGTATGACCGAATGCAGGAGAAAGTCGGAGACCTGGGCTGCGGCGGCGGGAGTGAGCGCTGCCGTCTCGCAGTAACGTGTCAAGTAGTCAGCACACACTATTATCCACCGGTTTCCTCTTGATGAACGCGGAAACGGTCCGACCAGATCAAGGCCGACTTTTTCAAAAGGGGTACTAGGGGGCTCTACTGGTTGTAGGTGACCGGCTGGAGCTGAAGTGGGTCGCTTGTGACTCTGACATTGCGCGCAACTGCCTACGTAGGTTTGAATCGTTTTTCTCATTTGAGGCCAATAAAATCGATCTCTGGTGCGGCTAAGTGTCCGTGCTGTGCCAAAGTGACCAGAAGTTGGATCATCGTGCGTAGAGAACAGATGCTTGGAGAGATTGCGGAACCACCAGCAGGAAGCGAGCGCCAGTCGTGGACAGGTTCCTCTTGTAGAGGAGACAATCTCGGATGCAAAATCGGTCGTCACTAAGATCGCCTTGCGAAGCAGAGAAAAAGCTTTTCAAGCTTGGGTCTTTGCGCTGCTCGGCGGCGAACGTCAAAGCGTCGGGAAAGTCAGGCGAGAGGACGGCGATAAGGTGGTCAAAGTTCTCAGCTTCAGAGTCTGTTGTGCATAATGGCATCCTAGAAAGGCAATCCGCGTCAGCATGCCGGCGGCCGCTCTTGTAAGAGATAGTAAAGACATACTCTTGCAGGCGCAGAGCCCATCGCGCCAGGCGACCGGATGGGTCTCGAAGGTTGACCAGCCAGCACAGGGAATGGTGGTCGGTGACGATGGTGAAGGGTCGACCGTAGACATACGAGCGAAACCTCTGCACGGCAAAGACCACAGCTAAGCATTCCTCTTCAGTTACGGTATAATTTCGCTCGGGCTTGCTTAATGAGCAGCTCGCGTAAGCGACGACGTGTTCTCGGTTATCTGAGTGCTGAACGAGAACGGCACCGATTCCAACTCCACTGACGTCCGTGTGAATTTCTGTCGGAGACGAAGGATCAAAGTGGCGAAGTATTGGATGCGTGGTTAACAGGAACTTCAGTTGGCGGAATGCTGCAGCACACTCAGGGGTCCACTTGAACGGGGTGTCCTTGCGTAAGAAGCATGTCAGGGGGTGAGCTACATCCGCGAAACCGGGTATGAACCGCCGGAAGTAGGAGCATAGCCCGAGGAAGCTACGGAGCTGTTTCACTGACTTAGGCTGCTCGAACGCTTCAACGGCAGCCGTCTTCTGCGGGTCAGGTCTAATGCCGTCCTTATCAACGATATGTCCCAGCACCAACGTTTGGCGTTCGCCAAAATGGCATTTGTTTGAGTTTAGCACGAGACCAGCGTTCTTAATGCAGTTGAGCACAATGTCCAGACGAGTCTTATGCTCTTGAAATGTACGTCCAAAAATTACTACGTCATCCAGGTAGCACATACAAATCTGCCATTTTAAACCACGAAGAACAGTGTCCATGAATCTTTCAAAGGTCGCAGGCGCATTGCACAATCTAAACGGCATGACGTTGAACTCGTATAGTCCATCAGGCGTGACGAATGCTGTTTTTTCCATGTCGTCTGCATGCATTGGGATTTGCCAATAACCGGATCTGAGATCAACGGAGGAAAAGTAGGAAGCGGAATGCAGACCATCGATTGCGTCATCGATACGCGGCAGCGGATAGACGTCTTTTTTGGTAACCAAATTCAAGGGGCGGTAGTCAAAGCAGAATCTCCACGTACCGTCTTTCTCCTTGACGAGAATAACGGGAGCGGCCCAGGGACTTGCTGAATCTTGAATTGTGCCCTTTGCTAGCATCTCTTGCACCTGATCATTGATGACCTTGCGTTCTGCTGGTGCCACTCTGTAAGGGTTCTGCCTGATGGGTTGCGCCGACGCGGTGTTGATGCGGTGACGTATTCGAGACGCAGGGATTGAAGGTGCTTTGTTGCTCGTTGAAAAATCGAATACTTTCGAGTGCTTGGCCAGAACTTGCAAGAGCGCATAGCGTTCGCTTTGGCTGAGGGACTTGTTAACCATCTTAAGAAGTTGCGAATCTCCGGGGCCGTGGGAAGTTACGTGTAGCTCCTCGTTTGTAGCTTCAACCAATGCGACCAGCGTCATAGGGGCGTGAGGTTTCATGCAAAGCAAGTTTCATGCCACTGGGTAACACTGCAGGCTCCACTGAACTGTTAATAGTCCACACACTTGAGCTCCCGTCGACTACAGACACCACGCAATGGGGTACCAAAATGTTCTTTTTGATACAGTATTATCCTGGGAGTGTTAGGCAGCGCCACTCGTGGCCAAGGCGACGTGTGTGAAACACACTTCCTTGCCAGGAGGCGTCACGTAGAACGTGAACATAGATGAGATGGCTGCTGCCGAATAAGCCCTCGCATGCTACCTAAGGCACCAAGTCTGCCGGAACGAGGCCCAAGCTATGAAATAAAGAAAGGGAAGGGGTCAAGGGCTCGTTCTTTATTTGTTTGAAACAACTTATTGAGCAAACAGACACTGAAGCCTAGGAAAGCATAGGGGAAGTTACTTGTGGTATAGTAATTGTGGAGAAAGTAGAAAAGAATTAAAGTGGATGAAAAGACAAACCTTCCTTCGGTGGGAACCGAACCCACGACCTTCCGATGTCGCGTCCGATGCTCTACCAACTGAGCTACGAAGGCGGTCGTCCCCCCGTCCACTTTATTGTGTATTTATGTACGTATTATCCTGGGAGTGTTAGGCAGCGCCACTCGTGGACAAGGCGACGTGTGGTGAAGAAGGCATATATCGCGATTCAGGTCGATTTAAACTTGAGTACTGAACACGAATACACAATGGTCAGAATACTGCCTCTCAGACGTCGCGACCCGTCAATACACATCCTAAATATATACAGCCCCCTACATACGCCGCGCATAACTTTTAGCGAAATCTTCCTTCGGGCGATCAAGTTGGCAAACAAGGACACCTTAGTGATCCTTGGAGATTTCAATGCTCCCAGCCTTCACTGGGGCTATCACTACGAGAAGGCCAGAGGTGTCCGGACCTCTCTCTCGTAAAAAATGCTAAGGATGCTACCTGTGAGAAATTGGGCGATTCTCTATGCAGTGGTCACTGCCTTCTCAGGATCACACTCCTGGAAAAGTCAGCTCGTAAAAAATGCGGTCAAGCCAAGCTGGCCGATTGGACCCAATTTCGCAGTGAGACTATCCCTCCCGTACTACTTCCTGGAGGCTATGCAGAATGGGCTAAACATATAAACAACATTCAGAAAAAATATGTTACTACCCTTCAAACCAACGCCGCAGTAGACACTCACCTCCTACACTTGTGGGAGGCGCGCCGAAGCTTAACAAAACTTTGGAAAAAGCAGAAGACTAATCGCAAATTACGTATCCGCATAGCCCAACTCACGGAACAGGCTACAGCGTACACTGCCCACCTCT
The DNA here is from genome assembly GCA_013339685.2 of Hyalomma asiaticum. Lineage (NCBI taxonomy): Eukaryota > Metazoa > Arthropoda > Arachnida > Ixodida > Ixodidae > Hyalomma > Hyalomma asiaticum. The sequence continues at coordinate 214,907 of JABSTT010006195.1, read as the reverse complement.
CAGATTCACACTGGATAGCCCGCTGCGACGCCTCAGCTCATCAGATGAGCTCGAAGGGGACATGGCATCTCTTTCGCAGTCTCATGGACCCCTCTCAAAAGAACGGGGAGGCGCAGAAGCAGCTCCGGCGAGCTCTGCAAGGGTACCAAGGCACTCCGGCATAGCTTGCGAATGCTCTGTGCGATAGATATCTCTGTCGTACGGAGGACCCGGCTGGGCCGGCGTACACGCACTCTGGTGAGCCTAATCACCAACTCTATGCCCGTTTTGATTTGCATGACGTTAAAGCTGTCTTATCTAAAATGCGTAGGGGTACGGCTCCGGGGCTGGCCCGCATAACATTGAAGCTGTTGGCAAACCTCCCTGACACAGTCTACCTCCATTTATTGGAATACATGAACGAGATCTGGGACGGCCGTGCGCTCCCTTCCGTATGGAAAACATCACTTGTGACTTTTATCCCCCAAGAAGGCAAGACCGTGAATACGGAAAATCTGAGGTCCACATATCACTGACCTCGTGCGCGGGCCAGCTTATGGAGACGATAGTACGGGGCGCCTCTCCCCATACCTTGAGGGCAAGGGCTTCTTTGCAGACACCATTTTTGGGTTTTTCCCACACATGTTGCACAGGACGTCCTTCTCCACCTGCATAGGGACCTCATACAGCCCACAACTGTGCAGCACAATGACAAAGCCATCCTCACCCTTGACCTGAAAGGGGGCTTTCGACAATGTTAAACACAGCAGCATCCTGGCTAACTTGAGTTCCACCGATTGCCGGGCTAAGACATTTGCATATGTCAGAGAACCCTGGTTCAATCCCGGCGCTTCTGTGACTGTATCCCGTAACAATAACTACGTCTCGCCGAAAATAAATGTAAGTACCACATTTGAATGGCTTAGCAGGGTGCCTGTGAGATCACTCATGTGTTCCGCGGATATGGCTAATCAGTCTGTAACAGATACAAAGAGCCTTAATGCTATGTAAGCTATAAGATAGTTGATGCATTAGACACAAAGCAACGCAACTGTGGTTTTATTATTCAGATCACCGTGTATGAATGCATCTGAAACATTCTTAGGTCTATGTGCGTGTTTAGCCTGACTAGTGAGTAAGGAGTGTATTGGCTTCGTTCCCACCATCCTGTCATTTGGTCGTTACGGGTAGTGAGTGCAGCGCCTGTATAACTATGTGGGACAGTAGTAATTTACTCGTGTCTTACACAGACGAATACATGTATGTGATATCGCGCGTTGTAGGGCAACCACTTGCCGCGCGTTCTTTCACTCTGGCATTGCTGTCATGAGATTTCAGTTCAGGGCTGTGAAATTTACGTGCATGTGACGTGGATGTCAAAATCGCGCACTGTTTGTTGTGGCATGTCAGCAGAACTGCCGCAGGCAATCATGACGTCTTGTGGTGGTGGAATGAAGTCTCGCAGCTCAGCCTTCTATGAGCATGAGTGTCGTTGTGCGCGTTCTCGTTCACATTTAAAGTTCGTCACAGGTATGTGACTCGTTTGCGAATATTTGTTATTATTATTTCTCATTGTCCACGCTGTTGCGGTTTTCTGCATTTTGGGGTTCATCATTCTTGCAGACCGCAAATACCAAAACAATTACACGACCTGTTATCTGGTTCCATAGTATTGTTAGAGGGACGCTGTTGTGCACAGTAGATTTATGGTATGCCACAAGCTGTCCAGTGTTTCACGTGGTACGGACTGCGGAGTGAAGACTTGAACCAGGTTGCTGGGCTGATAGTGCAGGACAGAGATGATAAGGGGACGAACAACGAACTAAATTAGTACGTTGGGCTATGGGTGACCGGCGTGTTACAACGACCTATACATGAATGTTTGGACGCATTTTGTTTATTTTGATCATATATTACAGGCGCCGCCAGCTTATCCAGTGCCGGGATCTAGCGGTGCATGCCTATACTTCTATCGTCAAATCAAAGCCACGGTGCTATTCAACAGTTTTCTGCGGAACGTTTGACGTTTTCCTCCAACCCCGCGACATACTCGCTACCCTAAATGAGCCATATTTTGTTGCATTGTACTAAATTAACTATTACCTGGCCATGGAAGGCAGTTTATGCAGGCGAAATCGAAGCCACAGCGAAAATTTGTTGACGCTACGCACAGTTGTGGTGCGCAGTCACTGTGCCCGTCAATCGCGCGACCTTGAAGGTCCCATTTACTAAAGCATCTCTGAAACATTTGCAATCTCAATAGGAAACGTTGCCAAGCAGTCGTGGAGGTTATATTGAACGTGTGAGCCAAATATTATTGAGCTGCGTGAACCAGGGAATTTTTTATTTGGTTTCAAACACAGCAGTAATTCACCTGCTCTTACTAGGCCGCCGACTACTTTGCTCGAGGCAGATATAGCATTGGCTGAACTTACGGTCACGGAAAGGTAGTCTGGAATTATATATTTGTTCATTTTGCATTAAAAGAAAATAAAGGCAATCCGAGTACCTGTCTTCAAGAAGACAGAGGTGAGCGAAGGGACCTAGTCGTTGGCGCCAGTGACATTACTTCTTGAAAGAAGAGCAGGCAACTCGTGGGTCGGTGCTGCTAGTGATGTCACTAGTTGGAACAATAGCAGGAGATTCAATCAATCAATCAATCAATCAGTTTTATTGTGTAACATACATATAATGGCTGGTTATTATTATACAGGTAGGACCCCAGAGCCCAATGAAAGGCAGTTGCAGGGGTCCGTTTTTTAACCGTAGTAGGTACTGCTGAGCTACAGAGCAATATAAATACACACAAGTGCAATGAAATACAATAAATACAATATAGATACATAGAAACACATAAATACATATAACCACAAAGAAATCGAAATGATATATATTAATTCAAGTATTACTGCTGTGAGTTTTGCAGGTGATCACGAACACACTGTTTATACAAATGAAATGATGTGGATGCTGCGATGGTACAAGGTAAAGTATTACAGAGTTTTGATGCAATATAAGAAAATGAATGTGATCCGTAGTTAGTCCTTATTTCAAATGAAACTGCAAATACACTGCTGCTTGCAGCACAACAACATTTGGCTCACACGTCCACAGAAGCCTCAGCCACTGATTGCCACCGTTTGCTCAGTGTGTTCAAAAAGTGTTGCAGGGTCTCCCTTTCATACCGAGTGCGCAGTGAGCACGTAAGCACGCCTCGAAGAATATTCTCACCCTCTAAGTGTGAAGCATGTGTGTCACTCGATTTCTACATGCTGCGTATGGGAATGCGTCCAAAATAAACTACGAATAAGTAATGTCCAGTTTAACGTTCACGAGTGACATACTATTCGGCGGTGGTAGCATCAGCAGATGCATCAAGTTTCCTGCGGAGACGGCCCGAACACCACAGTACATTGTAAATGAGAGATAGACAGAGACACAGCGTCTTTGCCGCAGACCGGCTGTTGTATCCTGACTCCTTTCTTCTCTTCCTTTTCATCGCTGGGCACCTAGCACGAGCGTCCAAGCTTCGGCGGAGCTCGCTGACCTTTATATATATATATATATATATATATATATATATATATATATATATATATATATATATATATATATACGCAATCCTCGGAGTGTTAGATTGTATGTGCATATCATATATACCCGATAAAAGAGACGGGGGGAGGGGTGGCGGGTCGACCACCTTCGTAGCTCAGCGGTAGAGTATCGGACGCCTTATTCGAAGGTTTTGGGTTCGGTTCCCACAGAAGGCAGGTTTGTATTTTCGTCCACTTAATTTCCTTTCTACTTACTGCGCTACAATTAAGAACCTCAATAACTTCTATGCTTCCCTAGGCTTCATAGTTTGTTGGTTCGTTATATATATATATATATATATATATATATATATATATATATATATATATATGGTGCATGCAGCAGTTCAGAAGAACCAGGCACTGGAGGAAAATTCATTTTGAGTGTTTATTGCAAGTTGCAGGATGTTATGAGGTCTTCCTGTAAAGGGCGCAGTCTTTGATAGAGGTGCATTTCAAATTTCGTTCCTGAAAACACAGTTGTAGAACAGCTTTATAGAAAATAACGGCCCCATTTTTCTTCCTTTGCAGGAATACATGCGGTTTAATCGGTTGTATGGATAACCTGATAGTGCACCAACTGCGTTCTACCACGGCCCGACCGCGGTTCTACTTTGAAAGCATTTCCGTGACGGCGGTTTCAGCGTCACATATGATGCCAGGAGGATAATATTCACCAGCTGCGCTAAGCCTGGACACTGCAACTAGTTTTTGATGACTGTGAACGTGAACTAGTTGCGAATTTGGTAGAGGTTGCATTCTCAAAGGAGTTGGCTGTTCGACGTGTTTTGTTTAATGACTAGGTTTAAGGTAACAGTGTTTTTTTAATGTGAAACAGGGCAAAATTCGGAGACTCTCAGCTTGATCCTGCACATGTAGACCTGATGGTTATTTGAAGTCCCTTTTAGGAATAGCTTCATGTGCTGGGTGCCAAAATCTTTTTTTTTCTTTTTTGGCTTCCAAATGATGCTTGCCAGTCGGATCGCCATTCATGTCAGATTTGCATAGATGTGCGTAATATAGTGATTTGTAGATGGCCACATCTGTATTTTGTATATGTAATTGAGAATATTGCTTTTTTTTCTTTTTTGTCGCCTCAACACTGTCTCCAGTGTATTCAGCTGTGGGTACACGTATGTACTTTCATAATGAAGGTACACGTACGTACCTTCATTATGAAACTGAGGTTGCTTCGATGTAGCGTTGCTCGCTGTGACAGATTGCGTACTGCATTGCGACCTTGTTTATTATACTGATTTTTTTAAAATTTCATGCGCTACTTTCTTTGATGGTCGCTTTGGTCAATATTCATTGACACTTGATTGATGTTTTTGGTTGTCTTTTAAAGCTTGCCTCATTACATCAGCTGATGTCCAAGGCAAATTTTCACTTTCATATCTGAGTCATACATCAGTTCTTTTGTTTATATTCCTCGATTTTATATGGTGAAGATACCGCATAACATGATTGAAAGCGGCTGTCACACAGTCATCCGTTGTTCTGTCTGTGCTCATATAACCGGATGCGCTGCTCTCATGGTGAAAAGTGCATAGTCGTTTGGCTGTTGATTACTGTGTGACTACTAATGCTCTTTCTGTAAGCCTCTAGCAGTTAATAAGTCCCAAATATATTTGAAGTATTTCTTCTGTAGTTCCTTTTTAATATTGGTGGTTTTATTTTTCTCGCATTTCTGATTTTCTTCTTTTTTTAAACTTGCACGGGTTAGTTTCTCAACAAAAATGTTGATGCAGCAGTGTTTCGACTTCGTGATCATTGGCACAGAGGCCTCCTTGTTAGGCCGCTTGCCAAGAAACTGTCTATCCATCACTGCAGAAAGATATGCCATTACTATTTTTGGTAGATTTGCTTCATGCTCTACAAATTACATGCTAGATTGATTTTTGTATTCATGCCAACCAATTTTGACTTAAATGCTAAGACTGATGAAGCCTTTTTTGAGAACTGTGTACCTGCCTTACTGCACTATTTTTGCTCTGTTGCACTCAGTGCTGATGCCTTTAACCACCAGAAAAAAAAATCACAGCATATCCACGGGGTGTATGATGATGAGTGGGCGAAGCTCCTGAGGGGAAATCATCGAAGGTGGCGAGAAACGTCGAAAACGTCGAAAACGTCGAAGGTGGCGAGAAACTCTTCCAACGAGACGAACGATCCCCTCTCCAAAGCGTCGTGCATCTCTTCGTACCGTTGCTTGAGTTTCTGACGATGTGCCTTCTCGGCCTCGTCCTCGGTCGGAGGAAAGGGGACTACAATCCTAGTGATTTTCGTTATTAACTGATTTGGGGGCCAAATTAGTTCGTTAAATCGAGTTTTAAATGTACCTCACACTCGGGGAGTCAAGTTTATGCTGCAGTTCATAAACTAGAGGTAACAGCCTGGACACACAACGCCATCTATTGAGGCATTCATAAACTAAACTAGAGGTGGCTACATACATACGGAGGAGGGAACGACCCACACCCTAAGGAGCTTCGCCCCTAAAAAAGAGTTCCAGGCAAGTGCGATGCCTGGACTTCTTCCTAGGACGTAACTACGGAAGTATTCAGCTGGCATTACCCCCCATTCTGCAGCACCGAAAAGCTTATGGTGCAGCTGGTAACATAGCAGGTCGCAGCTACTACCACAAAGGCAGGGACGGCGTCCGCGGATGGGGGTGCCCCCCCAAAATTATGATCCCGTTGACACCTTTAGAACCACAGAGTTAATGCCTTAGGGATGCAAAAAATGTCTTGTAGTTATTTGTACCCTTAAGGCGTTAGCTTATATTCTGAGGGTGGTAACCAGATCAAAATTTTGGTGGGCGCGCCCCGTTCCCGAGAACGATTCCTGCTTCTTTTTCAGAATACGGCTATCGTTTCAGGAACAGCTTTTTGATGACGTCTTTGGTAAGTATTTAAACGGATTCAGATATCCCGGTAAATGGGAATATTGGAGTCTCCCCTCAGCCGTCGAAAAGATCAGCTTTTTGATGACGTTTCGAAGAGGTTAAGGAAACGTCTCGTTTATGTGCAACAAGACTGACATTATACGAGATATACGACGTATCCTAGACTAAAGCTTCTTACGCGTGCCGTTTCTGCGACGTCTTTAACGTCTCGGATATCCGCTTCGAAGACGTCTCAAATCCTTTGTGTGCTACCTGGGACTAGTGCTCGTAGTTGTTTCTTCGCCCTATGTTCTCTGAATGAACACCACGGGATAGTGTCTCAGCAACCACGCACAAAGGATATGAAAGTATCTGACCGCTGAAGCAAAATAGTCTCACATACCTTGTGAGCAGTGATGTGTGCTCTAAACGAGTGTTTTTTTATCAGTAAGTATCAATTATATATTTTTCACCTACTGAAGATTTTAATATCGATTTAATCCCTTCTATTTCAGTTGGAAAGTTACAGCTCACTTCACATGAACCGGGAATGATTCCCTTCATGCTGAATTTTGTCACATTTTTTTTACCAGTAAAAACAAGCACCCTTGAAGTATACGTGGAATGTGAAATAAATGCGCGTTGCAAGCGATATTTGGCAGTTACATAGCTACATGATGCATCTAGAAACAAGCTTACGCATATCTCGCTGCCATTTAAGTCGTGGCACTTGTCGAACCTCCTTGCATGGCGAAGACATGTACGCTGCAACAACAAACGCATGCATCCGTGCATTTGCCAAATCATCACTCGGGACGCTTGAGCGGCGGGTCGCAAGCATGCGTCTATTTGACGTATTTCACGATTTTTCTTTTTTCTTTTCTAAATGCTTGATATCGAGGTTATCTGAGGCGGACTACTATTTTGCACGGACTTGTTAGCACGGACTTGATGAATTCGACTAATTACAAGAAATATTAATTGACACTTAGGGATAAAAAAGTAGTCGTAAGTACGCACGAATACGGCAAGTATCAATTTAGCTGAGAAAATCTTTCTAGAACTTCTGGTTTTCTCAAAAATTTAGTGCATCATAGTTCGGATGCCCTATTAATGATGCACTTTCAAGAAGAGGAAATACCTGCACGGCTTTAAATAAAGAATGGGTATGTCATGAAAACATGTCTTTCTTGTACTTCCCTCTTAATAGAACACGCAAGGTATATTTGTTACTCACCAACGCTTTGGTTTCTTCTGAGGGTAGGAAGTTATATGTACGTTAAAGCCGCTCAATAGCTCTCTGCCGCCAAGGAACCTCGCTATTAATGACAGCACCAGACCTTGGAATTAGAAGGTCGCACCAGCAGGTCTGCCCTTTGTGCACCCGGAAACATCATAGGATGCATCGAATTACAAAAGTGTTTTTTTATCAGTAAGTATCAATTATATATTTTTCACCTACTGAAGATTTTAATATCGATTTAATCCCTTCTATTTCAGTTGGAAAGTTACAGCTCACTTCACATGAACCGGGAATGATTCCCTTCATGCTGAATTTTGTCACATTTTTTTTACCAGTAAAAACAAGCACCCTTGAAGTATACGTGGAATGTGAAATAAATGCGCGTTGCAAGCGATATTTGGCAGTTACATAGCTACATGATGCATCTAGAAACAAGCTTACGCATATCTCGCTGCCATTTAAGTCGTGGCACTTGTCGAACCTCCTTGCATGGCGAAGACATGTACGCTGCAACAACAAACGCATGCATCCGTGCATTTGCCAAATCATCACTCGGGACGCTTGAGCGGCGGGTCGCAAGCATGCGTCTATTTGACGTATTTCACGATTTTTCTTTTTCTTTTCTAAATGCTTGATATCGAGGTTATCTGAGGCGGACTACTATTTTGCACGGACTTGTTAGCACGGACTTGATGAATTCGACTAATTACAAGAAATATTAATTGACACTTAGGGATAAAAAAGTAGTCGTAAGTACGCACGAATACGGCAAGTATCAATTTAGCTGAGAAAATCTTTCTAGAACTTCTGGTTTTCTCAAAAATTTAGTGCATCATAGTTCGGATGCCCTATTAATGATGCACTTTCAAGAAGAGGAAATACCTGCACGGCTTTAAATAAAGAATGGGTATGTCATGAAAACATGTCTTTCTTGTACTTCCCTCTTAATAGAACACGCAAGGTATATTTGTTACTCACCAACGCTTTGGTTTCTTCTGAGGGTAGGAAGTTATATGTACGTTAAAGCCGCTCAATAGCTCTCTGCCGCCAAGGAACCTCGCTATTAATGACAGCACCAGACCTTGGAATTAGAAGGTCGCACCAGCAGGTCTGCCCTTTGTGCACCCGGAAACATCATAGGATGCATCGAATTACAAAAATGTTGTATTCGGAAACATCTACGCGTATATCTGCGAACCTAACACCTATTTTTGGCGGACTTCTGCAAATCGTGGTCGAAAATTTCCACAAAGTTACATATAATCTGAGAAGAATCGTTCACGTTATTGATGGTTCGAAATTTTCGCTTTTTCAACCCCGACGTCTCGCGTACGGAATGATCGAAAAACCTCATGGCGCATGTCCAACAACCTCGTATGAACACATATGAATCATACGTGTTCTCGTATGATTCATACGAGATTATTGGATACGTGATATACGTGGCATATGAGATTTTTCGATATGGAGCGGTTTCTCCTTTGTATGCCCAGTAATAATTTTCATGTGCTGACGCCGTGAGACCGCGCAGAGCTCCAAAAATGAGCTCTCAAAATGTTGACAAACCAATTATCATAGTAATGTTCTCTACGTAAGTAGATCGTACGACACTGAGCGCCTCTGAGAAAATCCGGTCCCGTCGAGCCACGCTGTACGGTTTTACAAGCCACTTTCTCATTTACTTATGCCATTTAGCGCGGCGATTCTTGCGGGCAGCAGTACGTGTTTCGTGGGACAGGCGCTGAAATGCGAACAACAATTCCATACTGCGACGTAATGCACAACGCGAGTATGGTGCGCGAGCTTCGTACTGCATACAGCCCATCTTAGAGTTTCAAACTCTATGCAGCCCATGCTCTACTGGCGCCATCTCGTGCCGTCAACGTGAGATGCGTCACTCTTGGCCGCCCTCTGAGCCCACTACCTGTATATTCTAGAAGTACACTGTACCGCGGGCCAAATCGCCCATCCAATCGCGACCTCAAGATGCGCATGCGCGACGTCTGACGAGCTCTCCTCGCCGGCTCGCCGGAGTCAGGAGTCGCCGGCGCGGTTTGTTTTGTGACACGAAGTATAGTGGGGCCGCAACTGCTACAACGCCAAAGCACGAAAACGAAAATGCGCAAACACATGTTACGATCGCAGCGCCCCTACCTCCCAGCTTTCACGCCTGGTGCACCGCCTATAGAGGCGCCACTGATGGCCACCTAGCGGGCGCCGCCGACAGTACTCTCGGGAGGCCGAGCAGATGACAACGCTTTTTGCAGCGCTGGGAGGCATGGGCATGGCCGAGGAACGCGGCTGCGATTTCCCCTTCGTTCGCGTGCCGGACACCTACTGTTGCGGTGACAGTTGCAGGAAAGAATCGGGCCTCTGTGAAAGTGGGCACGCGCGTGCCGTTAACACAATTTAGGACAAACCAGTCCGCATATAATTGTCAGGTGCATCCCGCCGACCACCGTGAAAAAGTCCAGTTGCGAAGTGGAGCTCGTGCGAAGTAGCCGCCTTGTATTTCCTTTTTTTTTTTTAAATTGCACCGTTGCCACATTGCCGTCTCTGTACCTTAATATCTGTACCTTAATAATAAACACACATAATTTGAGCAGAGTGGTAATTCAAACAATGAAGCAAACAATACGTGATGCTGGCGTGCGTTATGTAGCGATCTTGATAGCACTGATTACATACGTGACATAATCGCATAATAATTGACATAAAAGTCACCTTATGAAGCGCAACTGAGAGATTGTTAATGAACCTGCGTACACTCCTCATGGATATCGCCAAACTTGCCAGCGGATAAAACCATTTAGCGCCGCGTTCGTCGAAATACCCTACCTGCTGCAGCCGTCAAAACTTGCAATTTTCTGAGCGACCTTCTTGAAAGCGCGCAAAGCTGCGTGAGAATTTTTGTGTTTTGGATGCTGAGTAAAGAGAAGGCGCATGATATATTGAAAAGCGGCGAAGGGTTGGTCAAGTTAATTGGGAGCGACAGCAAGGCTGGGGCTCGCTCTATCGTCAAGATGTATGTAGAAACATGTAAACACTAAACAGCTACTGAATTTCTTCGTCACTTTACGGAGATTTCGTCATATATGCGTCTTCTGTGGGCCTGCAGTGCACCACATTGTTTTAGAGCTTTATGTGCCTATGCAAGTATTGCCATTATCATGGTGGTTTGCGGTCCAGCATCTTCCCATTATTCCGTATATGAAATGCTCAGCACGCACCAAAGCTATATTTAGTCTTGTGTTGGTTTCAAACTTTCTTCATGCTCTTTCGTCCGTGTGTTCTGCGTGCTTCTACTTTTCAAGATGGTGTATGAACATGCCCGAACTTCCACTGTTGTAACATAAATTTTTTTCTTCTAGTAACAGTGGTGGGGGTACACGCATACCGAGCACACATGAGTTTCTTGTCTTATTAGAGCTGGTGTAACTCGTAAAATAGGGCAAGACTTCTGTGTGAGCACTTTGAACGTACAAGCAGGCTTTTGTTTACACTCCTCCCCCTTAAAACTTAGCCAGGTGGATAGCCCCCCTCCATTTTCGTTAACGCCATGGGTAACACCCCTCCCACCCTGCGAAATCAAAATTCTGGTTAAACGCCTACGTACAGGAAGAGGTCGTGTTTGGATGGCTTTTGTTATTCGACATCCCTTGAAGCTTCGGCCACCCCACACATGCAAAGAAAGTTGCTTATTTCGCTGCGACAACGCGAACTAAACGGCGAACGCGAACAAAGTCGTAGGAAGCTACGGCGCACGGCTGCCTACTCTCCCGAGAATACCACGGCCGGTCTGGACGAGCGCGCTCGCTCTCTCTTTTACGGCCTGCGCACGGGGGGCTGTTGCTACCTATCGCCGCAACTTGGCGGGGGCGCTCCGAGCCAACCCTCTCTAAACCAGCTCCCGGCCGTTGCGGAGGCTAGCGCGCGCTGGGAATGCTCGGCCTCAGACTTGTCGTGTCACTTTCTGATGCTCCTCTATATGCTATGCATGGTACCATTGCGATGAGAATATGGTAGCAAGCATATATATGGCAACTCTGGTGCTTTCCGCTTTTCCGAGGGAGAGGCACAAGCCACTGATTCGCCCGCTTCTGCCGCTCGTGAGAGCACTTAGCGATGCGCGTCGCGCTCATAAGGCTCGGCCGCATGATTCGTCACCGATCGTCAGAACAAATGACACAAACATTCTTTTTTGAAAGAAATTGGTTTCCAAAACGTTTACGTCAAATGCACATATGCCAACCATTAATGTACTTGAAAATGATAAAATATGGTCATTTTTATTCAAGCTGTCGCAATTTTTGCTTTATTATTAAAATAAATACCTCGAAAAGGGGAAAGTCACACTCCCCACAAGTAGCCGTGAGTCGCAATCACAGCAGAAGGAACATAATAATAATAATAATATTAATAATAATAATAATAATAATAATAATAATAATAAAACTCGCACCACACCACGCTGAGTCCCTGGATGCATATAAATTCCCAAGCTCTCACGTGTCCAGACGCGGTCTTCAGCGTGCAAGTAAAGAGATGAGAAAAATCTTTTTATGCAATAACATACGCCGCAGGCGAAGAAAAATAAAGAACTTTCACAGAAACCGTTCAGCATCATACAGAATGTTGTCCTTGGTACTAAAATAATATAATGCACAAGAAGAACTGAAAAAGAAAAGAAAGCACTGCTGGTAAAACACTGTCGTGATGCCTACAGCTAGTTTAAAGTAGTCACATCGTTCACAGCCGTAAATGTTTCCGCGTGGGCTTGTGAATATAGCCAGAAGGCTTGTCATTCTGATCTGTTAACTTTTTTGTGTAGTTCACAAGAAGAATCCGGAGAAACTTTTCAGAGATGATGTGCGCCGACACTCTGGCGTGACTCTTGTCCACACCTTCCGGACAGTCCAGAAGCGGCGAATCTTCAAGATATGACTGAACAGTAAATTGCAGTGTCTCGAGGATTTTCTTTCGGTAAAGATATTTCACTGCCTTCTCGAAGAACGTCACAATCTCATATGATGGTTCCGGGAAACATTTTGACAATCACACAATTGAGCGGTTCGCCACAAGGCTGAGCAAATCCGTCTCATTGTAGAAACTAAGCAGAAGGACGCACTTCGGGACATCTGCATCAGCATGCCGTCTATCATCCGAAAACTGCGTTGTGTTTATGAAGGGCGCCGTGGTGGAAGGGTCCGGGAATTTCGACCACCTGGTAATCTTTAGGGTGCACCTAAATCCAAGCGCACAAGCCCCAAGCATTTTCGCCTCCATCAAATATATGATGGTCAAGTTTGACCAACCAGCCAACCCATTCTTGTTGCTAGTAGCACTGAGTGTGCCTCTTCTTTTGCCGAGTGCATGAGTACCTAGAAAGCCAGACTGTCCCCACACGCACCTGTACTGACTCCACCACTTTCTACATGCGGAAAAAATAATTAGCACGGCAAAGTGGCCGGGAACAGCTGGTTTACCATACGAAGCGCATGCAGAGCAACGCGCTTTGGGGGGTTGGCTCGCGACGCCCTCGCGCGGAACGCGCCGTCGTCCTGTATAGAAACAGATCCATTGTAGTCGTGGCAGCTGCTCAGGCCGTAAAAGAGAGAGCGAGCGCGCGCGTCCAGACCGGCCGTGAGAATACTTAGCAGGGTCAGCAGGGTCGCCACCAGTAGCGCTTCCGTCGGCTTGCACGAGGCGGTTCTACGTGCTTCACCCACGCCCCCAGTGGCAGACACAGTGCAGCGGCGCGTGCCGTGCCTGATGCGAACTACTAGAAGCGAATGTGGTGTGCTGTCGGCCAGTTTGGCGGGAACCGTTACACGAAGCGGAGCGGCGAAGTTGCCAGGAGGCGCAAACAAAGGTCAGCGCTGCATGTTTATGGGCTCGGCTGTTGTTCAGTGAGACCGAAAACGCCACTGCGGTAGGGTAGGATACCGTTACAATTCAGCTGAATTCGGGCACGCCTGCCAAACCCACTCCACGAAGGCAATTACTGCTTATGTAGCCCGATAGTTTGAGTACCAGTACGGCGGATTTGTTTCAAGCGCGCGTAACGGATCAATGTAAATCACGGAATGGCGGCAGTTTTTCCGCCATATTTAGGATCACGAGACAAAGGGCGAAAAGGCAGATCGAATTAATATGCTTACTTCGTCATTTACGCTGTCTTAAATTCTGCGCGGAAATTTTCTTCGTAGCGTTCACCTTCACTTTGTTTTGGCGAAACGTAATCGGTAAACGGCAATTCGCGTCAATTTGCGTGCTCGAGGGCCGGAATCAGCTCGACATTCATGACTCCGACCACGTTGCTGGTTCGCGTGTTAGTTTCCGAGTGATCTGTATGCCCCCTTACAGTACGCTGCTTAGTATTATAATGACCGACCTCTTCTGGGGCATTGGCTATCTTAAAGCCATCACATTTGTTCGTGTCTCAAGCCGAGATTTCTTTCTGTGCAAGGTCTTAATGCCGCGGCAGTATGATCGTGATATTAACTGCTTTGTTTTAAGGGAGACTGGGCATGAGAAACTTGTCACAAAGTTGAGGTTTCTTCTCCCATGGCCTCTGTTTTGGTATGCAGGTATCAGGTATGTCCGCTGTACTTCTCGCTTCTACACCCAGAGAACGTTATATACAATGTAACCACTAGCAGACCTTTTCTGTAATTTGTTAGGATATGCTCAGACCTCAGTGATGTTATGTGAAAGCAAAAGCTTGCTTGTTCTTTTTGCAGTCTTCAGTACCACCACAATTTTAGTTATTTAATTAACTATAATTTTACACCTATCTAGGAAAAAATCTATTCTAGACCTAACACACACCCTTGCTCCATTATCTTTGCTTTCCACAAGACCATACATCCACACAACTTCACGCTTATCTTTGCCCATACTAACAATTTTCAATACTCTTTTTCTCTTTTTTTTTCCTCGCACGATAACAGATTGGAACAACCTGCCGCACCATATTTTTGATTCTGGAAGCTCAAATCCATTGAAAATTATTGTGAACTGCGATTCTGATCTTGCACTTTACTGTGTTATATACCTATCTGTTCTTTAGCCATGCCTGTATTGTCTTTGGTCGTGTACATTTTTTCTGTAACTGCCCCACTTCCGCTTCTTGGCCTGCAGTATTTTCTAAATAAATAAACAAATCAGGTCGAGATATCATAGTGCTTTGTGTGCGAATAAAAGCATAAATTATTTTGGTTATTCTAGTATTGGCTAGAGCGCAAACACTGACTTACAAGCAATGGAACAAGGAATTCATACTGCTAGCTGTCCTCGTATTTGAACCCATTCTTGAATGGACATGATTTGCCTGTCAAAACAAGGCACCACATGAAAGCCCAATTAAGAGACGAAATTATTACATTCTTGAAGTAAGTATACACCATCAGTTTTGGAACTTCATTGTCTTTGTTGTGGTATTGTTGCCTTACAAACCACTTGTCAAACTACTTTTCAGTGAAAACAACTTGATCGACAGTCTAAATACAGCATTCGGAAGGTGGCAGTACGAAGTTTTTGGTAGCACGTTTGCGGATACTTTCCTGGAAATGCAGTTTGTGGCAAGAGGCCCTGGCAAAAGAACATCTCAATTTCCGTTGGGTAAGTAAGTACTTTAATCTTTGCACAGCTCGGTTCATAGGAGTGTTCATAGTAAATACTAACCTAAAATTCATTGTGCACATTGGTATTTGGACTGCTCTGTGAGAACTACCATGTCTAGCATTAGTTTAATGTTCAGCCTGTTTTGGATGCAGCAGGTGGTTAAAATGACTAATATCTTACATTTTCGCTATGTTTACCTTTTGAGGCTTCCTACTGCAATATGGCATTGTGAACGTGTCCTACGTGGTTGCTGCCATAAGATTGTGGCAGTAACTGAAGGTTAAAATTTTCTGCTTTTTGCTCCACTCATTATTTGAGAGGTGCTGCCATTTCTCTGGGCCTTACAGGAACATTTTAATGTGGTTTAGCTCTCACCTCAGTTTGTTTAGCTCCCGGTGCACAGGGTGCTCCCATGGCCTGTAAGTGTGACCAGTGTTGTCTGCTCCCCCGGATATGTTATCCTCTTCGCATGCTGTACAGTTTACTACAGACAATAGCCTGGTTTCTGTAGCTTTTGGCTCACTGTGCAGTGAAGATCTTCACTGATTGCTTTTAACTTTCTTCGGTCCATGTTTACTGCAGGAGCATTGCCTGTAAAGTGTATGTACTGTCTGCCTGGTATATAAAGTCACATTGTGTTTGTGTAAAAGGCTGGTCTCCATCCTTCAAGTTGACAATGCAACGGTGGACAGGTAGCTGGAAGGCTTCCGCCCATCCTTCTTCGCAGCAGCAATGCTAGCTGGAGGAGCTCGGCTCCAAAAGGCAGAAGAGAAGCAGGAAGGAGGAAAGAGTGGGAACTGAGGACAAGTTCACCCCAACAAGATCACCTTCTACAATTTCCTTGCCTGGAAATTTACAACATTGTCAATTTCCTTGCCTGGAAATTTACAACATTGTCATGTGGTACCTCCTTTCACATGGTACTTGCTTGAAGGTACATTGGTATTAGTGTTCGCGAAGAAAGCCTGCAGTTGTACAAACATGAAATTTAATTAATTTTTCATTTGATTCCACTGACCAAGTAAGCCCCTGTATGATGATTTTTAAAAATTAGTGAATTTGTGCTTGAAACAGGCTGTAAAAGAAATAATAAATAGGTAATAAATTCAAAATTAGTATCTTGCTATCCTGAGAATGTCAATTATGTTGTGTAATGTAGTCATGAATCATATGGATTCAGCTTTCACACCTTTTTAAATAAATGTTTGCCCTGCAAACTGATTGATTTAGATTGTCGGGGTGGCATACTAGTGCGGTCCGCTGTTAAAAGAAGTCTTATAAACCAATGGTACCCCCAAATACAGGTGGAACTCATAAGTGACACGTTTTAGATTAATATTGGATAGGTAAATAAGGTTTAATTCCTTTTTTCAGATGCATCTGCCAGACCACAGAATGTGATGCAATGATAAAATCTTCATCGAGAATGCATGTAATAGGCATGTAGTTATGATTTGTGAAAATGTTATGCAGCAGCCTAATCCACCAGCAGTCCTGGTTTGGCTCACTCATGCTACATCACAGGGTATATACCTAAAGGATAAGATTTGAGGCGGATACACCTTGTAACATAAATTTTGCTCCGCAACACAAAATTTATCACATCTTGTAACTTGAATAGTAATGTTTATATGTGGTAGCAGCATTAAAAAACACATTCTGAATACATTTGTGACATATTTTGTTGTGTTAGATGTTTGTTATGTTAGATATAACCATTCCATATTGAGCACTCGATTCCCGCATTATCTGGAGAGGTCACTACCATGTGAGGCATGTACTGCCATGTGTTTCAATGTTGACTCATGCTATTTCAGAAAGCATTCGTGTGTTCTGTGAGTGGAACCAGGAAAAAGCGGCTGCTTTGGATGGGAAAAGTATCTGAGAAGCCTGCAGAAAGTGACCATGCTTCCAGCAACCCAATCCCTAGTCCTGGTGCACATCTTGAACTGAAGGTGAGAATTTAATTTTTCAAGGGTGTTCAAACATTGCCTCACAACATGTTAGGTACCTCTATGGTGAAAAATCGAGGTGACAATGTTACGCTTATAAGCAACCACCCGCTACTTTTTGCATTGGTAAACCATTTTTCAGCAGGCAAAGTGAGATATCTTGTGGAACTACTAGATGTTAGCAGGTATTTAGTGTTGTGCTAGCTGTCAGTCCAAGCGTTTATGCCTATTGACCACAGCTGTGGCAGGCAAGGAATGTTAGGAATGCCTGTGCTTCTACTCGGTTTGAAAGCTGCACTTGCGTAAAACAATTTGAGATTCTAGAATTATTGAGATTTGAGATTCTCGTTATTGGCTCAATGCCATTACTTCCTGGGTTGTACCCCGGTATCATTTCCTCAGCTCTAGCTTCCAGACAGGAAGATTTTGTATTTCTTTTGTTGATGAGCTGCTTGCCATCTCTTCAACTATGCTATCAGTTTTCATTTATGTGCATAGATTTTCTGTGATCAGGTAGAATGCATTTAGCCACTTTAAGTGCTAACGTCAGGCGTTTTTTTCATGGATATTACTAGAGAGTTTTAGCAGCACCGGTTTACCGTACGGCAGTGACGATAATACCGTAGCACGTGGCTATTTTAATCGGAAAGACCTGCACTAGTTGCTCGGTGAGTACGGAAACGTTGAATGAGAAAACTTGCTGGTGAAGCCCCCAGAACCTCAATTTTCTATGT
Organism: Hyalomma asiaticum; assembly: GCA_013339685.2. NCBI lineage: Eukaryota > Metazoa > Arthropoda > Arachnida > Ixodida > Ixodidae > Hyalomma > Hyalomma asiaticum. The sequence continues at coordinate 196,893 of JABSTT010006195.1, read as the reverse complement.
GCCAACCACGACGGTAGGGCACTACCGTACATACCGTACGGTAAGCTGCCACTGCTAAAACTCTCCACTGTGTGGTTGTTGCGATGTCAGTGCACGATAAAGAACACCAGGTGGTCCAAAATTTTTGGAGCCTTCCACTATGGCGCCTCTCATAATCACAGCTGGTTTTGGGCCGTAAAGCCCCAGAAATCAAATGATCTCATCTAAGTCAAGATCAATATAGAATCAACTCCACTGCTAGAGTAGCTGTGCGAAGGTGATATTTTCTCTCATCGCATCATTCAGTAGAATTAAAGTATTTGAAGCTATTCTAGGGCCTGTTTTTGTTTCAGTGGGCCATAAAGTGTCAATCAGCGTTCATTTTTTTCAGCTTGCCTTTGAAGCAGAAATAAGGTTTAAAGGGACGCAGTGGAGGCTGTGGAGGCCAAGCTAAGCAAAATGCTAGAGATTTTGGACTGGGGTAATCTCATGGGACTGGAAGAATTTGTTTGACCCAAGAAGGCTGATGCTGAAGTTTTTTTACTACAGTAAGATGGCACTTTCTGACCTCTTGAATCGAAAGGGACTGATAAAACAACTTCGGGGATGTAGTTCACTAGACAAAATACCTAAAAAGGTATGGAAAGGTTAATTTTAAATCAGACTTTTTAAATCATGTTTCGCCTGTAAGTTAAGCATCATAACAACACTGGACAGCACATAATGAAGTAAAGAGGACATTCATTTGCAGTTGGTAAGTGCATGAAGTATGAAGTGTGCAATAATTAATATATTATTTGGTTGGTCACTAGAAATCCCTCAAGGCTGGAAAAGCCAATTGATACTCAGGTCATTCCACGAGAAAAGGGTAATGCTTTATCCAGAAATAAAGCAGTGATTCTGTTCACAATAAGTAATTGTCAATGCAGCATGCTCATAGAATTTTTGTGAACACTGGCACCTTTTGCAGGTTTGAAAGAAAGGAAACCAAGAAATCATAGCGAAATAAATTATTAGCTTTATAAAATGGGTATAGTCATGAACACCACAGTTTAAAGCCATTGTGTAGTTAAAATTTTCTGCTTCTCTTTTCTTTAAAGGCACAAGAACTTGGCAACAGGTCTCCACCAAACCCATGCATTTCAAAAAAGAATGGGAACTTCAAAATTGCCTGCAAGGAAAACATTGTGGCTTTACCACCTGCATCATCACCTGACAAGGCAGCCATCCTCCTGTTGACTGTATATTTCATTTTAAACCTGTCATACCCATACACTTTTTGATAGATTTTGGTGCTTGTGGAGAGAGTTTTTCTGAAAGGTGAGCCATTTGACAGTGACTTGATGTCATTTAAGGTAGTCTGTAGAAAAACCTGAAGCGGTCAGGCCTAGTATTCACGTGTTAAATGTTTGGTAGGCAGAAGCAGCATGTCAGCTGCAACACTTAAGTCATGCCTTTTGCGATTTTTTTATCACCAAGGCAAAGTACTGGCTGTAGGATTCAAGGCAGGCTTTTTTTTCTTTTTCTTTGATATCTCACTTGTACTTTTCAGGTCCGAGTTGTTTGGGTATTTAAAGATTTCTCACTTGTTTTTCAGGGTCTCATACCTTTATATTTTGCTTTTTCCTTATTGACTTTTAAAAATATGTCACATGATTCCAGATATTTTTGGGGCATAATATTTTATAAACATTTACACTAGCTTTCTTGGTAGTGTTTGGGATGAGTTATTCCAAACTACACAATGCTGGGACAAGTAACCTGCCTGGAGTGGGAGGCTTTTTCAGGGGCTTATAAAGTGTTTTGGTCATGATTAGCTTTGTATTATACTAACATCTGTGATCTGCCAACTGTATTGTTTTTAGTGTTGCCTTTGTGGCGATATTTGCCAGATGCTTTTGGCAAGTTTTCGTATGCAAATGTTTCATTCTTTATATTGGGCTTGCACTGTCTCTTCCCTTTAATAACTCATCCACTACATTATTCATTGGTCTTGTCTTAATTCAACTCTGTAAGCCCATTGTTTTATGCCTTTTTTATATAATTCTTAGAGTACTGAATTCTTTTGGAACGGTAAATGGCAGATGGGTACTTGCGCATTTTAGTTACCCTATTTTCTGTGATAAGCCAGCCTATTTTATAGCCTTGTTTAATGTTTCTTTTTTCGTAGGCAATGTGCAAGTTTATTTGTATGTGGTGCACTTATGTCTCGGGCCATTTTCCTTTTTTATTTTTGGTATTTGGTCCTTTTTTACTAGTCATTTCCAATGAAATTTGAGATGAACATGACTTCAGTGTACGCAATACTGCCACTCAATAAAGTTCACTCATCTTGAAAAGCAGTGTAATAATTTGTCTCATAGGTGTTTTAATTAAGGTACCTTGTTTTACATGCAGCTAAAGGCAAGGTCCGGCAGGCAACGCCAAGCTTTCTACTGCCATTCCAGGTACATCAAATTTACTTTTATATAGAACTTTGCTCTAATAGGCAAATATCAGGGACTGTCAGGGACTGCACTGCTGCTAAAATTTCTGCTATCCAATTGTTAGTATCACCGCTGGCCACATGCCAAGCCAGCTTGGCATATGACCTCAGTTTCTACTGACAGGGGAAAGAAAAAATATTGCAGAATTGGGAACCCATCGGACAGTTTCCTAAGTGTCTATTAGAACATTTTTTTATATAAAAAGCAGGTCTGAAAGTACCTGCAACGACGCACTGGATATAGCCATTACTATTTTATGTGGATCAACGTTCCAGTAACTGAAACAACCCTTTTATTTGGAACAGGATTCTATATACTGTTATGTGGAACGACGATCACAAAATTGATAAGTAAAAATAAATGGTGCACTGTTCCATCTACTTTTTAAAGTATGTGGAACGTGGTTCCAAATATATAACTGGAACTTTTTTGCAAAAAATTCCAGCTACTAAGTGGAACTTATCTGGATCCAGATTAAGAGTGGTATGAGGCAGAGCAGTGATAGACCTGTTTAAGATGCTCTAATCCTAAAAAAATGTTTTTTTTTGTTTTGTTAGCTGCACAGATTTTTCATACTGTTACATTTTTTGGACCATTTTTAGGTTCCTGCCAGATCTGGCAAGTCGGTCAATGACTACTTTCATACGCTTCCAGATAAAAACACTGGCCGACCTGCCTGTAATATGGTGCAGCCATATTTTACAAAAAAAATTCTTTTTGCTAATTTGTAATGAGCACATAAAAAACTACTAAGCATGTGTGAATGAAATTGTATGTTTTCTCAACTTACATTTATTTTCTTGCAGATTATTCCATCTTAAAATTACCTGCCTCCTCTGGAAAGCGGCTTACACGAAGTATTGACTTGAGGCTGGTTGCTGTGGACTACTGCTGGAATGTCAAATATTCTGCACATATGGTGACAGCACTTAAATACTTTACAGTTAAGTGTCTCGTGATTTTGGCTGTTTGGATAAAATGATCTTTTTGAATAACAAAGCTTTATTCAAAACATGGAACCAGATTGAACACTGGGAAGTATTTACTTGAATGCCATAGTGATAATCCTCAGCTTATTCAAGCTCCTCTGCAGGAATAGGCCTCTCCCAGTAATATCGAATTTGTCCCCATCATGTGCGGAGCTGATTGTGTTTTCTTCATGTGAATTTATGGATTTCATCACTCCACATGTAATTCGTCAGCTTTGACTGCATTATATATATAATATGGGGTTGTTCCATATTGAGTGTAACAGGTTGTTTTTCTACCATCTCCAATCTCATTTAAAAAAAACTGTTACATTTGCCTACGGAAAGTACTGCATGTGGAGCACAATTTCTGAAGAAAAAGTTTTCTTGTCGCCTTGTCAGTTCGAACCTAGCGCTGAAATGCAAAACTGTGCCTGGCAAATAAATTTATACAAAGTTATCAGTGATGTGGTAACTGTGCCAAAGTGTGCCAAAAGGCAAATCCTGCTACATCATGCTACATTTTTCCTATTCTGCGCCAAACGAGCTTTCACATTCCAAAAACGAAACTAATATCTCGAGGTCGAAACGTCCATGTGCCCCACAACTGTGAGCGACATCGATCCTCACGTCGATATCGCGCTTTATCGCCATTGCACACCTCGTGCGTAAGGCAAGGAAATTGTGAATGCGTGTGTGTGGAAAGTCGAACTACCGGACAGTGACGTGCTTGGAATGCTGCAGCACAACTGATTATTGAAATGGTGCTTTTGAAGCTTAAAGATGAGTTCACGAAACTTTCTTAATAAAGTGTTATAAAAAAGCACTGCACTGGTATAGTGATGACTTAGGGCGATGCAAGTTTTTGCTTTGAGGTGTTGGCTGTCCTGTCAAGTCAGTTCAATTGTTATTTAATCTTTCGTTTCTCTTCCATGAGTGGCTGTCATGAAGAAAACAAAGACGATTCATAGCATTGTACATATGCACAGTTGTGTTGAGATTGCTTAAAAACGGATCGCCGAGTGTGAATAAAATAATTTGGAAGCTAGCACTTTGCGTGTTCGACCAAGCAGGGAATCGTTCGACACTAGCCCTTTTGTTCCCTTAGCGCTGTTTCATTAAAAAATCAAGTGAATTTCTTGTGAGGATCAACGCGTGCTGAATTTGTATTTCGACGTTCTTGCACTCTGCCGAATGTATATTTGAGCGAAGACTCAAACCATCCCCATGCGCTAGGCAATGCACTCTAAGTCCTTCGAGCACATTTATATTCACTTCTCGTTCTTTTCTACGTGGTCAGGTTTGCGTTGCCCACTGCCTGCGGCAGAGTTACGCTATTTTTTTCTCCGTGTGTGCGCCTGCAGTTTTCACCACACTCGCGTCGCAGATATCGCTTTGCCGTTATTTTTCGTCGACCATTTGCCTAAGCTCAATATCTGTGCCTTTCGTATTGCATTTTCATGTAAGCGGCCGGCTGGCGTGATTGCATCACATCGTAGTTCACACTGCAGCATCACATTCGGTGATATGGAAAGTGGGCAGGCCTTGCTTGTTGAAGGGAAAAGAGCTGCTCTTGACCAAATGTCGCCTAAGGCAGCCAACTAGGCAGTATTTTGCAGTTAAATAGGGAATGATGCTGCTTACAGAAGAAGGCAAAGAACAAGTCCACTGATCTTGGATAGGCCAAGAAGCCGAGAAGTTGTGCTGTCGTTACATGTACAGTTGCGCACGATTTGAAGCGCAATAACCTTCAAATCCCAAAGCCCAAGCAGCCAGATTTGGAAGTGTGAAAATGATTTTTAATTCTCTCCCTTCTTGGCTGCTCTGTGCTACAATGCTCGCCCTCCTATAAGCTTGCCCCCCTTTCTCCCAATTTTTCTTTTGAGTTGCTGCGATTAAGCGTACACGGCATAGCATCTTATCTTAGATTAAGCGTATACGGGGGTGATTGCTGCTTAAAGAACAGCAGAAAGAGAGTGGAAAACTGGCTCGATACTTCCCTCTCCTTGAAAGAGGATTCTGGGCCATAGTGCTCTCGTTCTTGGTCGACGCTCACATGATAACCTTAAAATTGAGTGCAACTGTACACAATTATTATTCGGTTCATGTATAGAACCGCTGATAATTTTTTTCTTTGTTTTTCTGTAAGCTTGTGATCTGTATTCTAGTCATTCTTGTTTTTTTCATCATTTCTCTGTAAGCTTCTCATTTGTTGCATTCTAGTCATTTTTAAGTAAAAGTTCCAGGAACTTGTTTGTTGTCCATTTATAACTGCTGTCCTATAGGGGTTTGGCAGCTGATCTATACGTGGTCACATAACTGATGCTGAAGTTCTAAAATTGGTTATTTGGGCCAACATATGATGTTGCACAATTGCCTCTAATTTGATTAAGTTATGGGGCTTTACGTGCCAAAACCATGATCTGATTATGGGCACGCCGTAGTTGGGAACTCTGGAATAGTTTTGACCGCTTGGGGTTCTTTAATGTGCATGTAAGTACATGGGTGTTTTTGCATTTTGCCCGCATCGAAATGCCCCTAATGCCCTTTTGATGGCACAAGACCTTTTATTCCCACAGGCTTTCTCCTTATTTTACTACTTTAGTTCTCGCAAAGTCAATTTTTTCACTTGGGCAGTGAGCCTTGAGCTGCTCGAAAAGCCTGTTTCCCAGCTCCAAAATGTCCATTTGGCTGCTCCAAAAAGCTACTCCAAAACGACTTTAGCCAATCACATCACGGAAGTTATTCATTTGAGCCATTGATTTGGTACAACATTTTGCCCATTTTTAAGGTGTCTGTTTTTCATTACTACTATAGCCTGGCCGTATTTATGTTTTTTAATTTACATTATTTTTGGTCATGATGAAACATTGTAAAATGCAGCATATTCAGCAAATTTTTATAAAGACACTGGCTTGATTATGATAAAATGACAGCTCCAACTTCCCTGTACCCTATACCAAGCTATAAAAGTATTGCAGCAGCTTGTAGAGCCGATATCTTGTAGCCACGTGATGATAAATTTGCCAAAAATCACATTTTGACCCACATTATGCCATCATTTTGGCAATGTAACGGTCCCAGTAAAAATATGGCCTATAACTTGTGTAGTAATCATTGTAATTCACAAAGAGCTTTAAAGAATAATTTTTATTTTAAGCAAGAAAAGAATTTTTGAACCGATTAACTACATGGCTGTGGAAAGGCTCTCTTTGTTTTGCCTTCACCACACATGTCAGTAGATCCTTGTATGTGCCCTTTCACGATCTTCCAAAGTACCATGCTGGGGTTACTCCAAGTGATACAACTGTTTGTCAGAGATTTGAATAATCTAGCTTCAAGCGACAACATGATAAAATGCCAGTAGCGCTAAGACGATGTACCATTCCAATTTCAGCACGAGATTGTTTCAAGCTACATTACTCAAATCTGTCACGAAAAGTCATATGACTTGGAGTAAACACAGCAAGGTACCTTGGATGATGGCGAAAGTGTGCCTACACGAATGTAGCACTGATGTGTCATGCGGTGAAGGTGAAATGGGTGTTTTTCGCAGCCATGTGATTAGTAAGTTGAAAACTTTTTCTCACTTAAAACAAAAATACTCCCTTCAAAATTTTTTGTGTGATTTACTCGCAAAGAGGAGTACACGAGTTATAGGCCATATTTCTACTTGGACCACTACACAGCCAAATGATAACTCAATATGGGCAAGATAGTGATTTTTGCCAAATTGCTCCTCATCTAGCCATAAGATATCAGCTTTACATGCTTCCACAGTATTTTTATCGCTTAGTATGGGATGCAGGGAAGTTGGAAGTGTCATTATATTTAACGAGCCAGTATTTTCACCTATTTACCTATTTTAAAGACTGACACCTTAAGAATGAGCAAAAAATTGTACGATGTCAGTGGCTCAAAGGAGTAATTTTGTATAAATATATTTGCGTGACAGAGTTTCGTGTTCCAGTGCAAAGTTTGAGATTTTTTTCCCGAGGAAGTACTTTCCCCATGCAGATGTAACACAATTTTTTTCATTGAGGTTGGAGGTGGTTGAAAGACAAGTTACTGTTATATGGAATGACACACACAAACACACACACACACACACACACATATATATATATATATATATATATATATATGCATGCAGAACACTTTCTTACTTTAAGCAGAGATTACTACATCACTGCAAACAGTAAAAGTACAGCTGCAAGCTCTCGGAAAATATTTCTCATCACTCGTAAAATGTGTACTCAGTGATGGCTAGTGCACTTTTTTGCTTGTTATGAAAACTGTCTGTCGCAATATACACAACAAAAAATTCATTTTCTGAGCATTGCATTTAGGTGAAACCCCTATCGGGCTCCTCTCGTCAGTTTCACAGCTCAGCAGGCAATGAGATGCTGCACGAGCCACCTACGCATTTTGGGCACGAGTACTGTTCGCATAAGAGGTGCTCTTTTTTAGTTGAATAACATGCTGTTGGAAAAATTTCATAGGTTAAATACGCAGCTTCAGACAAACTCGTACATTTTAGCAAGACTGCTGTTCTCAATCTTGTTTGTACCCAGGCCTGTAGCTTTTAATAAAATTTTTTAACATGATAGTGGTTTATGCCGGGGTCCACCAAGAAATCTGGGACATACATCCGTAACAGAAGTAGATGTCTGAAAAATACACGCATTTCAGATTGAAAAAGTACCACCCACTTGCATTTGAACCCGCAACTAACCAGGGTGTGGCGGTAGAAGCTGCAAGCGATACCGACCATGCCACGGATAGACTTGGAATGGGGGACGAAAAAATGGGCTTTATATGTTTACTAGACCACTTTACAATTTGTATCTAATTGATGTCCAGTTAAAGCAAACTCATTCAGCAAGCAAAATTGCTGTTAAATTAACATCGCCGCCCTTTTACTGCACTCTTCTTTCTCAGCAGTGGTGCCGCCACCTAGAAAGGATGGAGCGAAGCCACAAATTGTCGCGTTAATATGCACGCCGGCAGTTATCGTTTCAGTAGTTTCGACGCCTCTATCGCTGTGCAGGCTCTGGCGTGCCGCTGGGTCTTTGCTTCAGCCACGGCCGCTATGTAGCATTGTGTGACGTCTATGCTAGCCAGTTGCGTTGCGACATGCTCTACTCCAGAAACGCAAAGACAGCATTCAACCGCCTTTCGCACAACGAAGTGTGCATTCACAAAATGATCCGCTGGCAAACTGCTCCGTTTTGCTTGCAAGGTTTCACCGTTTGCGAACGCACCTGGTTTTTTGCAAGTTTGTGCAGGGGCGCTGGCGCGTTCATTGCAGTGTCTCCGGAGAAATGCGAGTCGTTCGAGAGCTTTCGCTTGTATGCAACTGCCAAACATCCCTGTGCAGTGTCGAGGAGCCCCTGACGTGTACGTGCATGGGGTTCACACGTCCAGAGTGTCCAACTCATCTCCCTCCTCTCGATTTGTCAGATTGCCGCTTATGTGTGAAGACAGGTTTCACTTTCGTGTTATACCGATTCCTATGATAGAGGGATGAACCACATTTTTTTCATTGACTGTAGACCAAGTTATTAGCTTACAAATGTTGCTGCATGTGTTTCACTTCCAAAAGATTATATATCTGGAATTCTAGAAGGTGTCTTTACAATGTAAATAGATAACATATTTATGATGTGCTTATCACCATTAGGTTATACAACAGGTGTGTTGTCTACACCAAAGTGTGCACTCCTGCAAACCTTTGCAAATGTGTCACACCTAATCATGGCAAAACAGGGAAGAGTCTTTTTGATTGTAAACTTTATTTGTTGGTGATACTACCTAATTTGAAAACTTGGCACTAATTTGCAAAAATAATTGTTGGAGAAAGTCCAAGTGGGCGGTTTAAGGTCCTCTGCTCTTGTTTTGAGTAATGCAGCTAATATCAGTTCACAGCTTTGAAAGCAGGCCATGATAGGCAATGAAATAAGTGCAATAGCTAGAAGGTACAGTCAACAGCAAAAGTGTGCATGATCCGAAACTTTGGAAAAGCCTGTATTATCGCTTAGCCTAGCAACATAGCCGCAATTTAAAAATTTCGGTGGGTAGATGTTTTTGCTATGTTCAGGCTGTAACATTTAATTTGAGGCTATGTTCAGACACTAAGTGGTAATATAGATTTTTCTGAAGTTCTGGATCCTGCATACTTTTGCTGTTGACTGTACATTTACCTCAGCCGCCTGCCTAGTCACCATGGGACCATTTCATGAAAAAGAAATCAGTGGTACAAGAAGGAAAGGGTTGAGTTGTTCTCGGCAGCAAAACTAACGGAGTGCATCTTACTATAACTAAATAAGAGTTCTTGGGCAAGTTGTGAATTAGAACACATGGACTACAGGGTGCTGAAAGAACGGACTGTGTGTCCCTCCGTTATGTCTGTTGTTTCAGCGCCCTGTATTATCTGTTTTGCTGGTACTTATCTATGGTTCTCAAGCTTTTAAACTTGCGGGTAACAAACCTTAAACATATATAACTGCAAATATGTAGCGTAAGGAAACATAGACATAAGAAAAAGTTGTAGACAAGGCAGCGCTAACTTCGAACCTTTTTTTACTCAGGAACTTGCGTGAATATATGCCCACTCTAACCACAAAGATCACACGCCTCATGCTACTGGCTTGATATTACAGATCCCCCCTTTTTTTTCAGTGCGCATTAAGGAACCCCAGTTGGCCGATATTTTCGGAACCCTCCACTAAGCGTTTCTCATAATCAAAGCTGGTTTTGGGACTTAAAACCCCAGAAATCAATCCTTTTATTTTTATTAATGATACACCTAGCATGTAACACTCATCCGTTGTAAGCAGACACCCAAAGATACAGAAGCCAAAAAACCCACCAATAACTGTCAAGATGGACAACAGACCCGAATTTCATGCATGTGTTTGGAGAACCGTTGCAATAAATATATAGACAGATCATGGATTGTCAATGCTTTATTAAGGAGGTGCGAAGACTGCTGGGCACATAGTGCCCCACTTCCGAATGACGTATGCCTCCATTATTTCACGAGTTAATCGTACCCTGTGATGAAATAGAGGCTAGAGCAAACAGTGCTTTGCAACCATACCGACGGCAATGTAGGGCCGAATTAGAAAAGGGAGCACACTTTCAGAGAGCCCTTAGGCTCGCTCAAGCAAACATTCAAAAAGCGCCCATTCTCCCCACTTACTCCTTCCCCCATGAAAAAGGAATCCTGTAAACAATCTCCTTAATACAGTGCACTGCACTAGCTTCATGTTTCTTGGAGCACTGCTTCCGTGTCCAGTCTTTCTTCTTTTGCCAATAGTGCAGTCTTGCACAAATCCCTTTCAGCTTATATTTTGCGGAAAATACCACATTCACATTACAGCGTGCCACAATTCTCTGTATGTGGTGGGACACCGTGTGAATGTCGGGGTCATCAAAAACAGCCTGCTTTTGTAGTTTCTTCTAGTTGAGGCCAACTTGGCACATGCCCTGACGTTTTTCAGCACCCATTCACTGGCCTTTGCTATTGCTCCATCAGGGTAATCTGTCTGCTGCAGTTTTTTAGCCTGTTCATGAAGGCTGCTGTTCATCAGATGTGGGTAGGATTTTGAAATGGCTGACCAGATGCGGGAATTCGCATTGCAGTTTTTTTACCAGTCTTTATTAGCCAGACTGGTAGCTGAGCAAACCCTTTTTTCCTACATTGCCGTCAGTCTGGTTGCAAAGGACTGCTTGATCTAGGCTCTGTTTTCTTTCGTCACAGGCTACGATTAACTCATGAAATAACAGAGGCACACATTATTCGGAAGCAGGGCACTATGTATGTAAGCCAGCCATCCGTGTGCCTCGATAAAGAATTCGCACTTCTCGATCTGTCTATGTGATCATTCCGTAGGTTCTCAAAAGGCGTGCATGAAGTTCGGGTTAGTTGTCTTGCTTGATACTGCTATCATTGGGTTCTTTGGCTTTTGTATCTTCGGGTGTCTTTGCTTAAAACGCATGCATGTTATGTGCTCAATGCATCGTTAATGGAAAAAGGGATCTGCCATGGCATGAGCATGAAGTGTGTGATCTTCGTAATTAGAGTGGGTATATATTTATGTAAGTTCCTGAACAAAAAGTGGTTCGTGAACTAACGCAGACGGGCGACAACGGTCCAGGAACAGAAAGGCAACTCGCTTTATTTCCAAGAATGACTTGTTCTTATAAAAAGAATGCTATGATGTGACAGGGCCGTGTGCAATCTTTAATCGCACGTTATCACAAGACATCACACCAAAGCTTGTGCTACAACATTCCTTCCCACTTAGATTAAGCCCGCACTTCACTTCCTAAAGTCCTCATATCCAAACCTATCCAGTGGATGTCGCACACGACCGCTTCGTCGAAGCATGACTTCGGGCTTGCTTGGAACTTCTGTGCTCTGTTGTGCTGGGGATGCGTCCTGGTGTGAAGTCGTTGGTGCCGTAGTCGGAGAGTCGGTTGATGCCCTGGAAGTTGTACTCTGCATAGAGTTCCGCAATGTATATTCCATGTGTTGTTCGACAGTCATCGGGAGCCTTGTAGGGGTCGCTACAGGATCTGTATCTGGCGGTTGTTGCAGCTCGGCCAGGTGCATCATGTTGGGAAGTAGCTGCAATGGTTCAGCTGAGACAGGTCTCGAAAAGGAGTGATGCAAATGGTCAGCATGCACAAAGCGCACTTCGCCCGCCACATTCACAAGACGTCACTGGGCTCACAATCTGCGCAACTACGCCGTCTGCCCAAGCCACATTTTCACCACGAATGCATTTAACAAACACTTTGTCACCCACTCGAAATCCACGTTCTGTACCCCGGTGCTTATATTTCTGCTGCTTGCTGTTCAGCTGTTGAACATATCTTGCTGAAAATCGGGTTTCAGGAATGACAACTTGGTCTTGGGTTGCCTTTTCAAGAAGAGCTGTGCAGGAGTACTTCCTGTCACACTATGTGGCGTGTTTTGATAGCGCATCAAAAGGTGTCTAACCCTCTTTGCACCAATTCCCTGTTTTCTGAGACACCTGATAACAGCTGTTTCAGCAGTGTGCGCTGCGGTGTTTGCACCAGATGTTCAGCTGCCCCATTCGAAATTGGGTGATAGGGCAGTGTTCTTGTATGTTTTATGCTACTTTTAGCTAAGAAGTGCTTGCACTCTTGTGATACAAAGTGCGGCCCATTATCACTCACCATTTCGTTGGGAAATCCATACACCGCGAAGACACTTAGAAGTTTGGAAATCATTTGGCTTGTGATGGTTGAGGTCATTAGCCATACTTCATTCCACTCAGAATAGGCATCAACTAAGACTAGGAAGTTAAACTGTCCTTTCATAGCGGTCAACATGCAGCCTTTGCCAAACCTTGGACGGATAACGCCAAGGGTGTAGCGGTACAGGCTGCGTGGCTGGTCGCACGACTTGACAAACCCGACAGGTTCGTACATAATATTCTACTGCTTTATCTAGACCTGGCCACCAAATGAAGCCTCTAGCCAGAATTTTCATCCTTGAGGTGCCTGGATGGTCCTCATGCAGCAAAGACAACACAGCCAGTTGCAATGCATTGGGCACGATCACCCTTGTGCCCCACGTGACAACCTTGCTCGAGTGATAGCTCTAGACGTCTAATGTAGTATGGCTGGAGTTCGTTAGATACTTCTTAAGGCCAGCCATATCGAGTGTACTCGACCACTCTGCACAGTTTGTCATCATGTGCAGTGACTTTAGCTACGTCAGAAGAGTTCAATGGAGTGCTTTCAAACACGGAGAGGCATTCTGAACTCTCAGATTTGGGACAAGATGGTAAAGGTAGGCAAGACGGAGCATCAGCCACTTCGATTTCAGCCCCTTTGTGATACTTAAGCGCATACTCGTACGCTGACATTATTAAGGACCATCTTTTTAGTTTGGCAGCTGCTTGTGACGGGGTTGCTTAGTTCTGTCCCAAGATGCTTACGAGTGGCTGATGGTCCCGTGTACAACATAAACTTGCTAACAAAAAGAAACTTGGGAAACCTTTTAAGTCCAAAAGTAAGTGCTAGGGCCTATCTTTCACATTGTGCGTAATTTTTCTCTGCTGACGTCAGAGATCGCGAAGCAAAAGCTGTCGGACACTTTTCTCCCTCCGGCAGCACGTGAAAAACAACCACTCCAACACCGTAAGCAGACGCGTCACATTGCAATCCGAGCGGCTTGTGTGCGTCGTAGTAGGTAAGAGCACGGCTATTTGCAAGCAGATGCTTAGTCGCTTTGAAAGCATTACTGCACTTCTTCGTCCACAGCCATTGCTCTCCCTTCCGCAACAAACTCTACATCGGTTCTGCCACAGATGACACATTCCTCATAAATTTGCTGTAAAAATTGAATAGCCCTAAGTATGCTCTTCATTTGGTTACATTTGGTTCAGGAGCATGCAAGATTGCCTTCACTTTCCCTTCTCCTGGGTGGGTGCCATCGGCGCTGACCTTGTGCCCCAGGTACAAGACAATCTTGGAAAATCTCCAGCTTTAATGTAATGCTTTCGCATTAATGTAATGCTTTAACGTAATGCTTTAACGTACGTTTCCAGCTTTAACGTAATGTTATACTCCAAAAGCTTACCCAGCACCCACTTGAGTGTTTTTTGGCAATCGTCCACGTTCTGGCCTTCAACTATGACATCATCAATATAACCAACATTTGGAATACCAAGTAAAACCTTATCCATCATGCTCTGGAATAAAGCAGGGGCACTGGCTATTCCATAAGGAAGTCTGTTCCATAAGGAAGTCCCTTATGCGTGTTAACTGTCAGAATATGTCTTGATTCTTCGCTCAGTACCATTTGTTGGTATGCCGATGAAAAATCTAAGACTTACAATACTTTGACTCCACAAATTGCTGTGAACAATTCCTCTGGTTGTGGCAGTGGGTAGTGGTCTACTTTAAGTACAGGATTTAGAGTGATTTTGTAATCACCACAGAGGTGTATTTGGTCACCTTGCTTCTTTGGGACCAAAAGAAGTGGAGCTGCTCAATCGCTTCTACTCACAGGTGTGATAACGCCTTGGCTTTCAAGCTCACCGAGGCGTTTTTCTGCTTGTTTGCGCAAAGAAAAAGGAAGTGAGCGTGCTTTACAAAACACCGGTGTACAATCAGGTTGCAAGACAATTTGCGCCTCGAAGTTCCTGATGGCACCAAGCGATTGCGAAGACGCATTTGGAAACTTCACGCAAATCTTATCTACTCTGTCTTCGCTGCGTACACTGCAAAGCGATTTCCAATTCAGCCGAAGCTTATTAGCCAGGTTTGTCCCAGCAAAACAGGTAACTCGCGCCCACATTCTTTGACAATAACGATTGGTAAAACTTCACTCTGCCCTTCATAGGTCGCGGTTACATTGCCCTATGACATCCATTTCCTCACCTGTGTACGTCTCTAGGATAATCTGAGTTGGTTCACAATTTACATGCGAAAACTTTGTACACACTTTCAGGTACAACTGTCATTGCAGTCCCCATGTCCACCTGCATTGACACTTTCTGGCCCTCCACATTTACAGTCGCCACATAACCGTTCTTCACAGATGTGTCGACTGTGGAGTTGCTCAGAGCAGTTGTACAGTGTGTGCTCGTCTTCCTCTGACGATTCCATTACTGCATGTGCCTTCAGCTCCCTTTTGCTCGTCCGACACATGTTTTGAAGGTGTCCAACTTCTGAACATAGCTTGCACGAGTAGTTTTTATACCAGCAATTTTCTGGCACATGCATCTTGCCACAGCGGTAACATTTTTGTTTCTTAGTCTTGTTTCGTGCCACACATTTAGCCTTCGCTCGGTCCCAGTCACTGCGCTGGTGCTCGTTAGTTCTCATTTTCACTGTGTTTATGTTCTCCGCCCGGCTTCCTGCTTCTATTGCGGCTGTTTGTTTCGCAGCCAATTCACTGTCAAGAGCTATTTTGCATGCCCTTTTGAAGGCGAGTGCGTCAGCCGTGAACAATGCCTTCTGCGTCTCTTCACTTCGAATCCCAGCTACCAGTCTGTCGCGTAGGGAATCCCGGACAAATTCTCCGAAGTTACATTTCCTGGCCAGATGCTTCAACTCTACTAGGAAATCTTCGACACTTTCATCGTCAAGTTGCACTCGGTTGAATTTGCACTTTTCTGCAATTATAGACGTCTTCGGGCTGTAGTGGCTTTGCAAGAGCTCTTTTACTTCCATGAAGGTCTTATCTCCTGGCAGCAATGGAACAACCAAGTTCTTGGGAGCTCCATATGCTTCTGCCCCAATTACTGTCAAGAAAACGGACAATTTCTTCTCTTCTGCTATCTCGTTTGCCCTGACGTAATGCTCAAATTTTTCGACATACAAATCGAAGTTTTGAACCTTAGGGTCGTACTCGTCTAGTTTGCCGAGGCGGGACATGGCTTCGTAGAAGTAAATGTTACTTGATTGACTTTCGGATCCCTTGCTGGCCTATGGTAGCGACGCCTCCAGTAGTAGCGTGGCCTCGTCGAGCCGCCACATCCTCGTTGATGGTGTCCAGTAGACCAGGTCGCCAGATGAACTAATGCAGATGAGCGACAGCGGTCCAAGAGCAGAAAGGCAACTCGCTTTATTGCCAAGAACGACTTGTTCTTATGCAAAGAACGCTATGACATCAGAGGGTTGTCTGCAATCTTTAATCGCACGTTATCACAAGACGTCACGCCAAAGCTCGCGCTACGACAGTTTGAAGTTAGCGCTGTCTTCTCTATGCCTCATTCTTATGTCTTATGTTTCCTTGTGCTACACATTTGCAGTTATGCAACTATACCAACCTACCCAACTTGCAGCACTCATCTAGAACTGCGATTAGTGCAATGAAATGTGATACAGTGGGGATGAACAGTGATTGAATGTTGCTTTACAGTTGAACCTCTTTATAAGACACTTCGGTACAAGCGACATCATTCACTCACATGGTTGTCTACACTTTGTCTCACTAGTTGGACCTCTTTTATAAAGCGCACTCGTGAGGGCAATTGGTTATAGTGGACAAAATATTTTTAAATTATTGTCGGCAGTTTTACCAGTAACAGATATTTTTTTTCTAGATGCAAAGCTTCTGGCTGCTACCTGCAGTTAATTTTTTTTGGTAACAAAAGGAAATGATGAAGTAGTGTAAAAATTTGTAGCAAGTAAAAAATTCTGTTCCAAATGGCATGGTCCACCAGGCAAATTGCCATATGTTGAGGCAAATGATGTACAATAAGACGTCATTAAGTGGGCACGTCAGCTGGTCATCCGTCAACATCACCATGAACCCTTTTCTGCTTTTTATGCAGACTTTCTTGTAACGGCGGGGACGATCGAAGCAGGTGGTGATTCCGTGTGTTCCGTCTTTTCTGCACATCACTTTGCAGAGTGCGCACAGGCACTCAAGCACAAGCTTGAGTCACCAGACTGGATACCACCGCCCCCTGCGACATCATCAGCTACCTTCATAAGAGGGCGGCTCTGCTGGGATTCTTTCAGTGGGCACGTCAGCTGGTCACCCGTCAACATCACCATGAACCCATTTCTGCTTTTTATGCAGGTTAGTAACAAATACGCATCTATAAGGTCTGATGACCGTTGCCTGCTCCAGCTGGCATGCCCCTATAGTGTCTGTGCGTTTTGTTCATATGCAAAGGACGTTCTTTTCTCTCTGCTTATGCTTTGTGGGGATGTTGAATCAAATCCGGGACCCAGCACTAATGAGCTGCTTCAGCAACTTCTGGAGGGCCAAAAGCTGATGCAAAATAGGCTGGACATAATTGAATCTAAACTGCAAAAGGTTGAGACATCTACGTCAACGCTTAAAGAATTTGGTACCAAAATCACGGGACTCGAAAAAAGTATTCATAACTTGGGGGGGGGGGGGTGGAAACGAAACTTATTGACCTAGAAGACAGAAGCCGTCGTAATAATGTTCTTGTATTTGGTCTTCCAGAGGAAGCGGGTGAAACGCCACAGTTGCTTTTTGCTACTGTGGTTGATGACTTATTTGCAAAGAAACTCAATGTTGAAGTAACATCTGTTGAGCGAATCCATAGAATAGGACGTAGACAAGCAAACAAGCCACGACCGGTTGTCCTAAAGTTCATCGACTGCCGTGAAAAAACAAATGTTTTAAGAAATTGCTACAAGCTCAAAGGCCAGAACGTTTCCATCAGTGAAGATTTTTGTACTGCCACTAGAACACTGCGCAAGCAGTTGTGGGATAGTGCTGCGAAAGAAAGAAGCGAGGGAAAGAAAGTTAAAATCATATATGACAAGATAAACATCGATGGCACCCTGTTTCGATGGGATAGTAGCAATAACAAGAGGGTTCCTATTCTTACCGATAAGAAGACTTCCTCAGCTTCTAACGTTCAAAGCGCGAGTAGGCTCAGGCGCAATCGGTGAACTAGTAGGGGTTGCAGGAAAAGTATCCGCTGCCTAAATATAAATGCTCGTAGCATTCTCAAGAAATTAGCTGACTTAGAAAGTATTATCACAGCGCATAATCCGCACATCATAGTTGTAACCGAAACCTGGCTGCATCAAGACATAAGTGACCACGAGTTAACCCCAAATGGCTTCAGGATCTACTGCAATGATCGTGGTGGTAGGGGAGGCGGAGTCGCTATTTTACTCAAAGAATCATTACGAGCGTCTAGATTACCTAATGTGCCAGGAATTGAGAGTGTTGTGCTTAAGCTATTCCTTGAAGAATGCTACCTGATTGTTTTGGGAATATATCGTCCCCCGAGCTCGGATACTTCCTTTGCTGAAAACATCGAGGTTCTTGTGTTTGAACAAGATTCATTCCTGCAACCTGTTGCTCACGGGAGATTTCAACTTACCAGCGATGAACTGGCCAGACGATTTCCCAGAAGCTCTTACTGACGCGTCTCAACCAGTTCATTAACCTCGTCATCTTGCACAATTTAACCCAATTAGTTAAATTTCCCACACGCACTCAACAAAATGCAGAGTCCATTTTGGACCTTTTTCTTGTTTCCAATGAGCTCTTAAGGAGGAATCCAAGAATAGATATTTTCGATGGCATATCTGATCACAAGATTGTATCTTTAACTTTAGAAACGCAGTTTTCTTCAAAACTCCAATTAAAAGAAAATATAATCCCGTTGTTTTCACATGCTAGTGACGTCGATGTACTGGATTTGCTTGGCAGTTCGTTCTCTAATTTTAGCACTCTGTACGAATCAACTGATGGCTCCGTTGAACAAATGTGGCGTTTCTTTAAGGAATTAGTTTTTCGATGCATTACGCAGTTCGTACCCAAAAAACGCAAGGTTGTGCGCAGCTGTAACCCTTGGTTGACGAAGAACCTTGTTCGTATGGGGCGCAAACTTAAAAAGGCGAGAACTAGGCATAAATGTCATCCAAGTGCTAACGCAGAAAAGATTACCGAGCTGCGCGTTACGCTAGGAAACGGCATCAAAAAAGCAAAAGAGCACTTCCAGAACGTGAGACTAAAAAACTTTCTTCTTTCATCCCCTGATAAGTTCTGGCGATACTTGTCACCGCAAAAAAAATCGGTGCGGAGTCTATCCATCGGTGATGCAGTACTCGACGACAAACTTGAAATAGCTCAAATACTTAGCACATATTTTTGTTCTGTCTTCACCCAAGGTAATGCCAGTGCTCCAAAAGTTTCGCTTGTCGAAGAAATACCGCCTATTGAAGATATATTCATTAGTGAGGAGGGGGTCCTGACGTTGCTTCTTAATTTAGATACCAAGAAATCTGGTATTGATGAAATACCTAATGCGTTCCTAGTGCGATATTCTGAATGGTGCGCCAAGTATTTAACTCTGCTATATCGTAAATCAGTGGTTCGTGCGGAACTTCCAGATGACTGGAGATTTGCTAAAATTGTCCCCATACCTATTTCAGCCGACCATTCATCACCTTCTTCATACAGGCCTATATCGATTTTATGCACTTCAGTAAAGCTGCTTGAACATACTATATTCAAGCACATATCTTCCTTTGTTGAGAGCAATAATTTGATTGATGATCGGCAACACGGATTCCATAGAGCGGTGTCTACAGTCACTCAACTAGTCTTAACAATACATGACCTTGCATTAGCGTTAGACAGACATAATCAGGTAGATATAATATTTTTAGACTTCGAAAAAGCCTTTGACCGGGTATCCCACTACAAGCTTATACTAAAATTGAAGCCCATTCTCAAAAATGATCGCCTTGTGGCCTGGATTACTGCGTACCTCTCGTCAAGGCGGCAATGTGTAATCATTGATGGCACGGCTTCTCCTTCAGCTCCGGTGGCATCTGGTGTTCCGCAGGGCTCCGTCCTCGGTCCTTTATTTTTCCTGCTATTCATCAATGACATTGTTCAGAACATAGGCGTACAAATTTGGCTGTTCGCTGATGACTGCGTAATATACCAGGAAGTATCTAGCCCTAATGATCAGGTCCTACCAAATCAAGCATTAAGTGCGATTGCGAACTGGTGTTGTACATGCAGATGACAGTTAATAGCAAAAAAAACAGTAGCAATGACCATAACCTGCAAGAAGCAACCACTAGAATTCACATATTTCATCAATAACCAACCCTTAAGCTTAGTGCACAGCTATAAGTATTTAGGAGTAATTATAACCTCCGATTTGCGCTGGAATGAACATGTAGCGTTTACTGCTAAAAAGCCTACAGACAATTAGGATACCTTCGGCGCATGCTCGGTCATTCAACAACGGAAATAAAATTATTAGCCTACAAGACGTTTGTTAGGCCTATATTGCAGCGGTGGCCTGGGATCCCTGGACAGCCTCTAATAAGGGGAAACTGGAAAGTGTCCAAAGAAAATCTGTTAGGTTCATTTATAACAGTTATAGTTGGAAAACATTCCCGTCGCACCTCCTACAGAAAGCAGAACTAGAGAACCTTGAAACAAGGTGCTATCACGACAGGCGAAAGCTTTTTTATTTGTTTTATTACAAAATGTTACAGGTTCATCCATCCGAACTCATAGCACCCGCCATTAGCCGCTTAACTCGGTCCCTTCACACAAAAAAAGTGGCCGAGCTGAAGTGCACAACAAACACTTTTCTGTACTCTTTCTTTCCTCGGACAATCGTCGAATGGAACGCTTTACCTCCTGATGCGGTAGAACACCACAACATTGGTTCTTTTCTGCATGCGATAAAAGATATGGCTCCGTAGGCGCTACTGCGCTTGGTGGGGCGTCATATGACATCATGTATTTCCTTGCTTTGCGATGTTCGAGTGGATGCTGAAACTTTTTTTGTGCTATGTGAGTACAGGATCAGTGCTTGTATGTGCTTTATGCTGTGTGAGTATTTGTAATATGGGCGGTTTGGGCGTTGTGAGTGCTTACTGCCACAGATTTTGTTTCATTTGTTGTTTTTGCATATTTGCCAATGTCACTATTTCGCAAAATATCACTTCGTGTATTTGTTTGTAAATATTACTTCATGTATCTTTTTCTTTTTTTAAGCTTGTTTTGTGTTAATTATTTATGCCCCACTCCTGCCTAAGGCCTTCATGGAAGGCCGGCAGTATGTAACAAATAAATAAAATTTATAAGAGACACTCAAGGAACCTGGGAGACATGTTTTTTGTAACCAAAAATACTAAAGCACTAAGGGGAGCCAAACTAGACCACTTTGGTATTTATAATCACCAAAGTATGTTCCACACTTCTACATGAAAATGCCCATGGTATCAAAGAAGTCATTCATATAATTTTGCTTTTTAGTGATTGCAGGTAGTGTTAAGTTCTTACCCAGTTTTGTAGCTAAAGCTCTCCACTTTCTGCCCTGCAATTTGTTCGTCCTATTTTTCTCGTTTTTTGTAAAGTGCACATGCACAATTTGAGAATTGCACGAGTTGTAAGCTCTCTGTAGCACACAAGTTCATGAGGTCAATGTGTCTGGGTTGTGTCCCTCATGAGTAGTGAATAACTTGTCCTAGGGGCCTAAAACTTGCCCTTAGTAACAGGGGGGTCTCTTGTATGCAATGTTAACATGGCAGACGCAGGGAAACCAATCAAACCATCTTCAAATATCTCTTATAACAAGATCCTACTGCATAACAAACCCTGTGCCAAATTTTTTAAAATGCGGAGCATTTCTTAGTCGCACGATGTCGCGCTTCGGCGTCGACGCCGTCCACACCCCCACTGCGCATGCTCGGCTCGTCTCGTGCCGGCCCACCGGGCTTTCAGCAAGCCGAGCATGCGCAGTGGGGGTGCGGACCTCTCCCCCATACTCCTCTCCCTCGAACGCGGGCGATGTGTATATAAGCGGCGGAGCGCACGTTCGGAATTCAGTCAAGGGCATCTTTGCGGACCTCTCCCCCGTACTCCTGTCCCTCGAACGCACGAGAAGCAGCGGCGAAACGTGAGCAGCGATCTTTAAGACCCCAGGTATGTGAGCGAGAAGCGGCGTGCCAACGTCAACGAGACGTGGCTTCGGACGCTGCTTGTGGACGCAAGTGCCTTCATTCAATAAATAATAAAGACGAAATAATAATTAAGCATTCCCAAACCATACCCAATTACGCAACATTCACACGATACCCCCACCAGTCTGCGACGCATTTACTCGAGTTGCCCCCGTGGGAAGATGCGGGCGGTATTTTTTGTGGTCAGTTTAGTTGAAATATGCCCATATCAATATAAGGGTTGATCAGGAAATGGAAACCTGGTACCCTTCTTATGAGGCACCTTTATAAATCACTAAAACTGCTACCTGGTGCTTGTGTATTATTAAAGGAGTACTGACACAAATTTTTGACATTCGCGTATTATTGCTATAAACGAAAGTACTGGCATGGAGAACCCCAAAAAGAGTATCGTGGTGCCTCGCAAGGCAATGAATATATTTTTAATATGGCTTCCTTAAAAGCCCATCTTCGGTTTCGATTTCAAGGGGGCAGTTTCCTAGTGACGTATCAACATAGTCGGACATACGTCTGAGTCATGCAGGGACAGCAATTCGTGATGCGTCACTGGAACTCTGTCGTCTGTGGTCAATTACACGTGCGGCACGCAAACAATGACAACTTCATGGTGGTCCAGTGACTCTGACAGCGATTTCCGCGATTTTTAATAGACTGTTCTCATACATCATTGTAGTGTCCATTGTGCTGGGCTGGCTTGCAGTGCTGGGCGATGAAAACTGTAAAACCAAACTACAATATTTTGTATATCTTTTCTGGCTTCCGTGTGCGGAGGGCGTTAACAATACACGGCTCGAAAACGAAAAATGTACATTTGGAGCCGTCGCAGAATCGTGTCAGTACTCCTTTAGGGTGTTCAGCTGTATTCTATTATAAAGAAAAACAAATGGAAGCGGGCGGAGCATTTAATGCATCAGATGTAAAACCAGTGACCTCTAAGGGTAACAGATGTCAGAGAAGCAAAGCATAGCAGGAGCTGCTGCAAGGTGACCATATCTACAGCATGAGCACACCTTTTGGCTTTTAAGGTCCTTGTTCAGACAAGCAAGGGCTACAGCTATTTTCCAGATACGACTAAACAGGTGCAATAGAGCCAACTTCAAGGCCACTATCGAAATAATATTTCAGCATAAAAGGGAGCCTTACTCTGCATGCAAATCCTTTGACAGTGATGTTAAAGTAAGAATACTCAAATAATCAACATTAGGCAGTCCACAGAGTTAGAGAGCAATACAGCTATATACGTTCACATAACATTTAGCTTCTCTAACCTCCTTGTTTTTAGTGTGGTACTACTAAAATGTGCAGATGTCATACTTCCTTTAAAGGGGCCCTGCGACACTTTTTCAACTGCCGTCTGCAGTACTGCAGTGTGTGTAGGATCGAATGCTAAGATGAATTCAAAAAGAATTATGCAAATCGGTGAGCTAGAACTGGAGTTATCAGTCCTCGAAGTTCAAAACATGAGCAGACAGCATGAAAACAACGTTCGCTTTCGTATTTTGCTCTCCCACTGACGTCAATGGAGGCATCCAATAGCAATGCGCGTCTTATAGAGCGACACCGGAAAACACCGGGAGCAGAGCGCGTGCGCTCAGGTAGCGTCCGGCCGTCAACATACGACCAGAGCATGCCCGTCTCGCACCCAGGTGCCCGCATACCATCGACAGCCAACCGGTTTGGAAGGTACGTGAGCAGGACGACAGAGCCGAGCTGCCACGACGGACAGCGCGTATGCAGGCGCGTGTATCTCCGGCAGGTAAACATGCAAGCATCAGCTCTCAGACTCGGAAAAAGTACCTGACTCTGCTACTTTTGCATACTTGGAGGTGTCTGGCTGCTGCCGTGTCATTTACGGATGCTAAAACAACCAGCGCTAGAGGAAGAGATCGTTGAGCTCTGCCTGCGACGAGCACAAGGCACCACCAGAACCCTGCCAGTGCGGTCTTTTCAGGTGATTCTAGCCATAACGAAAGCCGAGATTTGCCGCCAGTTGTTTAATGCAATGAACAGGGAAAACTACGAGCCCGGGACCCTGGGAAAAATGAGTGGATGGGTACGCTAACGTTATTCTACCACGACGCTCAGCTATTTCGTTTTATGAACGTAACCTATGTAACACGCAGGGCCACTCCAAGCAATTTCCGAACCAGAGCTGAGCACTGAAACTACAGTCGCTTTAGAACTGTGTGGCAACAACCTGCAGGAGCCTGCGTGTGGTAGCTCAGTGCATTGTTTCGCCGCACCTGCAATAGATGGCGTGACGCGCAAACCATTGCACAGTGTGCCTAGTGTCGTTTTGCAAGTAATGTCAGATATTTGCTTTCTTTCTTACGAAGCATAAAAACTATTTTAGTATATTTTTGCACTGAATAGCATGACCAAGCAGACACCACACGTGTGTAACAAGCACCTTGGAGCGTCAAACCAATCAGAACGCCCAGCCTGGCCCCGCCAATGTCGTCACTCTATGTCACTTCCTGTAACAAAAATCTCCGTTGTGTGTCGCCTCAGTTCAAACAGGAGGCGATTTTGGGCGGTTTGTTCGCTGAAATAAAATTATAGCCACATTGCTTTCCGCATTTCTCTGCGACATCCCCGCGTGCAACAGTTCTAGAATCAGTGATAAAAACGGCCTTCTCAATTCGTGTCACAGGGCCCCTTTAACATGTGCTAAAATAAGATGGCATGGCAGCTTGTTGGTTTGGATTCATTATTGTAGGTAGCGCACACTGAACGACGATGCGAACACAAACACCAAGCCACAACGCAGACTTTCGACTGAAGTTAATTCTTGACATTTGGCATATATATATATATGTATATGTACATATATATGTACACACACACAAACACAGTCAACTCTCGTTACAACGGACCCTCATAATGCAGGAAAAATGTCTGTTTTATGTCTTATCCGAAGTCTGTAATATCCAGACATCGAACGGAAGCGGGGGCAGGGTGTAAGGCTTGTGCGTTTATCATCGCTGACATCGCTCAGTTGCGTTATTTAGTCCTTTTTAAATACCCACCGCTGAATCTAGACTCCAAAGCACGGCTACGACCGACAGTGGTAATTTATAACTGTAGCACATGTTCAACTTTCATCAGCAAGTGCAACAGTACTAAGTGCAGGAAGGCCTGGTGGGTGGCTGCCAAACCTTTGTACACATTAGTGAGGCTCAGTCCAAAAGCTACTAACATAACAGCTTGTGTCACAAAGCCGCTCATGTTACGAGCTGCCAGTCATGTTACAAAAAGAATTGGTTCCAGCTGGGGCTCCTTCTAACGATTGGCATCACAAATTCATTCTTTGCACGGATGCATTTCTGCACTAAGCTAATCCAATACTGTTGCTAAGCTGAATTAGCACATGCATTCATACCAATGCACCTCCTGCGTAAAAGCTTATTCATTACATCTCAGTGGAACTCACCAGTATTTGGGCTGGGAGCTCTGGAATGCCTCGCTTCCATAGCATTGGTCGCAATGCCTAACGATGCGATTGCGGAGAGAACGATGAACATCCAAGGTAGAAAAAAACGAACAAAAGCTTTTTATTCACACCTAACTCGAAAAGAACTTCGTTATCAGTGACTGGCGGCCCCCCTTAGGTCACTTCATGGAGCCTGAAATGCTTAGGGGGTTCGCCCGACGCTTGTTTGCCGGCGATACCTTTGTTGTGCACAATGGAACTCATATACTGCTTCCATAGTCCCATCGCTTTGGCAACATCCGCCTGCTTTTCTCCACATGCAACTGCACTCACAATTTTCATTTTATCGCTGAGCGAAATTTGCTTCTGTTTTCTGGAGGCCATTATCTCAGCACTTGCTTTCAGTGTGGCACAACCATTCCCCACGGAAAACAACGGCAAAATGGCGTTTGTTATGCTCTCAGGCTGGCATGGCTAGGGGCTCAGCTTGGCCAGATGGGCACCAATGTTGCCAGCCGCAGTTTAAAATTTTTGCTTAAAATGCCGGCACGGCAAAGTATGTTGTCAGTCCGCGTCAAAATGGCAAAAGTCCGTCGTTGTATGTGCAACTTTGGCAAAAAACTGCCATTAATTTTGTCCACTGTAGGCAGGATAGTCCATTGTATCGGGGTCCATTCAATGCAAAGTTGGCTGCATTGATAAAATACATGGACCAAACCTGGGTTAAAATATGGTCCATTATATCCGAAAGTCTGTTGTACGCAGGTCCACTATAATGAGCGTAGACAGTGTGTGTGTGTATATACATACATATATATATGTGTGTGTATATATATATATCCTCAAGAACATCGTCATGGTCAGTGTGCATGAACACACAAAGCGATTATTTCCTGACGTATAGGACAATAAAAGTATAACATCGCAAGATTGTTAAGCAATTCACACACTATCTTTTTTTTACTGAGCAGATTAATTTCTTTACTATTCAATGATATGGATGGGTGACTAACACACGTGCCTTGGAATTCTGAAATCTTCCAAGCTTCTACAATCTCTCGTCATTTGATTTGAGCTGACAAAATGAATTTTTTTTTTATATTCCTTTAAGGGGCCCTGCGCAACTTTTTTCCCAACTTGCCGTCTGCAGTACTGCAGTGTGTGTAGGATCGAATGCTACGATGAATTCAAAAGAATTATGCAAATCGGTTGAGCTAGAACTGGAGTTATTCAGTCCTCGAAGTTCAAAACATGAGCAGACAGCATGAAAAACAACGTTCGCTTTCGTATTTTGCTCTCCCACTGACGTCAATGGAGGCGTCCAATAGCAACGTGCGTCTTATAGAGCGACACCGGAAAACACCGGGAGCAGAGCGCGTGCACGCAGGTAGCGTCCGGCCGTCAACATACGACCAGAGCACGCCTGTCTCGCACCCAGGCGCCCGCATACCATCGACAGCCAACCGGTTTGGAAGGTACGTGAGCAGGACGACAGAGCCGAGCTGCCACGACGGACAGCGCGTATGCAGGCGCATGTATCTCCGGCAGGTAAACATGCAAGCATCAGCTCTCAGACTCGGAAAAAGTACCTGACTCTGCTACTTTTGCATACTTGAAGGTGTCTGGCTGCTGCCGTGTCATTTACGGATGCTAAAACAACCAGCGCTAGAGGAAGAGATTGTTGAGCTCTGCCTGCGACGAGCACAAGGCACCACCAGAACCCTTCCAGTGCGGTCTTTTCAGGCGATTCTAGCCATAACAAAGCCGAGATTTGCCGCCAGTGGTTTAATACAATAAACGGGGAAAACTATGAGCCCAGGACCCTGGGAAAAATGAGTGGATGGGTACGCTAAGGTTATTCTACCATGACGCTCAGCTATTTCGTTTTATGAACGTAACCTGTGTAACACGCAGGGCCACTCCAAGCAATTTCCGAACCAGAGGCGAGCACTGAAACTACAGTCGCTTTAGAACTGTGTGGCCAAAACCTGCAGGAGCCTGCATGTGGTAGCTCAGCGCGTTGTTTCGCCGCGCCTGCAATATATGGCGTGACACGCAAACCATTGCACAGCGTGCCTAGTGTCGTTTTGCAAGTAATGTCAGATATTTGCTTTCTTTCTTACGAAGCATAAAAACTATTTTAGTATATTTTTGCACTGAATAGCATGACCAAGCAGACACCACACGTGTGTAACAAGCACCTTGGAGCGTCAAACCAATGAGAGCCTGGCCTGGTCCCGCCAATGTCGTCACTCTATGTCACTTCCTGTAACAAAAATCTCCGTTGTGTGTCGCCTCAGTTCAAACAGGAGGCGATTTTGGGCGGTTTGTTCGCTGAAATAAAATGATAGCCACATTGCTTTCCGCATTTCTCTGCGACATCCCCGCGTGCAACAGTTCTAGAATCAGTGATAAAAACGGCCTTCTCAATTTGTGTCGCAGGGCCCCTTTAACATGTGCTAAAATAAGATGGCATGGCAGCTTGTTGGTTTGGATTCATTATTGTAGGTAGCGCACACTGAACGACGATGCGAACACAAACACCAAGCCACAACGCAGACTTTCGACTGAAGTTAATTCTTGACATTTGGCATATATATATATATGTATATGTACATATATATGTACACACACACAAACACAGTCAACTCTCGTTACAACGGACCCTCATAATGCAGGAAAAATGTCTGTTTTATGTCTTATCCGAAGTCTGTAATATCCAGACATCGAACGGAAGCGGGGGCAGGGTGTAAGGCTTGTGCGTTTATCATCGCTGACATCGCTCAGTTGCGTTATTTAGTCCTTTTTAAATACCCACCGCTGAATCTAGACTCCAAAGCACGGCTACGACCGACAGTGGTAATTTATAACTGTAGCACATGTTCAACTTTCATCAGCAAGTGCAACAGTACTAAGTGCAGGAAGGCCTGGTGGGTGGCTGCCAAACCTTTGTACACATTAGTGAGGCTCAGTCCAAAAGCTACTAACATAACAGCTTGTGTCACAAAGCCGCTCATGTTACGAGCTGCCAGTCATGTTACAAAAAGAATTGGTTCCAGCTGGGGCTCCTTCTAACGATTGGCATCACAAATTCATTCTTTGCACGGATGCATTTCTGCACTAAGCTAATCCAATACTGTTGCTAAGCTGAATTAGCACATGCATTCATACCAATACACCTCGCGCGTAAAAGCTTATCCATTACATCTCAGTGGAACTCACCAGTATTTGGGCTGGGAGCTCTGGAATGCCTCGCTTTCATAGCATTGGTAGCAATGCCTAACGATGCGATTGCAGAGAGAACGACGAACATCCAAGGTAGAAAAAAACGAAAAGCTTTTTATTCACACCTAACTCGAAAAGAACTTCGTTATCAGTGACTGGCGGCCCCCCTTAGGTCACTTCATGGAGCCTGAAATGCTTAGGGGGTTCGCCCGACGCTTGTTTGCCGGCGATACCTTTGTTGTGCACAATGGAACTCGTGGTCTGCTTCCATTGTCCCATCGCTTTGGCAACATCCACCTGCTTTTCTCCACATGCAACTGCACTCACAATTTTCATTTTATCGCTGAGCGAAATTTGCTTCTGTTTTCTGGAGGCCATTATCTCAGCACTTGCTTTCAGTGTGGCACAACCATTCCCCACGGAAAACAACGGCAAAATGGCGTTTGTTATGCTCTCAGGCTGGCATGGCTAGGGGCTCAGCTTGGCCAGATGGGCACCAATGTTGCCAGCC
The DNA here is from genome assembly GCA_013339685.2 of Hyalomma asiaticum. NCBI lineage: Eukaryota > Metazoa > Arthropoda > Arachnida > Ixodida > Ixodidae > Hyalomma > Hyalomma asiaticum. The sequence continues at coordinate 167,808 of JABSTT010006195.1, read as the reverse complement.
GCAGTTTAAAATTTTTGCTTAAAATGCCGGCACGGCAAAGTATGTTGTCAGTCCGCGTCAAAATGGCAAAAGTCCGTCGTTGTATGTGCAACTTTGGCAAAAAACTGCCATTAATTTTGTCCACTGTAGGCAGATAGTCCATTGTATCGGGGTCCATTCAATGCAAAGTTGGCTGCATTGATAAAATACATGGACCAAACCTGGGTTAAAATATGGTCCATTATATCCGAAAGTCTGTTGTACGTAGGTCCACTATAATGAGCGTAGACAGTGTGTGTGTGTATATACATACATATATATATGTGTGTGTGTATATATATATATATATATATATATCAAGAACATCGTCATGGTTAGTGTGCATGAACACACAAAGCGATTATTTCCTGACGTATAGGACAATAAAAGTATAACATCCCAAGATTGTTAAGCAATTCACACACTATCTTTTTTTTACTGAGCAGATTAATTTCTTTACTATTCAATGATATGGATGGGTGACTAACACACGTGCCTTGGAATTCTGAAATCTTCCAAGCTTCTACAATCTCTCGTCATTTGATTTGAGCTGACAAAATGAATTTTTTTTTTCAAAAAGTGGTTTACAGGGCTTTTTTGTACATTGCACGCAGTGCATGGCCAGATGCGTGTTGATCTGCCTTTCAAGCTGGCCATATGCTCTTTTAATCTAACATTTACACATCGGCCTGTCTGACCTACCTAATACTAGCCACATTTAAACAGAATCTTATATACATCTTTTTTACACTTTACGTCGTAGTGCTCAGGTCAGTTTGAACATTTATTTGTGTTAGTATCAGATGCTTCCTCGTACATGCTGTTTACTACTGGGTGAGAAGTATCATGTGAATGTAGTGTTTTCAGGAAGAACGAATATAGGTCATGTTTGTATGAGTGGGGTGTCCGTTTGTTCTGTGGTTTTGTTGGTTTTATCTTGATGTTATTGAAGGGGCGTCCCATAAAGGTGCAAGCCAAACCAAAATCAACAGTTAGTTGAAGTCAGCACTCTGTCCTGTGTGTTTCGTTTTTGTGCTGTCATATTTATGAAGATGAACAATTGTGCTTTGTGCCTATAGTGTGGTCCCAGTCACATTTAAAATGCACTGTGTTGCTACATATGGCCATATTAAGGAAGTGCATCCTCTGAAGCTACATTTTTTTCCCTCTCTAAGCAAACCCAGCATCATTGTGTTTCCAATAAAACAGTAAATATTAGATAATTATTATCACTTGCCGGAAAGTGCACAAAAGATCATTTTATCTTTTTTAATTTATGGCTAGTTTGTAGCAACTTAAAAACAAATGCAGAAAAATTGGACATGTTTTTTGGCAGTCAGTTATAACTTATGACTGAAGGGGTTGTTTTTTGTTGGCTTGAGCTAAGGGCCTGTTTTTCTGCTTTTCACTTTCAGTTCGTCGATGGCTCAGGGCTGCACTGACCAAGAAACGGGACTCTGCTGGTGGTATATTCTTCTGACAAATGCACAGTAACTTCATAGTCTTAAAATACAGGAAACTTCTCAGCTGACCTTTCTGTGTTTGTTGTTTTAATTTCACCTTACCTAGACTGCAGAGCTATAAGCTTTTGCAAGTGCATGGTAGGCCCACAGATACAAAGGAATGCTGCATGGCACATCGAAATAGCACAATACCATCTGTTAGTATATGTAATTCTTTTCCTCCTATCACTACATGTTGCACTACTTCCTGAAATATTAATTATTCATCAAAGCTGCTATACAAACAGCAGCTATACAAAGGCATTGCAGGCACCATGGCATCCAGGTTACGTCCTGTACGTGACCGTAACACAGCGAAAAGATTTTAAATTTGTTACGTACCGATATTCTGCTTGTGGTTGCATCCTGCATGTGACAGTTATGGTCGCAATTTACCTATGACTGCAACCATCACATGCAGGGTGTAACCGTGACCGCAGTATCACTACGTAACAAATTTAAAACAGTTTGCCTGTGGTACAGTATTGACAATGTTGATGGGTACTACTGCTTCAATAACATTATGCCGTGGTACGGGACCGGTAGTGTTAAAGAGCACTACGCTTTCAAAGCTAGTCTCTTATTCAATGGCATTGGTAATGTATGTAACTACGGGGGGGGGGGGACTTCAGCAAGAAATAGTGCCATTAGAAAAACTTCCTGGTGTAAAGAGGGCTATATTCCTGTACTCTGATTCTACGGCATTGGTAATGTTGTATCTAACTATGGGGGGGGGGGGGCCTTCAGCAAGAAATAGTGCCGTTAAGAAAAGTTCCTGGCATCATGAGTTAACGGGTTGTATTCCCACTCTGATTCTACGGCATTTGTAATGTATCTAACTACAGCTTCAGCGAGAAATAGTGCGGTTACGAAAAGTCCCTGGCATCAAGAGTTAATGGGCTATATTCCTGTGACAGCCTTTTCTTTACAGCGTACTTTGATTTCAGTGCACGTCAAAGAACTCCAGGTGGTCAAGACTACTCCGGAACACTCCACTATAGGGGTCTCGCCTCGTGATCATAGCATGATTTTGACATCTAGAGAAGCTATCACTTCTCGTTACAGTTGTGAATCGTTGGCATTTATGATGATGTATGGGGTTTTACTTCCCAAAACCAGCTATTTTGAGGTCTCCGGGAATTTCGACCGCCTGTAATTCTTGATGTGCACTGACATTGTACAGTGCATGGGCCTCGACACTTCACTTCCATTGAAATGCAGCCGCCGAGGATGGGAGTCGACCCCGCGACCTTCGGATCAGCAGTCTGCAGTGATGGAAGTGTCCGAAAGAAAGAAGATCTGTGCTGTGCGATTATGGTGCCCTCAGTGGCCTGTTCGCTCGATGACTTCATTCTTGCATCATGGCGTTGTTTGAAGTGCATGCACTTCATTACAAGGAGTTCCTAGGGTCACTTTAGACAAGTACCGTGAAAGTGAATATTGATTATCTATACTTGATTTCCTGATGCGAATATCCAATGTGCGAATCGTTACCGTAGCATAGGGGTGCCAGTTGATATACCTTTTTATTGCAAAGCACCAACAGACGGAAACAAATACTAACCATGGTGGTAAGCTTGTCTGAAAGCTCGCACATTCCCAGCCACTGTGTTGAAGTGCCACGATAATCACTTGTATTGTTTCGACTAAGCTCATCTGCTGAAGTTTCTATTGTCTGCCTGAGCTTTACTCCACAGTAATGTATAGGCAGGTGCATGCAGTTCATTTCTGAAATGTAACCACGCATTTACAAAGCTATAACCGTATTCATTTGCAATATTCTCTGATACCTCTTAGTTAAGATTGATGCCAAGAATGAAAGTTTTGACTCGTAGATAAACTGATTGATTGATTGAGCTTTATTCAAGAGAATTTTTAATTCTCTTCTGGGACGTAGAAAAAGGCCCATGTAAGGTACCTGACTCTCTATCTCTACTACATCACCCAGAGAGCAGCTGCAGCAGTGCCATATTTCGTTTACAAATGATACAATTGCAAAACGTGTGGACCACCACAAGAAGAATAAATAAGAAAACAACACTCTTCTCTTTTGAGAGGAAAAGAAGAACAGAATAAGAAAAGCAACGAAACAAAACATCCCTTCACAAATTACATAATACACATTTTACGGCACATAAAAACTCAAACAATGCCTAACTTAACACAAAAACCTGACACGAAAAATCAATTTATTGACTTGCTTTTTAAAATGACTTGCTTTTTGAATTGTTGTTGTAATAAGTTTATTCTACCTATGTATTCATTTAAGAGGGCTGTGTGTGTGCTCTAATTTTAACGATCATCTCTGTTCTGTTCCAGATGTGTCCAAATCATCCACGGAGAATCCAACAAGTGGCATGCTTTAGACCTGGCCAGAAATTATTCTTTGCATTGTCTTCCTTAGAAATGATCCGCGCTGTTTACGCAACTTTTCATACTCGATTTTTAAAACTTGATTATTTCATTGGGATCTGCTGTACTTGTGACAGCCTCTCACTGACTATTTGAAAGGAACTGAAATTGCAGATTTCCTTTTTGGCCTGTTGGTATATCGAAATTTTTAAGAAAACAGTGCATTTTAGAGCAGTGTCTCAGTGATCAACGCACAGCAATTGTCCTTCTTTCCAACCCATTCATCCCGGCTATAGTGGTGATTGACACTCTTGTCATACGGAGCCTTCGTTGCTGTGCATTTTGGTGAGGCAAAGATGTTTGTGCAGGGCTTAGCGAAATACGATACTCGTAACTTGTCATAGCCGGCACATTTTGTGCCACTGGAGTGCACTGTGTGGTCACACAGGGACACAATGCTTCAGAAAGTATCTTGCTTGCTTTTGGTACGACGACAAATCAGCTCGGTGTCCCCAGCACAAGGCGATGATGGGGCTGTATAGAAGACCGGGAGTCGTGTGCTCCGGGTATTGCAAGTTGTCGTGAAACTTTGTAGTGCAGTATTGTCTTGGTGTTGCTGTGCCTTGCCAATTGTTTTTGAAATCAGTGTGCAGCAGAGGTATTATAGACTCCTTCGTTATCCAGCCCCATAATGCGCTGTGTTTCTGTTGTGACTTTGTGCAACCAAATCTATACTAGATAATATTGTACACCATGACACTTCGTGTGTGTGCATGTTAAATTTGAAGATTTGCTTATTGGTGCAGTCATCTTGCGCATAGGTTTCCTTTGTGATCACGTGGTATGTTTATCCTTTAGTTGATGCTCTATATGAACATTCAAAGGAAGTACTTCAACTGCGGTGAATTCGTGAAAGCAGTTCATTATTCAAAACTTTGTCAGTGTTTTCCACCATCACCCAATGTGATGTCAATTTAGCCCTACCAAATTTTTCATCACCTTTGCATTTTCTGTCTCGGCCCCGGTAATTTTGTTGTTGTATTTCGCTTAATATTGGCACATCCTTGTATCGCTCAAGGAGCAGGAGCCGCTCATTCGGAGCCAAAATTCATCGTCATGCAAACTTGGGCCCAGAGAAGCAGCTGATGCCCAATAGATTTAGCACAATAATAGGTGCAAAGCACACTTTTCTATCGTCGGTAATCGGCTTTATGCATGCGCCAATGTAAATAAGACCATTGTCACTGGTGTTCGTGCAATTTTTATAATTTTACTCCTGAACGCAGCGTTACTGAGACATGGAAATATGCGAAACGGCGCATGTATAAGTTTAGAGTAAGGGCCGCGAGACAACGTGCGTAAAGAAGGCGATGCCCTATCCGAACATAAAGACCCAGTCATGTATGCTTGTGAATATATGCTTCATGCGCTGCCTTGGCAAGTGCTCCTCATCATGTGCAGCATTGCATGTGAAAAAAAAAAGCGTCGCTAGTTCAATCAGCAAGCATTGTCTGTGGTTCTCATAAAAGTAAGAATAGCTCCTTCAGTACACCTGGAGAATGCCATCGAATTTGGGCGCTTGAGTATTAACAGGCGGCTTTGGCGCCTGATAACCATAGTAGCTGTGCCTGCATTTATTAGAACTTGTGTGAAACAGCTAGCAGGCGAGTGCACTGCAGTAGCATAATGTTTAAGCCAAGGTCAACATTTTTATAACTTCCCGTCCCCCAAGGGAAAGGGTTTCACATGAGGGTTGGTCATATCTACAAAAGTAGGTCTTCTGTAATCTGTTTCAAGATGGTTAAGGAAGATGGTGCGAAGGTAATTCCAGTCCCTTGAGATCTGGATGAATAATAAAGTGGCATGAGTGTGACCTTGAGAAGGGTATACAAGATTGTCTGCTTTACATACGTAGCACAGCTCCTCGACTACCTGCACGCCGGCACAGTTTCACAGAAATTGTCTGTTCTTCGAATGGCCCTCACGCGCACTCTATGGCTTTGCAGGCTCCTCGTCGTTGTCGCCCTCAGAGCTGCAGTACCATTCCTAGGAGAGTCACAATCGGCATTGATGCACGTGTGAGCTATTGCAGGACTACAACGGCGCAGAGAGCGATGCGCTGACGATAATTCGGTGAGCAACTAAACAAACCTTTTTCTAATAACAGATAGTAGAATGTGTTAGTTACTAACGTGGCTACATGTTCTCACAGTATTCCGCACAAACAGGAAACCTATGTGACGCCGTGCATAACCTTACAGAATCCAAGAATAGCAACTCCTAAGAAACTGAAAAGAATAGATAGATAGACTTTCTGTTTCATGGCAAAATTAACATAGCAAGAACAATAAGGTATATATGTTACTCCGTGATAGTGTTGCCGTAAGACACAAGCCGTACACTACTAACCTTTACACAAATCGTCTTGATGGCCGATGACAATCAGATGACGAATTAACACTTTCTACCCACTTCCTATAAGAATGAATACTATTGTGTGCCTTCACTGCCACAATAGAAAGTTTGTGTGTTTGTGCTGGTGTGTATGTATATAGACGTGTGTGTATGTGTCTATGTGCCTGCTACCTCGCCGACACCTATTTTTCCATTTTGTCTTCACACATCCATTCCAGCATAGGAAATTATAGATTTCATTATTCATTGCACATCATGCAACCGCGATTTGTTACAACCAGTGATTTCTTTTCCTAACCTCCCCAGCCGTCGTGATTGAAGCGCGCGCGCACTGGCAGCTTTCATATTCACGTGCGTTGCAAAAAAAAATAAATGCATGCGGGACCTCGTGGAAGGTTCTCAAATGTATATTTGTAGCCCTAGCTTCTATAGCCCAGCTTCCGGGCAACGCGCAGTACTCAGAACACAAACATATCTGCTTAGCGAGAAAAACGACTCGCTATAACAGGATTTTCCACGTGCGTCGACCTTACTATGACAATTTAACAAAGCATGTTGTCCTGGATGTCGTGAACTAGATAATCTCAGAGATTTTGAGACCAAATATTGTATGAAATAGTAACGCTGGTTGAAATTAACGGGCATGAAAGGCTTTGAACGAACATGCGTTTAACGATATAGAGCTGCTGCAACCGGGACTGCCAAGTGTCGCAGGTTCAACGCCCAACCCGCCCAACCCAAGGTGACATAAGAGTTAAAAAACTACGACCAATTAGCATATTTCCCGTTATATACAAGCTATTTATGAAAGTAATTTCTACTAAGATAAGAGAAAAACTCGAATTTATCCAACCAAGAGAACAAGGTGGTTTTAGCAAAAATGACGCAACAATGGATGACAACCATCCTCTCAACCTAATAATTGAGAAGTATGCTTAATATAACAAACCTCATTGTATGGTGATTATAGAATACGAGAGAGAGCATTTGACTCCATCAAACACAAGCAGTTCTAGAAGCTTTACGTCAACAACAGGTATGTGACGTGTGCGTGCGAACCATAAACAACGTATACAAAGATTGCACAGCCACACTACTCCTACACAAGAGAAGCAGAAAAATCCCGATTGGGAGAGGCGTCAGACAAGGAGATTCGGTCTCCCTGATGCTGTTCACTGCATGTTTAGAGGAAGTGTTTAAACGTCTAGACTGGGAAGAAAAGGCAATTCAAACAGATGGAGAATATCTCAGCAATTTAAGATTTGCAGACGACATTGTGCTCTTTAGCATTGAAGTAGACGAACTACAAAACATGATTGATGACCTAACCCAGGAAAGTATTAAAATTGAACTAAAAATTAATAGGCAAAAAACCATAATTGTGCTCAATAGCCTAGCTAAAGAACAGGAATTTAACATTAACAGTGAACCCTTGGAATGTGAATGAATGCATATACCTGGGACAAGTACCAACAGGAACTCCTACCCATGAAAAAAATTCTCCGTAGAATAAGGATGGGCTGGAGTGCATTTGGAAGGCATTACGAAATCATGACTGGGAACTTGCTGCTGTCACTAAAGCGAAAAGTATTCAATCACCGCATTCTCTCAGTACTAACATACGGGGCAGCAACGTGGAGGATAACAAAAAACTAGAGGTGAAACTAAGGAGCATGCAACGTGCAATGGAAAGAAAAATGATAGATGTAATGCTTAGAGATAAAAAAACGAGCAGAATGGATCAGGGAACAGACAGGAGCAGCTGATATTATAACAATTAAAAGAAAGAAGTGAACCTGGGCAGGACATGTCATGAGAAGGGAAGATAACATGTACAGTAAGGGCGACGGAATGGCTACCAAGAGAGGGAAAACGCAACAGAGGCAGGCAAAAGGTTTGATGCAGTATGAAATTATAAAGGTTGCGGGCCAACTTGCTCAGGATAGGGTGGATTGGAAATCGTTGGGAGAAGCTTTCATCCTGCAGTGGACCGAAATAGGTTGATGATGGTGATCATCATCATCATCATCATTCCCTGGTGTCTGCACAAGGTCACCTGCTTTTCTGCAGGCTGTGCACTTAAGTGAGCAAGCGCAAGGGAGACATGATCAGGTACATTTGCATACACACGGGCGGGCGCGCCTTCCGGTGTCACCTCTGTCCAGCTTAATTCCATCGGAGTGGTACCCTCAAGTACTACGTTCGCACTCACACAGGGGAGCGTCCCTTCTGTGTCCACTGCAAGGCACCCTTTTCGCAACGAAGTAGCTTCAAAGACCACGTTCGCACCCACAAATAGAAGGTGTCAGGAGTGACAAGCAGTAGTGAAGAAGGAAAAGTTATTACAATTAGCAAAAAGAATGGCAACCGGGAAAGAAGATAATGAAGTGATATGGAACGCCAGCGTACATGTAAAGCCAGGACAAAGGAAGAGAAGGAGGAGAAGTGAGCAAGGGGTGGAGACGCATGTGGCCTTGTTCTCCTTCAGCGGCACCCACGCTGAAAACTCCAGGTGTCCGAGCCAGCGCGCCAGCGCCACCAACGCTTCCAGGAACAACAGACTTCTCCACGCTGAGGTTCAAACTCGAGAGTGAGCTTCTAATGTCGCCAGACTAGAGCCAGGGCCACCAGTGCTTCCGGGAACAGTTGACTGCTTCACGCTGAGCTGGAACTCGAGCGAGAACTTGTCGTGGTCACCAGATTGGGGCAAGACCCAGTGCAGTCTGCCTTCGTAGCATTCGCCAGAACCCTCGCGCCCGGTATCATCATTTTTCTTTTCCTCGTTTTTTCTTTTCACCCGGCGTCCCCGCGCGCTCACTTCTCCTCCGTTGTCCTGGCTTTACATGTATTCTGGCGTTCCAAATCACTTCATTATCTTCTTTCCCGGTTGCCATTCATTTTGCTAATTGTAATATCTTTCTTTTCTTCTTCACTATTACTTGTCACTCCTGGCAGAAGGGTTGTTTTTCCTGCATTCACTGCAATGAATCTTTTTCAAGCAAACACTCGCTCATTTACCACATGCCCACGTGTAATGCGAAGAGCACTCAACTAATATTTGAGACGCGCAGCTTCTATGTGTGCTCACTGAGGGATTGGTTTATCATTGCGGAAGGTGCTTTTAGGTGTCTTCAATGGAATCTGCATCCACCAGCCATGGAGTCTGACAGGGTATTTTACCCAAGTGGTTGTTTTTTTTTATGGTGCTTTACAGTGACCTGCGACCCATGTGCATTACGTAGTCCTGTGCTGCAATGCTGATCACAAGAACGTAGATAAATTTATTATACAATCTAACAGCTCATCGTTGTATGCTGCTCTGTTCAGTGTAACCTGCTAGTCTATTCAATGCAGCTCCTGTGGTTCTCGCTGTCTTGCTGCTGGTCCTCAGTGTTGGCAGAGTTTTTCTTCCGTATGAATCGCTGTAACCTGCCTGCTTGTTTGCTTGCGTCAGTGTAAGTCATTTTGTGCAGTTGTTGCGACAGGAAGGTAGATAATTTTGATAATTTCATCTAAGGAATAGCTTAAGCCTGCATGTCAGTTTTCTCGATGTGATCTTGTCCTTGCTTCTTTCATTGCGAATAGCCATGATTTGTGGGCAAGCTTCCTCTAGTGAGCAAGACTAGCCTAGTGTGCAATGTCAGTGGAGGTTAAAGAGCTCCCGGTGGGCTAAATTTCCCGGGCGCACCACTATGCCATCTCTCACAATAATAGCATGGTTCTAGAAGGAGAAACCCCAGAAATGAATCAATGAACGAGCATGAGAGTGCGGTGTGTAACAAGGGAGCCTGCTAAACATTTACGACACCACCCTGTTCAACAGTATGTGTAAGTGTGCCTTTCGTATGTGATTCTGAGAAAATTGTTTATTTGCCTGTACAGTATTTAGCAGGCGGAGCAGGAAGCTCGGGAGCAAACTTGGGATGCACAATAGTGCAATAAACCGGCGACAGTTTCCTTCATTATTTGTGTGTACCTTTAGGATTGCAGGAATAAACTGATGTTCCTGAGCGCGTTGTGGTTGTATGAAAGTTGGTGAGCATGAATTATAACACTGAGAGTGTAAGTATCCCGTATAAATCAGACTATAGGTCGAGTGGGTATATAGGTCGACCCTCCCAAAAAAGAAAAAAGGAGAATAATCCAAAATTGCCGAAACACATTTATTTGCGAATCGGGCGCACTGCCCACCCGTCGTTGGAGCTCCCCTGAGCCAACATCGCAGCTGTTCCTATTCGTCAGACGAAGCATCACTGTCTTCCGAAGACAAGAGTTTTTTGCTGGCCGCCTCCCACAATGCGTCGTCTTCCATGCCATACAGCGAGTTGCTGATGCAACGTTTCTTAAAAGCATTTTTCATCATGGAATCTGACAAGGAACACCAGGCAGAAAGCACCCAGCCGTAGACACAAGCGGGAGGCCTCTGTAGGCTGTCCGTTGGTGTCTTCGGGATGTCGCTGGACATCCACTCCTGGTACTCCAGTCGTACTCGGTCCTTGAATGGCTTGTTCAGGCCAACGTTGAGCGGGTGGAAGGTGGGTGCATCTGGGGTGCGTCTCATGAATCGACACACCCACGAGTTTGGTGCACGGAACTCTTCTCTTGTGACCCCAACTTCTCGAGTGAGCTACACAGCTTTGTTGCGAATGGCATCCACGGTCACTGGCAGCAAGAGCGCATGAACTTCCCGCACAGTGTCCGCGAGCGTATCCTCCAGCTGTGGATAAACCGCACTTCGCCCACGAAACGACGTTTTCCGAGGGTTGCACTTCTCCAGCTTCTCTTTCTGCGCTCTCCACTAGCGCACGCTTTTTTCCGAAATGCCAAAGCGCCGCTGAGTGGCCATGTTGCCATTCGCTTCGGCGAACTGAACAACGTTTAGTTTAAATGCAGCTGAGGACTGCCTCCTCGTTCTGCTACTCATATTCAATGAACGAAAAAAAAAACACTATAAACATTGGACGCGACGTCAGTCGGACCGGAGAACTTGGAACAGATCAGGCGCACAGCACAAATAGGAAAAACAGGGAAACTTAAAAAAATGCCCGCTATTGTATTTGGATGTATTACGGCTGTATGTGGCTTTTGACACTTGCATGTCATGTGTTGTCAGACGGCAGCGCACTGTCGGCTAAACACCGCTATATAAGACGAGAGGTGACCTTAACTCGTTGTTTTATTGAAAATATCTTCACTTATATTCCGGTTTATACGGTACATGATGGGTCTATGTGAACAAGTGTCGGCAGTTATTTGCAAGAAAATAAATGCAGCTTTACTACCGTCAATCCTGAGAAGCTGCGAACAGTGATGTGCCAATGTTTCTCACAGGAACACATCAATCGCTGTGCTAAACCAGTTTTGATCAACTATACACTTTTTCCCTCTGGACAGGAAGTGTGGACCGATAGTGGCGGCAGTGCAGTCAACCAGTGCACCTGTGTGGTTGTGTCAGAAACGACTGGAATGAAGTTCTGTTTATTAGTGCGATAAGATCATCATTATTCCTCTCTTAAATTATTCCGAATCATGTTACTTGAACTTGAACCAGTTTTGATCAATTATGCACCTGTTTGTGGCCATGACCACGACGACGTTAGATGCCGAAAGGCTCGGCTCGTAAGGTGGTTCTTGCCAAAAATGTTTGTGCATGCCAAACGTGGTGTGTGCGGCTGGTAATCAAAGGGCTCTGTTGGTGGAAAAGGTGTGCAGTGTTTTAATGTGAAAGTGTGGAGTTCATGCCGCGGACAGCCGTAGTCAGTGTTGCCGTCCACGTCACAAATAACCATTTCAAACCACCGCCGTATCGCAAACCAGAGCACAAGACCATGCAGGCTCTCTAAGTTGGCACAGGCATACTTGTATTGAACAAAATTGAATTTCTCAAAATGAAATCAGTCAACAAAAATTAAACCACGGCTTGACTAAATCCTGGACACACTCATAGATGAAATTCGAATGCACTAGAAAGCAAAATTTTGTTGCCAGCAAACTCAAACAATTCCAGCAGTCTATAGAGAAGGCGAAGGCACAAATTTTTATGAATACTCTACAAGAAGGCGACGAGAAAGATTCCCAATGGCACTGTAGCGTTCTACTCGTAAAGGCGAAATTGAAGTGTCCAAGTTTTTTTTTGTCAGTAAACCTGTTACATAGCGACAGCATCGGAATAGAACTAAGAGTGTCGAAAGTTAGGATAGTTGGCACATGAATGCAGGACAAAAACCAGCTAAAACACGATCACAAAGAAGGCAACAAGACGAAGCAGCTTTGTCCTGTTGCCTTTTTCAGTGTCTGTGTTTTAGTTGGTTTTCGTCTATACAAAGGTTTCGCAGTATGCATCATAGATTGAAAATCAGGGGCGTAAGTGATTATTGCAACACACTCTGAATTCTTTTCAAGCGTCACACCTTGGCCCTTGGCCGCCAAATGGACCGATCAAGTGTTGAAGATGTTATGAGAGAGGCATGCAAAGACTCTTGCGCACGCAGGCTGCAGGACATAATCTGAGACTCAATGCACCGATGTAGTACATGCTGTTTCATGCATGTTAAATATTGTGCCCTACGAGGGAACAGAAGAGCGAATAGAAGAAGATGAAGTGATCATGGGACACAAGCGTGCGCCAGCATTCTTTAGTTCCTTTTGCAAGCGTCAAATAAAGAAGACATTCTCTACCTGGGCTCCGCTTCCTGGTATTCAACAGTATGGTGCTGGGGGGGTGACCAGGATGAAGTCAACAGTTGGATACTCCCTCACGATGAAGCGAGCTCCTTGAAGAGGACGACTGACAGATGCGGCGATCACGCAACGAAGCTGTGACTGGAACAAAGGAAGATCCATGTCATCACGACCACAGCCCTTATCGACGTGACAACATGGAAGGACTACGGCGGAAACGTGCTACTGTGCGAGCAACGATCACCAAGATCGTCAACGACATGACGACTCTTATGGAGACGGACCCAACACCAACTGGTGAGCTGACTGATCACCTTAACCTATTAAAGATGAAGGAAGCTTTACTTAAGGACCTTGACAAACAAGTAGAAGAGCAGATTCCAGACGATAATATTGAGGATGAGCTTAAAAGCGTCGGACAGTATCAAGAATGTATATTTTTTACGAAGTCCCATGCTGAATGCATTTTATACGCTCTAACGACGACACCTACGCTCGCTTCTCGAGATTTCTCACCACCAGCATGCCCACAGGTTAAACTACCAAAGCTCCAGATGCCGAAGTTTCATGGTGACCCCATTAAATGGCCGGAGTTTGGGATCAATTTGAGTCTACAATTCACCACAACCGGTATCTTGCAGATGTAGACAAATTGAAATATCTTCGGAGCTACCTGACCGGTAAAGTAGAAGGTGTCATCAGCGGTCTGTCGACAACTAACGAAAGTGACAGCATGGCTTTAGCACTGCTCAAAGAAAGGTTTGTAAGTAAAGCTTCATCTTTAATAGGTTAAGACGATCTGTTAGCTCACCAGTTACGAAGAATTTATAGTGGTAAAGACTTTGAGATACAGTTCGATGGAGGAAACGAAAAGAAGATTCTATGTCTCATTTGGGATACCGACAAAGACATCTTAAAGCCCTCCTAACAAAGACACTGGAATCGTTGAACGAGCAAAGAGTAACGAAGAGACTGATTTTAAGCTTCGCCTCACTAATGTACGATCCCTTCGGATTCTTAGCGCCGTTCGTGCTAATAGTCAAGTTATACAAAAGCTGTGGTTACTGAAATACACCTGAGATGCACCACTTCCCAAGTCGCTTCGTGAATGGACAACGTGGACTAAAGGTCTCACCACTGTCAATCGGGTAGAAGTTAAGAGGCATTTTGGACAGTACCTTCTGGACAAAAATTTGTACATTACCATCCATGCTTTCAGCGACGCTAGCCCTGTTGTGTACGGTGCCACGCTCTACCTCCAGATAAGAGACTTAACAGGAGCCACAACAGTTCAGTTACGGCTAGCTTAGTCACGAGTTGCACCTCTACAAAAGATGACTTTACCAAGGTTAGAACTGATGGGAGCACTTGTTGCAGCTCGGCTTATTACGTCAGTGAAACGTAGCTTAAACCTACAAGACATTGAAACGGTTATGTGGACAGACTCCATGATCGTGATTCTTGGCTACGCCGCTCAAATAAATGCTGGAAACAGTTCGTAGCAAACCGAGTGGCAGAGATACTCTCTTTAACTGACTTGACTATGTGGCGTCATTGCCCAGGTGAACAAAATCCATGCCGATTTACTGTCTCGAGGATCCACTGTGGAGCAACTCGTACAAAGTACGATTTGGTGGAAAGGACCAAGCTTTCTCTACACCTCAACGACATTCGACAAGCTCTGCTATGACAATGATACAGTGGACCTAGAAGAGGAAACTACGTGTCTGAAAGCAACTTTTCATCCCCTGTCTACGGTTGTAAACATCAACTACAGCTCTTATCGCCTAATGCGCATACAGCAATTTGTTAGAAATTGTCGGAAACAGGAAACAGGGTTCAGAAAGAAAGGACCTCTAGATGCACATGAAATCGAAGGGGCAGAAATTTATTGAATACGTTGGATACAATATGAAGTATTCAGACCAGATTTCAGCAAATTGGAGGTTCCTATACAGCAGTTCAGTCCCTATCAAAACAAATTAGGGATTCTTGGCTTGGGAGGTCGACTTCAGTTCAGCAGCCTCCGGGAAAATACGAAACACCCTATATTACTTCCTGCAGCACACACATTCATAAAGTTGTTAGTGAAGAAAGAAGATGAACAAGTTTATACACGCTGGCATAAGTTTTCTTTTGGCTGAACTGAGAGAGAACTTCTGGGTACTGTGAGACAGACAAGTTGTGAAGAAAGTAATTAACGAATGCACCATCTGCAGACGATATTCTTGCAACCGGTATTCAGAGCCTTTTGCACCCCTTCTGCCAGACCACCTTCATTGCACCTTCTCCACCTTTCGGGGTCACTGGTCTTGATTTTGCTGGACCGCTTCTGAGCAAAGATAAAGGAGGAACAACAAAGAAATGTTATGTACTCATCTTCACCTGTGCAGTCAGAGCGGTTCATCTGGAGCTTGTCACCAGTCTTATGTATGACAACTTCTTACTAGCATTTAAGTGGTTTGTGGCACGACGAGGCATCTGTAAAGTTGTTTATTCTGATAATGCCAAAACATCCAGAAAGGTCTCAAGGGATATTCAACTGCTTTATGACTGCTTGAAATCATAGGAAGTGGTTTCGGACATCACAGGATTATTTTGAAATTTATAACAGAACAAGTTTCCCTGGTCGGGAGCTTTCTGGGAAAGACTTCTCAGATCCGTAAAGTCTACCTTGAAGAAAACACTGGAAAATCATTTCTTTAACTATGAAGAACTTTTTGCCATGCTCGTTCAAGTGGAAGCAATGATAAATTTAAGACAAATAACATTTTTGTATGCAGAAGCTAATGAACCAAAACTGCTTACGCCAAATCATTTCCTCGTAGGACAAAGATTGACTATGCTTCCTCCTGACTGTTTGAGCGCAGCATCAAGAGACAGATTTGACAAAAGCAACTCTTCAACGAAAATGGAAGCACAGAGAACAAGTGCTGAACATTCTGTGGAACCGGTGGCTACGAGAGTACCTCCAAGAACTTCGTTCAGCTCATGTTAATGAAGCTAGACACTCAATATCAGTGAAGATTGGTGACATAGTACTCCTAAGGGAATTAAACTCGCCAAGACAACTGTGGAAAATGGGACAAGTTACAGTAGTGTTTCCTGGCAGAGACAGTAAAATCCGCTCATGGAAAGTGCACTCTTATAGTGGCAGTACGTTGAGGAGACCAGTACAAATGTTGTACCACCTGGAATCCACTGGACAAGCTCCAATGCTCCAGGCACATGTCTTGAAAACTGTTCGCAAAACTGTTCTGTTGGGAGCTGTTAAATATTATGCCCTACGAGGGCACAGAAGAGCGAAGAGAAGTTGAAGTGATTGTGGACACGTGCGCGCCAGCATTCTTTTAGTTCCTTTTGCAAGCGTCAAATAAACAAGACGTTCTCTGCCTTGGCTCCGCTTCCTGGTATTCAACAACGCATTCACGAAAGCGCACACAGGCTGATAAGGAATTGGAAAGGCTTCGTGCTGTACGTCTGCGTGCTGAAAGGAGATACTGGCGCACACAGTCAATTCTTGGCCTCAGGGTAGCAAGGTGAATGAAAAAAAAAGGTACAGCGAGGAATTGATAAATTAGGGAATCAAAGGTGGAAAAGGTTGCGTGAATCATTAGACCCTGGTAAGCCACTCTCCTGAGTGTTGAGAACCTTAAAGGGTCTTCGCTCATGCCTGCAGCAGCATAATCCTTTCAAAGCTATTGCTGCCTATGAAAACCGCCATGAGACTGACGTTCAAGAGTTTTGTGCTAACATCGCTGGTTGGACAGTATCACTCACCGACATAGCTTTGATTGACATTCCTGACTCACGAGAAAATTACGGATGCCCCATTCTCTGTGGAAGAGCTTGAAGCCGCACTGCAACTCTGCAAAAGTTCGTCTTCACCAGGGCCAGAAAGAATAACGTAGACTGCTTTGTGCCGCCTAGATCAAGCAGCATGAAGAGAACTGTTATATGTTTTTAACAGATCGTGGGAAGACAGCATCGTGCCCCAAGAATGGAAGCAAAGCCATCTAGTACCGTTCCTGAGTGTGTGAAAGTGAGCACTGGTGCTATAGCACTCACCAGCTGAGTGGGGAAACATTTGGAACGAATGGTCCTCACATCGTTACGTGTTTGGAAACTTATGGAATCAATAGTCCTTATGGTGCCTTGAGCTGTGCAAATTCTACCCCGACTGTATAACAGGATTTAGACACGGCGGTTCCTCTATTGACAACATTATCGATCTAGTGTCATCATCAGAGCAGCAGAAGTCTTGAAATGCTTAACAGTATCTCTTTTTCTTGATGTGAAAGGTGCCTACAATAGCGATACTAGACACGCTTTTATTGATAGAACTTGGTGAACAAATATTTCTATGGATCCGAGGGTACATAACACGAAGGTCCTTGTTTATTAGTACTGAAAATCTTCTGACCACCGACCGCTGCATTTGTCGTAGTGTCCCTCAAGGTGGTGTCCTGAGCCCTGCTTTGTTCAACATTGCCCTGCTTGGTCTGGGCAATGCACTAGCTGAAACTGGTAGTGTTTAGATATACACCAATGATGCCTGTGTATGGTCGGCGCAAGTAACACGTCTACAGGTTCGTGCAAGAATGCAGAAGGCAGTGACACAGGCAACTGACTACCTTCGAAACCAAGGCATTACAATCTTGACAAAAAAAATATGCTCTAGTGGCCTTTGCGCTAAAATTATATGTAGTTATACAGTGTACATCAATGACCAGCCTATTTTCTACAACGGAAGCTATTGTTTTAAGGCATCACTGCATACCATCACCTCTCGGGGACCCCTCACATTGAACATCTGAAGACAAAACTTGAATCTACTGTGCACGTATTGGAGTTCATCGCAGCGAAAAGTTGGGGCTATCAGTGGGCACCATGCTAAAGTTATATTGAGCAATTTTTTATTCGTATTCTCCTATATAGATCTCATGCTTTTCACGACTTCCAAACCAAATCTCCAAGCACTTAGAAGCGTGCAAGCATGGGTACTGCGAATTTGCCTCGGCCTTCTGCAATGCGCTTCAACGGCAGGAAAAGTAATATTGGCTCCCAAAGAACCCATCAAGACCTACATCACAAGTGGAGTGTTGAGGCCACACCGTCAGCATATTTCTTGTGCCAATAAAATGAAACAAATGAACCGTCAGCATATTTCATGGATGGAATCTAGTGATCTAGCATCTTTACTGGAAGGATGACCACAATCATCGTTCTCCAACGTCAACACTCATCGTGACTGGTTACCATCGGTTTTGACATGTGCAACATTGGCACGTTCACCATCAGCTTTGTGGTGTTCGTGCCAGCCCAAGGTGTGCCTTTCCATGCCATGAATCAAAAAAAGTGTGAGCTTAGTACCTTGGCACTGAAGCAAGGAGCTCTAGATTGTTTGCATTCCATCTATTTCAACGACATAGAAGTCTGCATGGATGGATTTATGAGTCGGACCAGTTTGAGTGGCGCTCTGGTAGTACCACCAAGATGCATCAGCCGCAGCCTCAACATGTTTATGTGACAACATCGACTGGTTCTGAGCTTATCGCCGTCAGAAGTGCCGTTCGATATATTGGCCAACATGCGGCTAGTAGGTGGGCAATATTTTGCGATTCAAAAGCGGCCCTACAGTGTCCTTTGTCAGCTTCACGTCATAGATCGTACGAGCAACTTGTGTCGGAGATGTGCCTAATACACCAATAGGCGATCGAAAAAGGGCACAACATTGTGTGTCAGTGGCTGCCAAGTGATTGTGATATCTCCGACAATGAGCTCGCTGACACCCCTGCCAAGAAAACACATGAAGAAACGAACCCTATCCGCACGTCTTTAGCCAAAATTGACGCAGCCGAACTCTTAAGCAAGGTAGCAAGCAGCATGACAATGCAGCCGTGGCACACACCTGGCTCCATGTATCATCACCTACATTTGCTAGACCCATGAATGCAGCGTGGCTTCTACAGGGTTTTGCCGACTTTGAGAGAGTGTTGTGCCATTTGCGACTGGACGTCGCAATCACCCGTTCATGTTTTAAACTTGGCTGAAAGTGCCGAGTGCAGCAATTGTGCTGTGGAGGAGTGTATCATCGAGCACCTCCTGTGCTACTGCCCAACTTATGGCAATGAAAGAATGCAACTCCGTGCAGGAGTGTGAAAGATAACCAGCAACATTTTCACCGTTGAAATGATCTTTTGTCCATGGCGATATGCATTTCAGCTGCGCCAAGCACCAAAAGCGTTGCTGCATTTTATGAATGCTACTGGGCTAGTTAACCATCTATGAAAATGGACAAAGGACTTCTGTAATGTCAGCGACACTACAGCATTTTTACTTGTTTTTTTCTCTATCTATATTTTAAAACTTTGCCTCCCCTTCCCCAGTGAAGGGTAGCCTACCAGGCTCAGCCCAGGTTAACCTCCCTGCCTTTTCTATTCCTTTCTCTTCTGCCTCCTTCCTCATCGCTCACACGATTCAGCGCTTCCTGCGGAGCAAAAGCTTGCACTTGGCACTTCCCAAGCAGTCTCTCAGAGCATGGAGACACCCTGATCTAGCTCTTCCAACGCACGTAGACGACCCAAACACTTCATATTTCTTACAGCACACTGCTTACGAAAAATAGTCATATTGCCGGAGTAACGTGAAAGAAGCTTGGATGACAAGCCAACGTGGCGGCAAGGTGTCCATAGGAGGACCAGTGAGCCTGGAGAAAAATGGACGACTCTGTGGTGGCTGTCGTACCGAGCCTTGTGGGATAGCTGGGAAGCTTGAAGGCGATCCCTTGCGATCTGGCGAGCCGTTGCAGCCCGAGATGCTGCATCGTGGGCGTAGTCTGTAAGAGGGTGCACAGGTGCTGGTAGGAGAGTCTCGAAAGGCAATGTGGGACAAGTGCAGAAATGGCGCAGTCATTGACAGGAGAGACGTTGGCTAGAGCAATACCGGCTGGGATAAGTTGCGTGCACCAGCTGAAGTTCAATATAGGTAGCGATGTTCGATGACCCGTCATTCTAATAAGAATGTGAGGAAGAGCGCCGTTCCTCGTCAATAAGACCTCGGTGATCGGAGTCAAGATGCAATCGCCATCGGGGATGGGGGGAAAAGACCGCAAGTCCACATATTGAGGAGGTAGGCGAACGTAATCCACTGAGCACAGGCGCGGTTGGCGTGTATTAGGGACATCATAGTAATGCGGTAGGTCAAGCTGAAGCGAGCCTGTTCGACAGTAAGGGCAGAATGGGCCGACAGAAAATCCATACCGAGGATAAGTTCATGAGAGCACTTCTCGAGCACGGCAAGTAGTACACTTGTGGACCGGTCAGCAACACTTATTCGAGCAGAGCACATCCCTAGCACCGGAAACGTTCCGCCATTGGCGACACAGTTGAGTGGCACTGTGGGTGGTGTTAGGACCTTCTTTGGGTGGCGACAGAGCTCCAAATTCAACACTGATATTTGAGCCCCTGTGTCCACTAGAGCAACATCTATGTCATCCAGTTTAATGTCTATCAGGTTCCGTGTGGTCTGCAGCGTAGTCAGAGGATTTGGCAGGCTAGTCGATGCAGCATTACCTCCGGGAGCTGCATCGCCTAGTTTTCCCGAGGGAGGCGTTCAGTCGGCGACGTAGGGCGGCGGAATTGGGGCGAGCGAGATTGGCGACGAGACAGCGGCGAGCGGGACTGGTAACCATGCGGCGATGGTGAGCGACGGTACGGCGTGGAGGGGACATCGTTACCGGTGGTCTGAGGAGGCTTGCGGTAGGGCTGAAATCAGCCATGGTCCGAATTGGGGCGGTGGTTGGATCCATACGGCTAGTGCCAGTACCACTGGCTGTCACAATAACGGCCACGTGTCCAATGCGACGGCATTGTAAGCATATGGGGCGGTTATCAGCAGTCCTCCACTCGGCTGGATTGCAAGTACGGAACGGCGGCCTTTCACCCTGCGCGTACGAAAAAGGAGGACGGCGGTCGATCGGCCGGTAAGGAACCGCGGCACACACGGTGCCTAGGCCAGCATTGAAGAGCTCCTGGTGCACGATAGCTTGAACTAGTGGCACCATCTGGGAACTGTGGTCACAAGTACGGGTGCACGTAGCAGGAGATACAGCGTCAAGTTCACGTCGGATGATTTTCTTGATGTGTTCAGCGGTGAGTGGTGCCGACGGCTGAGGTACGTCTTTGCACGACCTTGTTGCTGCCGTGTTTGGAAGTCGAGCGAATTGATGGGCAATACATCGACTTTTGGTGGCCTCAAAGCGCTTGCACTCCTGGATGATGGCATCGATCGTGTTGCTGTCCTTGCAGGCTAGCAGATTGAAGGCGTCATCTGCTATGCCCTTTAACACGTCTCACTTTTTCAGACTCCGCCATGCCATTGTCGGCTTTGCGACAAAGGGCGAGCATGTCCTGTATATAAGTCAGGTATGACTCTGCCGACGTTTGCGCTCAGGATGCCAACTCCTTCTTTGCTGAAGCCTTTCTGCCTGCAGACTTGCCGAACAGGGCACGCATCTTTTCTTTGCATACATCCCAGCTTCCAATTTCATCTTCGTTATTCTCAAACCACACCTTCGCTGTTCCCTTGAGGTAAAATAAGATATTCACCAACATGGTCGTCTCGTCCCAATGATTGTTCTTACTTGCACGCTCATACATGGGTAGCCAGTCTTCAATGTCAACACTGTCAGTCCCACAGAGTGTGCCTGGGTCTTTCAGCTAAGCAAGGGCGACCGTTGTTCTTGCAGCCGCCTCGGTGGGCACGGATTCCTCTTCTGCCATTGTGCAGAAAGCCAACCGTCGGCCACTGCGAAGCTCCGTTGTACCGTATGGGGTAGCCAGCACCTCCACCAAAAATGCCACGGGGATAAGAATAACCAGAGGAGTGTAGAAATTTACACAATATATACAAGGAAAGAGCAGCAGACAAGATGGCAGGGCATCAGCACGAGCGCTCCTCTGATCGTCGTCTTCATCTTCTTGGTGTATACCTCCAGGCTTGGCAGGATGTGTTGCTAACTGTGCAGAATAGCGCATAACAATATATTTTACGAGAATCGCTTATTGGTATAGGTTTATATTTGTGGGAGTTCCACGCAGGGTGTTGAACGGAAAAATAATGGCAGATCCCAAGTGCAGTGGGAATCAAGGAAATGCGAAGCACGCATCGGGAACTTAAAATTGTTCTCAGTTGTTGTCTTGCTATACCAATTTTGGTATACACGAAGTTAACAAAACAGCCGCAAGAGTAGCAAGAATGTGGCATGTAAACCACGCTGATCATGTCATGATTGTAATGTTATGAGCTGTCATTTACCTTCATCATGCAGTCGTGTTGTGCCATAGCAATTTTGGTATACATCCTATTAACGAAACACGTAGCATGTAAATCATGCCGCTCATGACGTGTATGTCATGATTTTCATGTTATGACCTACCATTTAAGGTCTTCATGCAGTCATGTTTTGCCATAGCAATTTGGTACACATCCCATTAACGAAACACATGGCATGTAAATCATGCTGCTCATGACATACATGTCGTGATCTTCATGTTATGACCTATCATTTACGTTCGTCATGCAGTCATACTATGCCATACCCATTTTCGTATGCATCGCATTAACGAAACAGGCAGGAGAGCACCAACACCATGGCATGTAAATCATGCCACTCATGGCTTGCATGTCATGATTCTCATGTAATACTGTGTCATTTATGTTCGTCGTGCAGTCATGTTGTGCCATACCAATTTTCGTGTACACTGAATTATCGAAATGGCCGCAAGAGCACCAAGACCGTGGCATGTAAATCATGCCGCTCACGACATGCATGTCATGATTTTTATGTTATGACCTGTCAGTTTTGTTTGTAATGCAGTGATGTGGCATACCAATTTTCGTATACATCCCATCAACGAAATGGCCAGGAGAGCACAAAGTCGTAGGCGGCTAGATAGATAGATAGAGTCGCCGAAGTTCGCTAAGAAATGCTTCACATTTAAAATTTGCATTTGTGTTATGGTTCCGATTGAACACGCACCATTGCACTCAAGTTCAATTCCGGTTCGGTGAAATAATGCTTTGAAAGTGTTCGCAAACCAGTTTCCAACACAAAACCGGTTCACGAACCGGTTAGGCATAGTAGACTGCACATTCTGCTTTGACAGTGCTGTTTATGCTGCTGTTTATGCTTCCGGATAGCGCCACTCATCCGGAAGTCCACCAGGACTGGAACTCGCATAAAAACAAAAATTGCATTTTGCAGTAGAGTTGTCCACAAACGAAAATTCCGGGCGATATCCTGTAACACTAGAAATTTAAGGCAGCAGGACAATGGCTAGATCACTTTTGTACTTGAAGGTTTTAGGACATGGCCCTACTGAAGTTACATTTCGTAATTTTGCACTTCATTTCATTTTTGTTTCGGGTTCCATGCTCAACCGTACACATGACTGGATTGATTGATTTGCGGTATTTAACAAGCCATGCTATCACATAGGATACAGCTAGCGATGTGTTCACACGAATTACTGAAAGTTGGTGGAAACAGAGGAATACTCAGAAACACAGGAATATTATGAGCACTGCGTTATACGGCGAGCCCTTGTGGATCTCCGATACCACCATCCTTGAGATCTCTCTTGAAAGTCTCTCTTTCTACTAAGGAATAGAGTAAAACAGTAGAAACTGAGCGATGGTGGTCTAGTGGTTATGGTACCCGGCTCCTGATCCGCGGGTCACGGGATCGAATCCTCGATGCGCCAGCCGGTTCCGTGTGGCTCAAGTCCGCCAAGAAGTGGTTCGTATTTAAAACGTACGTTTATCAGAAACCAAAGCTTCACTCTTGAAAGAAAGTTCGTCACAGTCCACGGTTCGAGCCTGGGACCAAGCAATGTCCCGTACGGTCACTCTACAACTTGGCTAACCAGGAGGCTGCCGAGTGAGAGTGCGAAAGCGATTTAATCAACAGCCCGAAACACATAAACATATACTCTGGCAAATCAGGTTTGCAGAATCCCGCAAGGTGGAGTGAGGGTACTGAAAGTGAAAATTTGCATCTGCCTTTTGTAGCACAAAATGAAATCCATAAGGATTTCTCATAAATGAAACCTACAGCGCCACACTAAAGCAACACGGTGGTCAAACTTGCATTGCTTTGGCAGACGAACATTCCTCGAGGAAAATTGTCACTAGCAATCGGTGCTATGTCAGTGCAACTCACATAGCTTTGCTACTATCCCTGCATCCATTTTCCAACAACAAAAGTATACTGATTATGTGTAACCACTGCGCATTGAAATATACCAAATGAAACGGGCTCTGCAGTGCGAAGATAGCCAATATAATTGTGCAGAAAAACAAAATGCAGGTGCTCGATCGTTCACTTGCTCCACACTGCAAAAGGTCACGTTCGATTCTCATGCATACAAGTACTAGAGGTGTGTTGCGGCGGGGCTTGGGAGAACCAGTGAACCACTTTGTTTTGTGTTTATCTCGACAGAAATCTTGTCGTTTTTGCAGCATCGTACACTTAATGCCACTACCCACCCCATCTCTCATTCAGCCAAGGCCACGTATGTGCTGCCAAGGTAAACTTTGCGGCTGTAATCCAAGCAGTATCATGCCGAACTCCTCCATGCAACCAATGAGATAGCAGTGATAGTTGTGCAACTCATCCATTCCTCAAATAAATTTGTCGAGTAGCTACCCTTATCCATGGGTCTACCGATGATCGATCGAGGTTGTCTGAACTTGCCACCTCCCAACTTCGAAATACAGCTGCTGATGGCACCTGTTTACGAGGTTCGTCATTGGTAAACGATATAAAAGGCTCTATATATCGATAGAATGCCATTCGGCTGTATTTAATGACTGCAGAGTGAAGGAGCAGCAGTGAGTCAGTCCTGAAATAGGCAGTTATACAACAGCTGCGATGCCACTGATGCTTTTCCTTCTTTTTGCAAGAAATGGCATGATGTCACGTCTGAGCCATTTGCTCACGGGTATCCTAGGTAAAGTTGTATATCCGCCAAAAAACACTTATGGCATAGTGCATCACTTTCTGGTGGTCAATGTTAGTTGCTTATTGCAATTCACGGCAGTTATATTTGAAGCTAAGGTGGCTTCATCCACATTTCCCTAGACTGCGCGAAGTTTACAGTCCAGTTCGGCCTCCTCTTCAGGGTTAGACGGTATGGCTCGCAGATGTGGCATCTCCCCTGGTTCTCCCTGCATGACACCTCATTTCCCTCGCCGAGCGAAGGCCGTGGGCATATAGAGGCCAGAGTTCGAACTATTTGCATGGAACAATTCGAGATGGCGTATTTGTCTTCGTGTGACCACAAATAAAGGTGACACCCCTCTGGACCTGTGAGTTGTTTGTACAGTGTTTATCATACGCTGGCAAGTAGACGAAGCAAGGCAGTTGCTAACGGATGTTCACGCAACGTGTAGACACCGTCTTGGGTGACTGTAGCCTGTATAGGGCTACAAACAGGTGGATACCAATATCCCTTTCATATCATTTACTCCACCTTGGTGGAGTCCACAGGACTGATGTACCGCCGTGTGCCCGCATTCCACGCCAAGTTATTACTATTAAAGACCATAGCCCTTCCTGGGCTACCTCATTGCGAAAAACATTCTGTCTGTCTGTCTATCACTCGATTCAAATGGCCGGCCACAACCAAGCGACCTACTAGAACTGGTGGCATGGGGCATACGCATCAAAATTGTACAACCCAGAGGAAACCTCAGGCCTATTTGACGCAAAATATATGTACGTAACCGCGATAAGCAGCATTCATTTCATTAGGAATACACATTGTACCAGATCTTACGTTAGTAAATGATAATGAGCACCTTAGAAATTGTGTCGAAGAAATGCTATAGAGTTTGCTCACCCATCTGAGTGTGCCCTACATAATGTGGACATCAGATTTATAGGTGTGTGCCTGCCCTCTGAGATTGCGTCTCCGCATGCTCCTTTTCCTTCTATCTTTTTCTCTTTTTCGCAGTCAAAAATAACTCTTTTCTCCTCTTTGCTGTTGTCACTTCCCTTGTCACCCATGACAAAAATGGCAAAATGTTGAGGTCTGTGTACTGTGCGATGTAATTGCATGATAAAGAAGCCCACATTGTCAAAATTTCTTGAGCCCTCCAATACAACGTCTTGTAAATACCAAGTAGTGGTTTTGAAGCGTAAAACCTCAGAAATTATTAATCTCACCCCTGACAATGGCTCAAAATTTTTAGAGTGCTCTCTCAACAAGGGTACTACACTTAACTGCACTGCACTAACGCGCACATCACTGCAGTTCACTTTTCACCGTTCTGCAGTCACAGCACTTCCTTTCGCTGGCGTGCACATCCCTTCTTGTTCAGCTTCATTAGGTCATAACATTACATCAATGTCCAAGAGTAGGAACACAGAACCCTCAAAAGTGGATGTGCTGCTCGGTGACCGATGCTTTCTCATTACCTGAAACATTGTTCAACTCTTACAATTGGAAGGAACGTTATCTCTGCGTTTTTATAGTTCCACAATTTATGCCATTGTGGCTTACAATCTGCTACAATGTCAGCTGTGACAATTATACACATTTCCTCTATCTAAGCATACTCCTTTATGGTGTCTTTAGCATTAACCCTTTTGTTCTCTTACACTTGTCACAATATCGTGCAGACCGTTCATTCTCACCTTGCTTGCATGGCCAAAAGAATTCTGGTACCCCTGCATGTCCTATCATATTATTGGCATGCGCCCTATTGAGAGGTGCCCTTAGAAACCTTAGTGGTACTAATAGTTGTTTTTCTCTTACGTCATGGCCCCTTGTATGCACGGTACAGTGTTCCTCCCAGTTCCTCACACATATGCATCACCCAGCTTATAATGCCGGCACCCATTCTGCTTAACTTCAGAAAACGTCGTGGAAGTGCTAGCTGCTTCTTTTCTTGACCCAATTTCCGGTGCAGTTATGCCCAGGTCTCTGCCCGAGGTATTTGTTGTATACAGCACCTTTTCCGTCCTCGTTTCGAGCATTTTCGTTCACTGCAACTATTTCGGCTTCTCCAGGTCCAGATTTAATTTTTTCCCAAAGTGATGTGTTTCAGTATTAGAACATGGCATTGTCGGCGACTCAATACAGTCGCCGAGAGTTTATTCAGACACTGAAAATTCGGACATGCTCGTTTATCGGGACACCTTCGCAGCACTGCCACTCGTCCCATTGAGTAATGTATAACCACGACCGATAATTCGGATGTCCTACAGTGCGCCGTTCGATGTTTTAGTCTCTGGCAGCTTGGTCAGATGCGACGTCGAATGCCACGATACAGTCGTGACAAGCTGGCCGCGGTGTTTACATTTTGCTAGGTTGCCAGCACTGAAAGGGAGCACGCTTGCTATGGTTGGATTGCTGGTGTCTAAATCCATGCAGCACCTACAAGTTACAGTTGCCAATCTCGAAGGCTATACTTTTGTCGGCTGCACGTATTGGTGGTCGTGTTTCGGATTTTCCCAGTCCAGTATCCATTGACTGTATACCGCGGCCGAACAGCTGGCCAGGCCAAGCCATTGTGCTTGGAACTCGGTGCTCGGCCTTTGCGTTGTCAGTTGTTACTTGACCTAGGCCTTGTCAACAGCTACCATTCAAGTCTCTCTCTTTTGCTTTGTGTGTTAGGCTTGATTTGCTTGCTCAGTCTCATCCAGTCGCGTAGTGCGAAATGGCTCCTTTGCCACCCGTGCCATCTGCGCCGACGAGACTCGTCAATTACAAGACTGACGATGGCGAAGAAAGTAGCCATTATTCGTCGGGTGGAAAGCAGCTGACCTCAATGCAAAGTTGCTTGGGAGCTCTCTATTTTGAAGCAAACCATCTCCGACTACTTGAAAAACAAGGGGAAGATCCTGGAGGCAGCGGAAAAAGTGTCTGCGTGGAAGCAGAAAAATTTTCGTGATGCCAGCCATCCTAAGCTGGAAGAGGCTTTGAACATGTGGCTGAGCACTACTGTAGCTAAGCGGACACCTGTGTCTGGTGATCTGCTAAGACAAAAAGCAGAGACGCTGGCCCTGCGCATGGATATTACTGGATTTAAATTCAGCGATGGCTGGCTGTGGAATTTGAAAAAAGGTACGGCCTGTCATTTAAGCAATGTGAGGCGAGAGTGGGGCTGTCGAACTAACCCTTGTGTCGAACTATTGCGCAGACAAGCTGTGTGCACTGCTGCGCCAGTCCAGATCTCTTTAACTGTGATGAGACAGGCCACCTTTACAAGATGTTGCCTGACAAGACGCTAGCTTTGTCCGGGGAGCCCTGCCACGGGGGAAAGCATAGGAAGGAGCGTCTGACAGTTGTCATGGGAGGTAACATGTCAGGAACGGAGAAGCTTCCGCTCCTCGTTATAGGAAAGTCGAAACATCCTAGATGTTTTAAAGGGTTTAAGACGCTGCCTGTCTGGTATGAGGTACTCTAAGGCCTGGATCACTCAGGACCTTTCGAAAAGTACATCCAGAAGCTTGACCGAAAATACGAGCTTCAGAACCGCAAGGTGCTCATGTTCGTCGACAACTGCGGTGCCCACAGGCACATAACCAACCTCAAGGCGATCTAGAGTTTTTGCTGCCAAATACAAGTGTGTTGCATCCTACGGACCTGGACGTGATGAAGAACGTGAAGGTTCATTAACGATCGCGCCTTTTGAATCGCGCACTCTTGTGTGTGGACAGCACCAAGAACTACGTTGTGGATGTGCTGTCGGCCATCGGCATCCTGTCTGATGCCTTGAAGGCAGTGATGGTGGACACAATCCACACCTGCTTTCGCCATGCAGGATTTGTCCTTGATGAGGACAGTGCCACAGGCCATGACCCTGCGGCTGAGCTGCCGCATGACACAAACGTTATCAACGACCTCCGTACGAGTGAGGTTGATATCCCCGCTGTTAGGTTTGAACAGTTTGCTAACTTCGACAGTGCCGTCCTGCCCTGTGCCGAGTTGGATGATGAGATCGTCCGTCAGGTTGTGGAGCCGCCGCAAGTGGGCAGCGACTCTGATGACGACGCACTGCCCACACTGCAGCCATCGAGTGTTGACCTGGCGCAAGCCTTGACGCCCCTCTCTGCCTATAGTGGTAGTCAAACACTGTCGGAAATACAGGCAGACCTGATTGCGCGTAAGCATGCACCTGTACAGTAACGCATTGACTATTTTTTCCATCCACTGGGAGCATAAAAGTACTTTTTTTTTTCTTTTTTCTAGGCGAATCCTTTCTTTCGGACTCGATTATTCGGACTTTTTGGCGGTTCCCGTCGAGTACGAATAAATGGTCGGCGACTGTATAGGCATGTGTCAAATATCTTGGTATAGTACTCAAGCAGCTACAAAGTCACGAAGCTTGAGTAACTGAGCCAGCCTTGCGTTTCATGACACATGACATGCAAGACAATTAAACGCAAGTCTACGTGCAAGTGATACAGTGCAGCACACAAGCTGCTACTGCAACTCAATGTGCAGTAACAGCACTTTTCTGTTGTTTTAGCCCATAGTTAAAAAATGAGCGAGAACACAATACTGAACTCTTTCAGTCACATAACAGCAATGCCAACATTCTTAGGCAATAGAACCTAAGTAAGGTGAAAGAATAATAGACGGAGAGAACCGCCAAGGAAGTTAAACTTTACGGCTAGGTGATGTCAGTACCCCGTTGAATGACATATCACGCTTTCTTCACACGCATTAAAAACGTTTTGCGTTCTTGCTCCACTGACGCGAGATTGAAAGACGTATGTGTTATCGTTTGTCTGCGATCAGTGCTTTTATTTAGCTAACAACTGCCTCAAACCTCTCACAACAGAGCGCCGCTGTGTGCATTTCAATGCGCGCTGATGAACGCCTATCAACAATCAAACAGTGATGGTGCTGCCACCTACATGTCGATCTCGAGGTAAGTCAGGTCTTTCGACTACCAAATGGCCTCACCTACGCGGTCGTTCCGACGTAATGCGAATGAAGGCAGTCACCAAGTGACTGGGCTAGGAACGAGCTAAGGGACATTACCGACGTAGTATCAAGGCGATGCTCTTTTAGGGAGAGGCTAATGACTCATGTGATCTGAAACAGAATACCATAACGATAGAAACACTCAGGAATTCATTTAACTAATTTGCCAACAAATGTGGTAATACCAACAGGTGCATCGTAAAGCAAGAAACGAGCTCGAGTCAGAATATTTTACCCATAACTCAATTGGTCATTTTCATTACTGCGGCACGGTTTTATTATATTTCTCGCCGTATTAATGGCAGGAATGTTAGCTTTACACAAATTATATCACACAATTGAAGTGGTAACTACAGTTACTGATTCCTTAGCTGTGTGCTCCTGTTTGCGCGTGGAGATTCGCCCGTACTACTCTGCAATTTGTTAACCCCTGCCTACTTAAAATGCATTCACTTAATTTAGGTACCTGGTCACAACGGTCTGTTGTTAAACTAAACTGCCGATTCATTAGCAAAAGCATTGCTTCATGCGGTAATATTTTGGGTCCCTCATCCAACAGCATATCTAACTGTGCCTAGATTTCGCATGTTTACAGTGAAAAATGGACTTTCAAAGACAGTTTTGATGGCTTCTCCAGATTACAAAGATTTTTTATTCCTCTGGCAGAGCGTGTTATGCAGCACAAAGATGATGGTGGTTACCATAAGAAAATGCATTGCTGAGCTCCCACTGTCAATTTTTATATGCACAGGTGAGGTTTCCTTGCTTCCCCACTATGCGCCTTCTCTAATAAGGAGGAAACAATGCACCACTATTTTTCATCTTGTCGACGCTTCAAAATTTAGCACTCAAAAATTGGCAAAAATAATAATCAGTAACTTACGTCTGGAGTACACCGCAAAGACTATTTTTTCATTTGGAGGGACTTATTTCAGGAACAGCAACGGGGACGTCTGCTTGGCAGATGTTAAATTTGTAGCGGAAGCAAAAAGAATACCATGGTAATTATTATCACATCTGCCCTTATTCTTAGGAAATCCACATATAAACCTATTGAATATCTTGGCCAATCCCATTCAACACCCGCAGGGGCGTCTGCATCTGCAGGCGTTTGGTGTGTGGCGACACCACAAACCCGAGCCAACGGGGGGTTTCCACCCCCCTCCCACGCGTCGCTGTGCGTGGTTTATCCGTGTCTGGGGGAAAGGGAATCCTGGGGGTTGAGCCAATGCCGGGTTATTGGACCTTTAAGGACCCCCCGCAGCGGCAACACACCCCTTTGGGCCGTGCTTCCTGTAGACGGCACCGCCTGGTAGACTCGACCGGAGGAAATCGGCAGTCGCCTTTTCCTCTCTCTCTCCTCTCATCTTCGTCTTTTACTCCCACTTTACATCTTTTTTGTCTTGTGCTCTCTTCCATTTACTTCCTCTTTTTGCGGCGGCAAGGGTTAACCTTCTGTGGATAGCCAACCTTGGGTATGCATATCTGGTTATAGTGGTAGCATACAACTGGCGTCTGCAGGATGTGTGCTCTACAGCTCCTGTAGCGTCCCCTCGTTGGGCTCCATGGTGGGGGGTTGATGCTGTTGCCGAAATAACTCTACAGCTCATGGCAAGTGCTTTCCTGCTGCTTTCTGATTGCCAGCCTCCTAGTAAGACCTAAAGATACAGTAAGCCCTCGTTACAATGAAGTCACTTTATTGAAATTATCGGTTTTATCGCAGTGTCACGCAGTCCCGACCCAAATGCGTGTATTTAAGATTGGATTACTCGAAGCATGTCGATAGCTTGCTCTGCTTAGAGCAAAGTAACAAGTTGCGGATGCGTATTCGCGGCGGCGCTAAGAGTCGGCGAGCGACCGCCTACGCCGCCAAAGTGCCTGCGCACTTTTTTCATCCACATCCCACGCCGAGTGGCCTTTTCTGCGATGAGCGAGCGATGTTCGCACTAGCGTTGGCTGCCTAAAGTGCGCCAGTGCAGACGACGTGAGAGTCACCGCCGCGGGGTGCTGATTCTCCGCCGCGTGAGTCTCTGCAGCGTGGATTTTACCCTCCCCCTCCGCCCCCTACTCTGGTACAGAGGCGACCGCTGGAGGCTCGCTGCTCGGCTGCTCCTCGCTACACCACTGGCTACGCCGGTGGTGTCATGTGACCAGCACTAAGCCTTGGCGTGCTCCCTGGGTTTTTTCCACGCGTGTTTGGAAGACACACGTGCACGTGTGTTGTGCGACGTCTGTGAACCCGTGATGTGTGCACATCGTGTGTGCTTTTATTGACCCTCAAGTGAAAATGACACCGCCAGTACCCACACGGAAGCACAAGGAGCCCACATTGGAGCACAAAGTTCAACTGATACTTGAGGTGGAAAAGGAGTCTGGCAGAAGTCTGAAATCACCAGACATTTCAGAATACCGCCGTCAACATTATCAACTGTTCTGAAGAATAAGAATACCATACTGGACAGCTTCGAGAAGAGTTTCAGCCAAACTATAGTGCAACCTATGATTCTATGTATCCTGAAGTGGAAAGAGTACTTCTCGTATGGCTGAAAAACGCTAGAAGTGCAAACCTTCCTGGAAATGGGCCTGCATTGACCGTGAAAGCCGAAGCCCTATCTGCCCAAATGGGCAAGCAAGATCTTAAGTGCAGCAACGGCTGGCTTAAACATTTCAAGAGACAGTGCAGCTTGTCTTCAAAATCAATCGTTGGTGAAAGTGCAGCCGTGGACCGCGACGTCGTGGACAGATGGCGCAAGCATCAGCTGAGCTCCCTACTTCAGGAGTATGAAGATACAGACATTTACAACTTGGACGAGGCGGCATTCCTTTACAAAACATTGCCGAAGCGTATGTACACTACACCGGGCAGAACCTCATCAGGGTGTAAACAAAGCAAAGAATGCGTTACAGTGTTGATCGATGTGAACGCGACGTGGAGGGCAAGCTTCCTTTGCTGATACTGGGGAAGGCGGCGAACCCCCGATGCTTCCGCAAAGCAACGATACCCAAAGACTGCATATACAGAAGCAACAGACAAGCTTGGATGACCGCAGCCGTTTTCAAAGAGTGTGTGCGCCTGCTCGATTGAAAGTTTAGGGCAACGCAAAAGGCGTGTGCTTTTTCTTTTCGACAATTGCCCCAGCCATGGCAAGATTGAAAATCTGTAAGCGATCACTTTGGAATTTCTACCAGTGAATAAGACTGCGATATTGCAGCCCATGGACCAAGGCATTATTGAGACAACACGAAAGTTATACCGGAAAAGTCTTACAACGGATGCTTGTTGCATATGATGCCTACAAGGGATACAACATCGACTTGGAGCAGTGCGTTTACTATGCCATTGATGGAAAGAACTGGCACCTGCAAAGATTGCAAACTTCTTTGCACATGCCGGATTTTCCCGGTCGCTCAGCAGAAGATGCTGATAATTACTGCGAGGACTGCAACGATTTCTACGAAGCTGTGAACAGCATCATTGGCGGAGATCTGGAAGGCAACTTCGAATGATTCACGATGGCTGACCCAGATGTACCTGCGATTGCCCCAGCTACGGGTGGCGAAATAGTCGACTTGCTTGGAGGCCCCAATGAGGAAGATGAGCTGCTAGACGAACAGCCTCGCGATATACCAACAGTGGCACAAATGCAGGAGTGCCTCCGTCTGTTGCGAAATAGTGAAATGCATGGGCGGCTACCACAACCTGCCTGAAAAAACTGGAGCAGGCACTCCTCGCGCACAGCCGAAGCACCCGAAACAGCCAACTGACTGACTTTTTTGTGCCTGACTAAAAGTTTGTTTCACTGAATACCACTTCTGCGAAGTTATGGCTAATTTAGCTGTACTTCCTGAGCTTTTATGGGGCAGTTTTGTATATTGAATTACCGCTTATATTGAATTTTTTGCCATCCCATTGACTTTGTTATAACGAGGGTCTACTGTACATATCCCCGATTCCACGTCATACACAGTGAAAAACCTGACAAATCTGCAGGAGGAATATCACCTTTTGTTGTGGCTAAATCGGTGACTGAGAATCTGGGACCGGGCTATAAGATCACCAGAATGGCTACTGGGGCCTGCAGCTTGAGGTCCATGACCAGCACCAGTGCAAGAAATTAACCAGTCTTCACACACTGGGTGACACACCAGTATCAGTAACACCACACAGGTCCATGAATAGTTCACACGGGGTTGTCTCCGACACAGACCTCCTCGACTTGACTGAAGCAGAGCTTCTTGATGGCTGGAAAGATCAAAATGTGACACATCTTCAACGTATTAGGCTCAGGCAAGACAATGAAGAAATTCCAACCAAACATGTAATACCGACTTACGGGTCCAGTGAACTTCTCCAGTCTATAGAAACGGGTTACATAAGTTACCAGTCAGGCCATACATACCAAATCCCAGACGCTGCTTCAACTGCCAGAAATTTGGCCATGGCACGCAGAACTGCGTGCGATGGCCAGATCACGTGGTCAACTCACTTGTGTGAAATGCGGAATGCAAGGACACCCATCAGACACCTGCAATATGCCCCTCACTGTGCCAACTGTGATGGTTCCCATTTGCATGGAGGAAATGGAGGAAAGAAAAGATTGCCCTCCAAGTAAGAGAAAACACCTTTCAGGGAGGCCCGCAGAAGGGTCTCACCTTTCCACAGTACAACATTCGCCATTGCAATGCGCTGGGGGGCAGCGTAGCACAGGCCCCCAGCACCCACTTCAGTCACGTCCAGTAACCCGGCGGTATTTTGAAAAGTGCCCACGGTGGCTGCAGCTGGTTCTGCATCGCCACCTCAACAGATTAGCCCACTAGCTCCCAGACACGTGGCTAGTAAGCCATCACCCCAAGGGGTGAAGCTACCCGGCGAACAGTCCACAGCTGGAACGGCTGTCTAACGTTTCTGAAGAGGTGATGGGACAAGTGCCAGCCAGACAGTGTGGCATGCGCCAATGGAGCGGTGTGACTCTGTCAGCCAGTCCATAAAAAGAAAAAACTCATCACGTGCCCCAGAGAGGGCCTTTCAAGCTAAACTACTGTCTCACTCCCTTTACACACAGCACTCCTTGAAGTAAATATGGATAAAATATTACAATGGAACGTCAGAGTACTGCTACTTAACCTCGATGGTGTGCTAGAACTCTTACACAAATTCACACCTAAGGTGCTGTTTGTACAAGACACTCATCTAAATTCCAAACACACGAATTTCCTGCGCCAACATGTAGTGTACCGTAAAGATGGCGACCATGGTGACACATCTTCTGGTGGCGTAGCCATCATCGTTAATCAAACTGTTGCTAGCAAATATTCGAATTGCATGCGCCGCTAGAGGCAGTGGCCGTACGCACTGTTTGTTCTATTTATATTCCACCTCAATATCAGTTGCACAAACAGGATTCTCGACTTTTAACAGACCAATTGCCGGAGCCATATCTTGTTCTGGGAGAGTTGAATGCACATAATAGTCTATGGAGCGACTCCAACTGCGACGTACGAGGCCGTTTAATAAAGCAGTTCCTCTTCTACTCTAATACATGTCTGTTGAATAAAAAGGATCCCACGTATTAACGCATTATAGTTTTTCAAACAACAGTTATTCCTCTATAGACCTGAGCATTGTCTCTTCATTGCTTTCAACATATCTCAGGTGGGAAGTTCTCATAAATCTATATGGCAATGACCACTTTCCGATACTGCTTAGGAGAACAAAGAGAACGAGATTACTGTGCAGGTGCCTCGATGGAAGGTTGGTTCAGCTGACTGGGAGAAGTTCAGATCTCTTGTATTTCATGACCTGAATTGTTCTCTCTAAGTGAGGATGCCGCTGCTAAGTGCATCCTTGAAATAAGCGGATTGCAAACAAAATACCACAGTCCTTGGTGGAATGAAGAGTGCCACAATGCGTGCAGAAAGCAAAACAAAGCTTGGCGGTTGCTCCGCAATTCCCCCAACAGCTGAACACCTTGATAGCTTTAAGCGTGCCAAATCTGAGGGAAGGAGAACACGCAGACAAGCTAGGCGAGAGAGTTAGGTGAAGTTGATATCTGACATCATTTCTTATACACATAAGAAGAGATTGTGGAACAGGGTGAACAGTGTAAAAGGCAGGCAAACACATACACTTACATTGGTAGATGCTCAGGGACAAGCCCTGGAAGATCAAGAGAAGTTCCTGGGAACCCATTTTGAGCATGTGTCCAGCACAGTACACTACCCAAAACATTCTCAAATTATAAAACGAGAGTAGAGCAGAAATTAGAACTCAAAAGTGCGAAAAACGAGGAATACAACCTCCCGTTCAATGCAGCAGAGCTACAACCATCATTGAACAGTTGCAAGTCGTCCACAGGTTCTGATCGTATACTCTATACAATGCTAAAACACATGCCCTTTGAAACAGAAAAGACACTCCTCTCACTGTATAATCCAATATGGTGTTCTGGTCAAATTCCCTCCCAGTGGAAAGAGGCCAATTTAATTTGAATTCTTAAGCAGGGCAAAGATCCATTCTCTGCCTCTAGTTACGGCCCATACCTCTGACCAGTTGCCACTGTAAGTTATTTGAAAAGATTATAAACCGCCGGCTAGTGTGTTTCTTGCAATCCAACAATTTGCTCAATCCATTTCAGTGCGGATTACCAGATGGCTGATCCACAACTGACCATCTCATACGTATTGAGGCACAATTCCGAGTGGCTTTCGCACACGAACAGTTTTCTCTCGGTATTCCTTTACATGGAGAAAGCTTATGATAACATGTGGAGGTTCGGTATCGTAAGAGACCTCTTCGAATTAGGTATCCATGGTACATGCTAAGAGAGATACCAATCAGATCACACGTTCCATGTTCGAGTTGGCAATGCTTTATGATGTTCATTTGTCCAGGAAACAGGAGTGCCACAATGCGGTGTGCTTATTGCAGCCTCTTTATTTTAAAAATGAACTCTGCGTCCCTAAATCCCATGAAACATATTTATTCAATATATGTCGACGATATAGACATAGGATTTACGTCGGGTAACCTTACAATATGTGAGCAGCAGGTTCAACTTAGTCTGAACAAGGTGTCTAAGTGGGCTGACAAGAATGGGTTTAGGTTTAAGCTCCAAAAAACCACCTGTGTTCTTTCCCGAAAGAGAGGTCTGCACCCAGATCCAGAGACTTGAGTTGCATGGTGAACATGTAGCTGTTAAAAGAAAGCAAAATTTTCAGGCAGGATTCTAGACACAAAAATATCTTAAGAACAAGTTAATGAAGGCTATGAATACCTTTAAAAGTATTGTGCACTACATGAAGTGGTGACACAAAATGCCTTTTGAATTTGCATAACATTCTCATAAGGTCATGACTAGATTAAGGACCGTAGTATATCAGTCTGCGACACCAAGCGCATTGAAAATGCTGGACCCTGTCCACCATCTAGGCATCTACCTTTCTACAGGTGCTTTTAGAGCTGGCCCCGTAGAAAGCCTCTATGTAGAATTGAAGACGTGGTCACTCCAGTTGCGGAGAACATACCTATCATTTGTGTATTTTTGAGAGTAAACCATAACAAAGAGCACCCAACATACGCTATGATAAATGATCTCACACGCCCCCAACTTTTCCAGGACCACCCATAATTAAGAGTCGTATTCATCGAGAGTAAGAGGTCTTCCCGAAGAAATAGGTGTGTCGCTCAACGAGAATAATGTTATGGCTCCTGCCGCGGAGCCTCGGCCGTGGCAGATGATAGTGTGACGTCTTTCGTGGATGTTGCAGTGGCAGATGATAGTGTGATGTCTTTCGTGGATGTCACAAAGCATGCGCCGGTCACACATATCCTCATGCATTTCCTGGAATTACAGCACAGATACTCATGCCCAGAATATTTTACTCATGCTTCAAAATCTTACAGTGGCATGTCTTATGCAGCGTTTGGCCCATCCCTTTTTTGATGTTGGCGTCCAGCACCCAAACACAAGTATCTTCACAGCAGAAACGTTTGTAATACTGGCGGCTACCAAACACATTAAACACCTAAATATACCCAAGGCAGTTATATACACCAACTCGCTAAACACTGTAAAGACTTTGAAAACAGCAAAGAGGTACAGAAACCAAATAATTACATTTCTTTATTCAACCTTCTGTATCCTGTATTGATTCAACCAGCAAGTCATGCTGTGCTGGGTGCCAGGCCACCGCGAGATTGTCGGTAATGAGTTGGCTGGCCATCTAACCACATCATTCCACCATACACATGCTGCCAATCCATCAGTGCATCTTCCTGTAATGGCCCTAAAGCCTTGCATCAAGAAGGTTAGAGCGTACTGGTAGCGTCTGTTGGACAGTGAAACATACAATAAGCTACAAGTTATCAAGCCTCATCTCGCTTATCCGCCAGTATCAAAGGCACGCCATACACAACTCATATTTTCCAGACTCGGTATAGGACACTGCACACACATGCCTATCCGGTGGAGATCCACTTCTCTGTGTGCAGAACCAGTCGCCATCCTTCGTATCCATCTCCACTGCCTCAGACTGGAGCCTCAGAGGAAAAGACACTTCCCATTATTATTACGACAGCATCTTCCACTCCATCAGTTAATTTCCTTTTCCATTTTCCACTAGCTTCAACACTAGCTAAGGAGAGAAGGTGCTTGAGGTTCGAATCGGTGCCCCTCGAGGGCTCGAGTACACGATGGCAGCACGAAGGAAGAGCCGTTGCCCAGTAAAGAGAAGCTTTATTCCACACTCAGGCGTCTGCCCGGGTCCAAGCCCGAACCTTCGCTCTTCTCTCACTTCCAAGGCGTCTTAACTTTAACCCTCGGTTAGACAGAGTCCCCCAACAAGCCAGTCATACTTGGGGGTTGGCATCACCAAAACCAATCGCACAAACACTTTTATGACACACACGGCATTGGTCAAACATACGGCCCAATCTACAACATGCGAGGGGATAGGTTCACTGTGCAACACGTGTCATTTCACTCTCTCCTACGTTGTCGCCTGAGTATCGGCCCAGACGACCGCCGGCACTGGAGGCCTGGCTCGAGCTAACCTGCCCGCGCACCACGTCTCTTTCAAGAAGCCGCCACACAGCGGCGAGAATATTTACAGGCCCTGGCCACTAACAATATGTCATCTGTCATCTCGCTCTGTCATCTTCTGTCATCTTAAAGACCCTTGGTCGTTAGTGCAGCTGGGGGCTGGATCGCCTGCATGCTTTGAGCGCCGTAATAGCGACCAGAATGCGATTGCACACAAAAACACCTCCCGGTCACATCCGGCCGAGCGGTCACAAAACCAATTCCGTTTTCCTATGGCATTGACAAAGGACGCATACGGATGTCAAGCTGTAACTGAAACCAGGCGGCCGTGCGTCGCGTCACCCCATCTACGCGACTTGCTTCCCATTCAACTCTTATCTCCTTTTTTGTTGCCAGCACGGAGGCGGCACTGCCCTCTGACGACGCCCCCGCCGGGGAGCCTTTTCTTCCCTGCGTGGGGTCTTCCGCGTTTCTTTTTCGCGGAGCCGACCTGTGTCCCTCATTTGTGGCAATCCTCCGAACCGCGGCACGGGGAGTCAGTCTGCGCTTTGAAGTACTCGCACAGTCAGGCCACCAACAACACCAGACTCTGCATACTTTGAACTAACTGCATCTCCAAATGATTTTAGGCACCAAACCTCTTTTTAAAAATAGATCAGTCCTCACGTTTTTTTAAATATATACATTACCCAGGGGACCTGTGACACGGCCTCTTTAGAGACCGCTGCTTCGGAATATTTACAGAACGTATGTGCCCCCAGCCTCTGGTCACAAAGGCCTTGAGTGGGCATTGTGCTATTTTTATGTGCTTGATATTTTAGCGTCATGACCACTTGACACTCCTGAGCCATAGCTAATTCCATATGCCACTGCCATAATTTTATTCTATATATGTTTTACACTCTTATAGAGCAATTTCCTTTAGGCCCCTTCACAACCATGTACCATCCTATCATCAGAATTCACAGATCACGGCGATCATACTACTGATTGACCTGGTGCTCTTTGGCCGCATTTGGCCCTTGTGCCAGAAAACACCAATCAACATCCCATTCATTACATATGCGCCAGTTAAGAAGATGAAAAAGAAGATTCCATCTAGTGGAATTGCTAGACCGATTAGAAAACAACGAACATGTTGCTTGTTGGTGGCTTAAACAATTTTTTTAAGTGCGAAGCATATCTTAACTTTGGCAACTTTGAGCGTATCTGTTTATCGATCTAGCCGCCTACGACTTTGTGCTCTTCAGGCGGTTTCGTTAAAGGGATGTATATGAAAATTGGTATGCCACAACATCACTGCATGACAAACATAAGGGACAGGTCATAACATGAAAATCATGACATGCGTGTGATGAGCGGCATGATTTACATCCACGGTCTTGGTGCTCCCCTGGCCGTTTCGTTAATGGGATGTATACGAAAATTGGTATGTCACAACATGACTGCGTGGCGAACATAAATGATGGGTCATAACATGAAAATCATGATATGCATGTTATGAGCAACATGATTTACATGCCACGGTCGACTGCATGACGAACATAAATGACAGAAAATAACGTGCAAATCATTACATGCATGTCATGAGCAGTGTCACGCGTAAGACACCGCCTGGTACGTATGTCTGATCGTTCGAGATGGATGCAGGAAGACGCCGATGCCTTACTAACACGCACACTTCATTTTTCATTCAAATAAGCGCGGTAACACTTAAATATCTATTTTAAAAGAAAAGTTTAACAGCGTCCAGCTATTCAGACCCCGCGCATGCTACACGTTCCAATGAGGTTGATGAACTCACAGTTCCGGCGCACAGTCGATCAGAGTGCAGGCTCTCGGTGCTCTGGTCCGTCGCTGAGCACGGCGTAGCATTCTCGGGAACTGCGGCTGACCGATGTTCGTGCTGGTACAGACGAGTCCTGGTCACCGTGCGTGTAGTGAGTGAGCCACGGGTAGAGACGTGTGTGGCCTCGTTCTCCTTCAGCGGCACCCACGCTGAAAACTCCACGCGTCCGAGCTAGGGCCACCAACGCTTCGAGGAACAGTTGAAGGCTTAACGCTGAGCTGGCACTCGAGCGAGAACTTGCCGTGTCGCCAGACTGGGGCAAAACCCAGTGCAGTCTGCCTTCGTCGCGTTCTCCGGAACCTTCGCGCCCGGTCACCTCGTTTTTCTCCTCTTCCTTTCTTTTCTCCACCCGGCGTCCCCGCGCGCTCACTTCTCGTCCTTCTCTTCCTTTTTCCTAGCTTTACATATTCGCTGGCGTTCCAAATCACTTCCTTCTCTTCTCTCCCGCTTGCTCTTCTTTGGGCTAATTGTTATAACTCAACTTTGTCTTCTGCTTCATTCTTACTTGTCACTCCTGACAATGGCCCCCAATTTTTCCAAGTTTTCGCTCGACGAAAACTTCACCCCCTACCGGCAATACACGCTTCACCGCAGGGCACCATTCTTTACGGCGTAACCCTCGTCTGCACAACACCGCACTTCACTGCACTGTCGCACCACTCACAACACTGCACAGCACTTCTTCACCGTTGCACTACCGCCGCACTTCACTGCACTGTCGCACCACTCACAACCCTGCACAGCACTTCTTGACCGTTGCACTACCGCCGCACTTCACTTCAATAACGCACACAACACTGCATGTCTCGGTACATCAACGTAAAGCGTCCAGGTCACCAAAAACAAAACAAAGAAAACACACCCATACAATTTAACAGTTAAGTCTCGGTGAGTGTCACTAAGGAGTGTTCTACATCACCCTACTCATAAAATCTGCCCCTGCGTTGTCTGTTCCTTTTTCTTATCACCACTTCCTCTCGACCCAATGTTTTCTTACTGTTGTATGTCGGTATTTCTGCTTCATTCAGACTTCCCACATCAGACTCCGTGATAACCATGCTGGCAACTTCCTCTGCATCTTCTGGTTGTCTCGCTTCATATTTTTTCAGCATGTTGATGTGTAGTACCTTCGATACCCGCCCTTTTGGCGTGGATCTCTGACAAGTGTCACAAGACCGTACAAATCGTTTTATGTCGCTTTGCATTCTTGGCCAAAAGAATTCTTCAGCTACTCGGTTTATCGTCTTCCTTACTCCTTGATGGCCTGCCATAATGGTGTCATGTGCCAGATTAAGAACGGCCCTCCGGAGAGAAGACGGCACTACTAACTGTCTCTTTTCTCCTCCCGCTCGACTCTCTATTATTCGGTAGAGTAGTCCTCCAACATTCTCAAATTTATGCCGAACCTGACTCCTCTTGCACTGAATCCATTTTCCCTGATTCTCGAAACACCGTCGCAGCGTAGTATCCGCTTCCTGTCTTTTCCTCAGTTCCATTGCGGTTATGTCCATGGCTCTCGCTGACACGTTCTCAGGTATCTTCTTGTTCTTTGTATTCTTCTCCACCGCATATATTGCATCTTTGCCTGTGGGCGGATCAGCACTTCTTTCGTCACCATTATACACACATTTGTTTGCTTCCTCCTCACTTCCTCCTGCTATATTTATAGCAGGGAAGCTCCAGAGGGGATCTGGGTCGTCCACCCTTCTGACCCCTGGCACATTCCCAAGAATAACGTCATACAGTGGGTCTTTGACGCACCGGGCTTCAACCCACCCGCATTAATACGGCGTCAAAATCAG
The DNA here is from genome assembly GCA_013339685.2 of Hyalomma asiaticum. NCBI lineage: Eukaryota > Metazoa > Arthropoda > Arachnida > Ixodida > Ixodidae > Hyalomma > Hyalomma asiaticum. The sequence continues at coordinate 125,145 of JABSTT010006195.1, read as the reverse complement.
TATCCTAGCAACAGGCAGTCGTCTTACTGTTCCATCGGCCAATCGGACCTGCTTTTCTACACCCGTGATATCCTTTGTTGGCACCATGGATTGTCTTACAAGGACAATGTTGGATCCAGTGTCTCTGAGGACGGATACTTTTCTCCCTTGTAACATTCCCGCCACCACTGGCATCACGTCTTCTGTGCATTCTGACTTTGAAGATGACGTGGTAGCACTTGTCTCTTCTGTGTTCTGCCTTGATCTGCTGCTCTCTACCGCTACCAACCGAACTTTCATCAGCGACCATGCAAGCAGCCTTATTCTCTATCCTAGATCGGCAGGTTTCTGTGGTATGACCCCGCCTTCCGCACCTGTCACATTTCACCGACGTACTGGGAGCAGCTCTTCCCAGGGCACAATTCATAGCTCTATGTCCTGTCCGCCCACATAAAAAGCATTTGATTGTGCTTCGAGTTTGCTCTTTCTCCTGTGGTATTTTTCCTTCTCTGGTTTCTTCCTTCCCCTTTCCCAAGTTCTTTTGACCTTGCACTTCCATGTAGCGGTCCGCGTGTTCGGCTAACTCCGCTACGGTCTTGAGGTTACGCTCCTTCAGAAATACTGTTACTCCCCTATGACATGATGTCATGAACTGTTCCGCGATCATGTTTTCCCGTAGGGCCTCAAAAGTTCTTTCCACGTTATCCATCTCCAGCCACCGGTCAAAGTAATTAGATATTCGAGCAGCGAACTGCTGGCCCGTCTCATTTTCTTGTGGCTTGGAGCTACGGAATTTCTCCCTGAAACCCTCGGCCGTTAGTCTGAAGCGCAACAGGAGAGCCTTCTTTAACTTTTCGTAATCAAGCGCGTCAGCAGCTGACATTCGGCTGAAAACGGCCAACGCCTCTCCAGCAAGACACATGCTCAATCCCGTCGCCCAGTCGCTCTTATGCCAACCTTGTCCAATTGCTATCCTCTCAAAACGCTGGATATATGCATCTAGGTCATCTCGCCTTTCATCGAAGGGTGCGATCATTTTCTGTGGACAAACTTTCACTATCCTTTCGGTTTCCACAACCGATCTAGCTCCCGTCTCTCCACCACTATCACTTGCACGTAACTGCAGTTTCTTTTCCGTGAGCTCTTTCTCTATCATTAAATTCCTATACGCACGCTCGTCCGCAGCTTTTGCTCTTTCTCATCTTCTTTCGCGGCCTCCCGTGCCTGTGCACGCTCTTCTCTCAACCTCTTCTGTTCCTCATGATAAAGTGCCACTATAGCTTCAGCTGACAATCCCGCGGCAGTACCCGTAGCCATCAAACGTTCCAGATCCATCTCGACGCTCAAAACAGCCCAAGGCACGCGACGAAGTTAATGGAATCCTGGCACAGGCTCGCCAATGTTGTCACGCGTAAGACACCGCCTGGTACGTATGTCTGATCGTTCGAGATGGATGCAGGAAGACGCCGATGCCTTACTAACACGCACACTTCATTTTTCATTCAAATAAGCGCGGTAACACTTAAATATCTATTTTAAAAGAAAAGTTTAACAGCGTCCAGCTATTCAGACCCCGCGCATGCTACACGTTCCAATGAGGTTGATGAACTCACAGTTCCGGCGCACAGTCGATCAGAGTGCAGGCTCTCGGTGCTCTGGTCCGTCGCTGAGCACGGCGTAGCATTCTCGGGAACTGCGGCTGACCGATGTTCGTGCTGGTACAGACGAGTCCTGGTCACCGTGCGTGTAGTGAGTGAGCCACGGGTAGAGACGTGTGTGGCCTCGTTCTCCTTCAGCGGCACCCACGCTGAAAACTCCACGCGTCCGAGCTAGGGCCACCAACGCTTCGAGGAACAGTTGAAGGCTTAACGCTGAGCTGGCACTCGAGCGAGAACTTGCCGTGTCGCCAGACTGGGGCAAAACCCAGTGCAGTCTGCCTTCGTCGCGTTCTCCGGAACCTTCGCGCCCGGTCACCTCGTTTTTCTCCTCTTCCTTTCTTTTCTCCACCCGGCGTCCCCGCGCGCTCACTTCTCGTCCTTCTCTTCCTTTTTCCTAGCTTTACATATTCGCTGGCGTTCCAAATCACTTCCTTCTCTTCTTTCCCGCTTGCTCTTCTTTGGGCTAATTGTTATAACTTAACTTTGTCTTCTGCTTCATTCTTACTTGTCACTCCTGACAAGCAGCATGATTTACGTTCCACGGTCTTGATGGTCTTGCCGCCATTTCGTTAACTTTATATATACCAAAATTGATATGGAGAGACAAAGATGTCTGACGACCATGGGTGACACGTTCTAAGAACATGAAGTGGTGACATGCATGTCATCAGCGGCATGATTTACATACGACGCATTTCGTTAATGCTAAAATTGGTATGGCACAACATGACTGCATGAAGAACATACATGACACATCATAACACAAAAATCGGTATATGCATGTCATGAGCGGCATGGTTTACACGCCACAGTCTTGGTGCTCCTGTGGGCGTTTCGCTAACTTCATATGTACCAAATTTGGTATAGCGAGACAACAATTCAGATCCATTTTTTGCTCCTGATGCACGCTTTGCATTTCCTTGATTCCCACTGCACGTGGGATCTGCGATTTTTCTGCTTCTGCTCAAGGTGATGGTGTCTTCAGCTCGCGTTGCAGTGTCAATATTGTTGAAGTGCTGAAGAATCGCTTTCGCGACATCATTCACAGTGGATATGCTGGGGCAACTAGCATGCTAATGATAGCCCTCTGCACATTGTAGTTTGTTTGACAGAAGTTACCTTACGATACAAGGGAATCATACAACAAATAGAACATATACTCCGCTGGCAACAACACCAGCCTGCACCAATTTCTTCAAAAATCTTTCCGCTGAATATTTTCTTGTGTGCGTGGAGGTTTTGCTAACGCGAGCACAAAAGTGTTTTGTTGTGTTTGACGAAAATTTCAAGTGGACCGAAATTAATGTGGCCAATATCTCGCATTTCAAATAAAAGCACCCTTCAAATTTTTACAATCGGTCTCAGAGCATACGGATTCCGAGAAGCATTGCTAGAAAAGAATAGGCCGCAGTTGCCTGCAGCCCAGTACGCAGATATGACATGTTATGACAACGGAGTGCACAATAGCGGAGCCGTACGAAGTGTGGTGACCCTGAAACGTGCTCTGATAAAGCAAACATTAGCGAATTGCATGTACTTCGATGGCACATTGCGACGCACCGAATAACGTGGCAGAAAAGACACCATCTTAGGCGTTCTCGTGGGACAACCAGGTACAAAGCTTGCACTGTATAAATTAGTAGTTTAGAAAGACTGGACACTAAGCTGGGAAAAAAAAACTAAAGACCACATATATTAGGAGGGTGAAGTACAAACCACCACAGAGTGAGAACGACACCACGTATATTTCGAGGCAGCAACCACGAACGCGCAACACGCTGATGTTGAAGCTGTTATCTTTTCAACAACGAGGACATTGAAAGCTAAATATTCTGAGTTGTTCAAAGAAAGGAAATGGGATACTTACTTCCAACGGCACTGCACACGTTTCTTCACAAGTGTGACATACATCCAAAAAAATGTACGCATTTAGGCTGTAAAGATGCTCTTTTGTTGTCACCCTTCCTCAGTACCACTGTCCATGTGCCTTGCTCAGGCAAGCCATCCGTATCCATGCCTTCGCTTTTCATATCAACAGGCGCTCATCTACGTTTTGTTTGGTTTGGTTTGGTTTGCTTTATTCAAGGCCAAAATTGAACAAGATTGCCTTGGGGGACACGACTAAAGGCTAAGTAAATGCCTAACTTGGTCGTGCCACCCTGGCAGCAATGCATAAACATATCGTGAGTACAGTACGCAGAAAATTACAACATCACTGGTTATCTTACACGGGTACCATTGTCGAACAGAACTACCAGAAGTATGACTAAAACATAAGAATATTAACAGAATCCTTATTCAAGTGGTGCTAAATACAAACAAATGCATGTTTTCTATCAAATAAATTAACAAGAGACATCTTGATGAGGGCATCGAGTTGCTGTATAAGACAAAATAGAGTATAAGAAACACCAGGTAAAGGAACAATAATGAACAAGGTGTAACGAATACAAAACATCAATATCTACAAATTTTAAAAATCAAGAAAAAGCATCGCTTTCTTCAACCAAAAACTCTTTCGTTATTTTTTTAAATGATCTAGCTGAAATTCCACCTTCCAGTAAATGTAGTATAGTTGGGTATTTGTTTAAGATGTCTGGAATTTATGAAGCTAATCGTTGGTCACCGTAGTTCGTGCGTGATCTATATTTGTATATTAAGTTTTTTCTCAGCTCGTATGGTGTTCGTTTCACATAATGCGTCCAAGAATAGTGATGTATTTAGTCTATACTGGTGAACTCTATCTAGGCATAGCTTATGTCTGTATAACTGTTTTATAGGCAATACTTTGTACATTTTAAAATATGGTCGAGCGCTTTCGTAAAGGGGAGTGTTAGATATTGCACGTATAGCACGGTTTTGTAATATCAACAGAGAATTAAGGTTTGTGGCGGTCGTTGTTAGCCACACCAAGGAGCAGTATGTTAGCCGTGAATGTACTAGAGCGTAGTATATTCGTAGCTTGACATTTGTTGGGACGTAGTATCTCAGTCTATTTAAAATTCCAATTCTCCTGGAAAGATCTTTTTTTATCGCGTCAATGTGAGGAGACCAAGAAAGTTGTTCTTGGAATAGAACTCCTAGAACTTTTATTGTTGTGCGCTGAATCTCGGTGCTCTGGAAGTAAATTGGAGTGCATGGTATATGAGTTACTCCTTTAGGCTTGAAAAGCATGTACTTTGTTTTAGCGATATTCAATTGAAGTTTATTTGCATTTAACCATAAATTTAGCTTTTCCATCCAACTGTTAGCTTCTTTATACAGTTCACATACGTTTGAACCTGCGAAAAATACATTTGTGTCATTAGCATACAATATTATTTTCTTGTGTCCCTCGATATTTACGATATCATTTATGAACAGCAGGAATAAGACAGGTCCAAGAATCGATCCCTGGGGGACACCATACTTAATGTGTTCAACTTGAGAGTGTGTATTATTTACGACAGTATATTGTTTCCTAGACGAAAGATAACTTTGTATTAATTGAGCTGTGGTACCCCGAATACCATAATACGGAAGTTTTCGTAAAAGAAGATAGTGATGTATGCTGTCGAATGCCTTTCTAAAATCCAGAAATATTCCTAGTGTATAGATTTTGTTTTCAATGTTGTCTAGAATGTATTCTTTGATGCTGAGTAGTGCAGACTCAGCAGATTTGTTTTTGCGAAATCCATACTGGTCTTTTGCTATTATGTTGTTTGCGTTTAGAAAGCCCGTAATCCTCTTATATATAACTCGTTCAGCCATTTTCGCGAACACAGAGAGTACAGATATAGGTCTGTAATTATTAAGCTCATCAAATGACCCACCTTTATGAATGGCAGTTACTTTCGCAAGTTTCATTTTATCGGGAAAAACACCTGAAGATAGCATCAAATTATAAGTGTGCGTCAGTGGTGTAGCGATAATGTGACTTATAGCCTTTAAAGGCTTTGGCTTAATGTCATCTGGGCCGCAAGCACAGTTATCCTTTAATGACGAGATTAGCTTTACCACTTCGTGTTGCTCAGTAGGAAACAGGAATACACTAGACGGGTAATTTGACGCTATATAGTTCTCGCAATACGTTTCCGTGCTGTCTGTTGGAAACCCACCAACTGTTGAAAAGTGTTTATTAAAAGTGTCAGCAATTTCTAATTTACTCATGCCCGGTTTTTCAAATTTTATTCGTCTGGACACCTCCTTTTTGTTAATGAGCTGATTTATGGTGTCCCACAGCAGGCGCGCGTCTCCCGAGTAAGTGGTAAATTTACAAATGTAGTATTCCGTCTTGGCTGTCTTCAAATCTTTGTTCAGTGTATTTCGAAATTCTTTGTAATTACGTAAATCGTTTTCATCTCTGGAAGATAAAAAAAACTTGAAAAAGGTTGTTTTTGGATTTAATTCTGTTGTATAGTTCCACTGTCACCCATGCTTTTTTGCATTTTCTGTTTTTTGCAGGGCTTAAGAGGGAAGCACGCATCATATGAAGATGTTAAGTGTTTTAAAAAATGTATGATTTATTAGGATCTGTTTCTTCTATAACCGGGCTCCAGTCAATTCTAGAGATAAGGTTCTCAAAAAGTTTAATGTTGCGGCTAGAGTAATTCCTACAGAGCATTTCATCCTTACTTTTGATTACACAATTGCCTGGTAGGAAGCAGTATGTTGGAAAATGATCGCTAATGTCTGTAGTAATTGCACCTGCTTTAACATCAGTATAATCGAAACTTGTAATACAGAGGTCTAACGTTGTTTCCGATGTGGCAGTTATTCTTGTTGGAGTGCTAATTACATTCATACAACCATATGCTTCGATTAGTTCATTTAGGCGTACCATCAGTATCAAATGAAATAACAAGACGAATATTTTTCAAATTAATCTGCACTATTATGGCCAAGTCTGATGACCGATAGGTGCAAGACGAGAAAATGGTAGCTTGGCATGAGGGATAAGGAAGCTGGAATTTGAAAGAATGCATGATATGCGGGACCAGTGTGAGAAAGACAAAGGCAAGAGGAGTGTTCCTCATAAAATTCTTCCGTGGTTATGCAGTTCGCATCTGCTCCTTTAAGACAGAAAAGTGTCATACCACCTACCGTAAGCTTGCACTTTGTTCCAGCTTCGTCTTCATTTTGAATGCACGTCTCTAAGAAGGTGAGCCAGTGAGAACTGGCACACTCGAAGTAGCAAGCAAATTGACAGGTGAGACCCGTGCAGTATTCGCCGACAAGCTTGTGACTTAGAAGATGCAGGAGGACACTGTTGACCACTGCGCAGTTGCTGCAGTTTCTGCTGCCTTTCTTGGATGTACAGTCGCGCTCAATATGACTTGCAACACATTGACCACGGTTTAAGGGGCCCCAAGTCTGAACAGTTATGCTGGTAAACGTTAAATTGGTTTTGAGAATACCAGTAGCAGAAGCAGTGTATGCTCCAACAAATTTGGCTATGTTGACGCTGCTTTGCAGTGCTGGCCTTACTTTGAGCTCGGACAACATGTTGCAACTCATATTGGGCGCGACTGTACACGATGATCAAACACTGCCTAGCTGGTGTTGAAGACGCTGCAAGACCCCTGTTGTGATGCCGTGTGGAGCAACTGTGGCTGTTGCCTCGTTATTCCCACATGCTTGAGCGGCTCTAGGGCCTAACCACGACGAGGCCTACAGGAGGCCTTTCTGATGACACCTTGCTAGAAGTGGTCTCACACCACTGTTGGTTGTGAAATCCATTGAAGAGACCAGTTCTCGCATGACCTCGCCCCGGTGGCACGCCTTGGCGCTGTCCCATGGTGGAGAGGACGACAACTGCCACAGTGCCCTAGCTCGCGTGTGACGACAGTCGATGACCGGGAATCTTCCGTCAGACAAAGAGCGTCCGGCTGAACTTGTGAGATGTCCATTCCTCATTTCCTTGAACAGTCTGTTGTGAAGGCCTTAAGCTTATTTGTGTTCAGTTATGTGTCCAGTGTCCCTCGCTGTTGGTACACGTAATCACCATGCTCCTTAGTTCTGTCTTCCCTGTTTCTCAAGTAAGACAAATTTTAGTTCCTGCCAACTCGAACACTTCCTCTGCTGACAGTCATGTGACGTCACGCGCAAGCGAAATGCGACGAACAAGTGACTGTTTTGTCAGAGCGAATAGGGCCTCGTGCCCTGTGCTCGCAGATGCGGATTTTATTCCAGGCCTCGACAACAGCGCTTCGGGGGGGGGGGGGTGCATATGCAGGTACATCCTATTGCTTAGATTTAACAACACCCAATCAACCCCAGCCTGTTGAACTTAATCGGCTTTCCAGCGAAATGGCATGCATCACTACACTAGCCCGGTTCCCCTGCTTATTTCCGGAAATGTTTTTACCTGCAAGAATATATTTTACAAAATTGTTGTCCTTGACCTATGTGCCTAGCTGAATTAACGTTCTACTTATCTCGTTTTATGCCGCAGTGTGTATTTCGGTGCATGTCATGGTTACGCATTCGTTTTTTAGCATTGGAGCTGCTTAAGCTAACCATAAGAGCTCTGCCTTGCCACTTTTAACAGCAGAGCTATTTAAGCTAGCTGTAATTTGTCAGGCCTCATGTAATACCACGTGACATTCCGTTATGTGATTTGGCCAGAACACTGTTGTGGCAGTGCATACATGATGTCGACAGAAACATGTCACGTGACAGTTCGTTGCGTAATTTTGGTGGGAACATGTCACGCAACATTGTGTCGTGATTTTAGGGGATTAAGTGACAAGTTCCCACCAAAATATCACGTAACCATCAAGTGACCTGTTTATTAAGCTAAAAGCAAAGCTAGGCGTTGGACAACCTAGCAGAACCTGCATACTTTTATTCTGGTGACACGCCCTCTCTATGCGTTTGAACAAGCTGTGGTTTGCATATTCTTTCCTGCATGACATTGAATAATGCTCAACTCATACCTGTGAGCCAAGATTCCGTAGGGAAAAAATGCGAATTCTTTCTTAGATTTGCGTTAGTGTTGCCTCCCAATGTCAGAATATTGCAATTTCGCTTTGTTCGGCAGTTTTTGGCAATCGGAAGCTGTCGTGGCAAAGAATGAATGCAGAGGGTAACGACCATGAGTATTTCGTGGTGATTCAAAGATGTGCAGAAACAGTTTCTTCCAGGCTCACCTTTTCTGATCCTTCATTGACTTTTTATAAAATGTCACATTCTATTGCAGTCCTCCTCTTTCAGTGCACCTTCTGGGGCTTGTTATGTAGACACCTTGACGAACAATTATTTTTAATAATTTCTTCGGGTTGTCTTTGGTTGTTTTATTGTGTAAACGCCAGTAAAGGCACTCAAAAATGCCTTTGATGTGTGCATATGGTGCCACCCGAAGTTCTGTTTCCATAATGTCCCAATTCTCGTGTCTTGGTCCTCTTTCAAGTGCCGCACTTCGTGATTGCTGGTGCTCTAGGACGAGGCTTCCTATCAGCACCCACACAAATGAAGATGGTCAGTACTCAAACTCTGTACACCAACATCAAATAGTGCAAGAAATCGATGCATAGCAAAGCGAATTCAAATAGCTCTTCATTGTAGGCCACTAAAGAACAAATACTGACCACCCTGATTTGTGTTTCTGAAAGTTCGCACATTCACGAATACTGCGTAGAACTGCCGCACATATTCTGCCACATAATTCCGTTTTTTATTAGTAACGTAAGCAGAGAGGTGCAACTTGTTAGTGAAATTAGTTACTCAATTACAAATGTAACGGACATTATCAGTCTTGTGCAGTATTCGAATCAGTCAATAGCACCAAGTAATGTTGACATCAAGGGTAAAATGTCGTGTGGTGTGCTGATGTGAACATCGCTTTCTGTTTGTTCCAGATGCGCCGAAATATTCTGCAGGAAATCCAAGTGGCCTCGTTCGGACATTGTCAGAAATGCATCGTAGCACCCTTATCATGCAGATTACTTGCTTTTTACTGATCGATTCTTCATTAATTTGAGACTTCTTAATGTAACCATCTGCATTGATGGCTGTTACTTATTTGATTTTTTTGAAATGTGACATCGCATATTTTTTTGTGCCTCGGCCTATCGTTTTCTTTTAAATTATCAGTTTAATTGCAGTGCTTAAGTTCCAGACCTTCGTATACAGCAATTGTGCGTCTATTTCCAATGCACTGATCCAGGCTAGGTGGCACTTAAGTCTTGCACTTGCACGTTTTCAGCTTTGCGTATTGTGTTACAGTGTAGTCCTGAGAAGTGGTTTTGTAGGTAGTCACCACAGTACATGGTATAGCGGTGCATTGCTGTCAAACTGCTGTGTCTCACCAATGGTTATCAAATCTACAGCAGGAATCTTGACTATTGTATAATTTATTCCTTCAGTGCTTTCTCTTGACATTGTTATGCTTCCAAATGTTAATACGAAACCATGCGAGTTATCCATCACGCGAGTGCAGATTTTCCTTTTGCCAAGAGTGTCACTATTTGTGAAGCAATGATTTTCTTATTGCACTTTCAATTGGTTTCATACTTTTCCTCCTCCTCACATTGTGCCACTCTCATTTCTTTGTATCCTTCAACCATTTACAGGATTCACATATTGCATTATAAGTTTGTTCATTTGGTGCACTAGTGGTACCAATGCTCTCACATCTCAAATGCATGTAGCGCTTCTAATTATTCAGGAATCGCACTGGCTCTCATACTTTACGTACTTTGGTGATTTAAGGTGTGTAGATATGGCCTTTTCGATATTTCTGGAATGTACTCAATCTGTTATTTCATCAAGTAATGATGTTCTTTATACCGATAAATTTGAATATTTACTCATTTGTGTACTTTTGTAGGGGACAGAATTTTTATCTACTAAATATGTATCATTTGTGATTTCCTGGTATCTTTATGCTTTCGTTGAAGCGCTGTGCATAAACACTAAACAAGAATGTGTACACTGCGGCAACAAATGAGAGCAAAAGATAACTTCTTTTTCGGAATGCACCTGTGTTGTTGTTTTTTTCTTTTGCCGTGCACTCCCATGCCATTCTAACTCTGAAAATCTTTCTTTTTCAGGTTTTCCACTTTTTTCTAATAATGCCTTATACGCATATATCTATCATTTTTTCATGTGGTTACGCCGGTGAAAAAGCCGAACTCAAATTTCTTCATTGTGTAAACCTGGGCTCTGCAAAGCAAGTGGCCTCCCACAGTTTCGTCAGTTAATCCTCGCACAACACCGACAGCAGCGAATATATTGTTTGATAATCCGCCCTGCGCTGGTTTTTATGCATGTGCCATAATTCATTCTGGCGTCAGTGCTGGTGATCGTGTGATTTACAAAAATTTGCTCGGATGTACGTCATATGCATGCTGTGTTAATGGGTCACGCAGAAACATTCGAGAAGCTGCTTGTGTGTGTGTGTCCTAGGGCTCTAAGGCCCGGGATAACAAGTGTGAAACTGGGTGATGCGCTAGCAGTCGCCACGATAAACAGACGAATACGAGTGTCGGTATCCTTCGTGACTTAATGTATGGAGATGTGTCGCATCGTACGGATACATGCGTGGAAGAGAGCTTAAGAATTGATATAAGTTGAGTTTTCCGTGGCAGCCGTACCATTTAAGATGACTGTTTAACTACAGCGCTTCAATCTCATTGGAGTCGGACTCTTAGTTGCTTGAAATAGGTGTTCCCATGCATTAACTATAGTAGATATTGTACAATATTCATGGACTTGAAGTCGTGTAAAGACCATATTAAATGGCTCCATTATGAACGCTGAAAATCGCTTCCTTTGGAGGTGCAGCGAGGCTTTCGATTGCTTCCTTAAGCAATCCAGTTTAGTGCAGTGCTTATGAACACATTGTTAGCATTGTGTCACACGTGATTGCAATGACTTTCACGTGTGGTCTCTATGGCTTTGCAGGCTCATCGTTCTTGCCATCCTCAGAGGAGCAGTACCGTTCCTTGGTATCCAGAGAGGGTCCACTGCATCGCTGCCGGCTGTGCACATATGTGAGCAAGCACAAGGGAAACATGGCCAAGCATCTTTGCATACACACGGGAGAGCGCCCCTTTCGGTGTCACCTCTGTCCAGCTGGATTCATTCAGAATAGTGCCCTCAAGGACCACATTCGCACCCACACAGGAGAGCGTCCCTTCTCTTGCGTTTACTGCAAGGCATCCTTTTGCTATCGAGGCACACTGAAGCAGCACTTGCGCACCCACACAGGGGAGCGTCCTTATTCCTGCGTGCACTGCAATACATCCTTTTTAAAGAAATGTAACCTCCAGAACCACATTCGCATCCACACAGGAGAACGTCCCTTCTCCTGTGTCCACTGCAATGTATCCTTTTCAGAGAAAGGCCACCTCACGAAGCACATTCGCGCCCACAAAGGGGAGCGTCCTTTTTCCTGTCTTTACTGCAACAAGTGTTTTGCAAGCAAACGCAATGTCATACGCCATATGCCCACCTGCGGTGCAAAGAAGGGCACCTAATAGCCAGGGGCACGGAGCTGCTATGCGAGGCTCGTTAAGTGATAGATTTCGTTTGCCGACGCTGTTTTCATGTGCCTTGTATGGAGCCTGTATCTACGAGCCATGGAATTCAACACCGTATTAAATGCAAATCATTTCTTCTCTAGTCGCCTATGTCTTGATGCTCTCCTGCTCGTCTCGTTCACCTGGTATGCTCTAATATTTCGGAAGTAGGGTAGAAAATGTATGAAGAGCATAAATTAGTGACCTTCACACTACCAACATGATGCACTTGTGTGTGTCACGAATAAGGATACTGCAATCACGCGTGGCTGATTCCCGCGTTGAGCCCGACCGGTGGTAGGTGGGTATGTGCCACAGTTGTTTGAACTTTGCGAGACTATGGCAGTCGAGGACGAACCGAAACTGTTATCAGACGTATCTTCAGAATACACCTTAATACAAAGCCACAACGCTTGCCACAGCTTGCGATATAAATATAAACATAATTAAACAGACAGACACACAACCAACCAAGCAGTAGAGGGGCATTGAACCCACACCTCCGGATGTGCCAAGTTTGCGACCGCTAGAATACGGCGGCTCTTACCATAAGTACATATTCCTGTATAGTAAATAAACCTATCGTATCGGTAGTTGGGGTGGTGGTGCTTGTGGAACATGAACTGCGTGTGTAACGTGTGTTAAATATTACCATATCGATGTAAGCAACCATTCATGTTTTGCTAAGCAACATAATGCCTTTCTTCAACTGTCTTAGATACTGTAGGAATACTTTAACGAACAGCGCTCACAATAGGTATATGAGTCCACTGTTGTGTGGATTTTACTTCCACCAAACAAAAGCCTGAGCCCTGCGCTAACGTGTCAACGTCACGCCATACCTCTCGGGTTGTCACGGTGCTGTCGATGTTCTTGCTTACCCTCGTTAAGCGTGCGACCACTGATGCGCTTTGCAGAAAGATATTAATCCTACTTGTAAGACCTTCGGCAATTGCCAAAAGAATTTGCCCTGGGCAGTTTTCTCGGTGACAGTTTCGCATGACGCCAAATCCAGCAATGCATGGGATCAGACAAATTTTCCTTTTAGGGGCGAAGCTCCTTAAGGTTTGGTCTCCGTCCGTTGTAGTAGCGCGTTACTAGGAATGCGCTACAGGAGGGCGCGTGTGGGAACGCGCTACTAGGAGCGCGCGTGCTCCAGGCGCGCGAGCTCTCTCTTCCATCTGCTGTCTTGTGAGAAAGACAGAGAGAGCGAAAGGCGCGCGTTGACTATTGAAACGCTCTTTCTTCGATGAACGCGCTACCAGCTCGCAAAGGAGAATGCGCCCTCACCCGCGAGAGGCAAGCTTGACGCAGGCAGCGTCTTCTAGCCAGTTTCTTGATTGAAAAATACCGACTGCTCGCGCTGGAGAACCGTTCACCGGCCACCCATGCATATATATATATATATATATATATATATATATATATATATATATATATATACACACACACACATATATATTTAGGCACCGGATCTTGACTTGCAATGAAGTGCCGGTGGGAGATTTCACTTGTGCATAGTTGAACCATAAGGATTCATAGCGTGTGCATTAACTAAATTAATCCAGAACTCGGCACGATCTACGATGAACCTCCGGAGCTTCGCCCACTCATCATCATTCACTCCGTGGATATGCTCTGAATTTTTTTAATGCGAAGCATTTCTTGCTCTCATCATTTTTTGCTATCATCATCATTACTTCAGGTGCCCAAGAGTACGTGTGCACTTCACTGCAGTGCCTAATATGCGGCGTTTGCACGCACTGTTCCTTCTTACGCTCTCGGACCCAGTCCACTACTATACACTCGCAAAACGGCGACTGGCTGGCCATGCCCTCAACCCACCACTACATTGGCAAAACTGGCTGTCTGGCACACTTGTTTACGTGCAAGCAGAAAAAAAGATAGACAGTGTGCGTCGATTTGTCCGGTGCACAGCGTCTTTACGCACGTCGTTACGCTGAGCTCGGTGCGAAACTTCCGAGAAGCGTTCGCTTGTGCCCACAGTGCTTTGCGAGGTGTTTCCGAAATCCTCATAGCGCGACGAAATCCGGGTGCTCCGGAGACAAACCTGCATCAGCCAAGCGCCCTTCACCTTCGCTAGGCTTGAGCCAGTAATGGAAGCATCACTATTCTTTTTTGCCTGAGAGAGGGTTTTCGATATTATATCTTTTTTATCTCATGTTATTTCCAATGACCTGACACCTATGCCATAACGTACAAGGTTTGGCTTGGCTTAACTTGAATTCGCATTACGTATTCCTGTGCTGCAGTGCTGAGGATAGGAAGGTTGACAAATTTAATGATTCAATCTAGAAGCTCATTCTTGCATGTTAGGCTGCTAAATGTCACCTGCTAGTCTGCTAAATGACATGCCCATGGTTCTCGTTGCCTTTGTGTTTGACCTGGTTCTTCCCTGTTTTTCTTCAATATGAATCAGTGTAACCTGTCTGCTCGTTTGCTTCCTTCTTCCCTCTGTTTTTCTTCAATATGAATCAGTGTAACCTGACTGCTCGTTTGCTTCCTTCAGTGTAAGTCAGTCTATGCACTACTGGGGACGGGATGATGGATAAATATTTCGTGTAAAGAATTTAACAATCTTTATTGTGGGACCTCGTCCTTTATTTCTTTTAGTAAGAATGGTTGTGTTTCGCCGACAAGCTTCTTCTAGGGGCCAAGACCCATGTACTGGGCGGTGTCGGCGCACATTAAAAAATCAGCGGTAGCTTTCCACTTAATTTCTCCTCTTAAATATTGTAGTGCCGACAAATTAACTACTTGGAACATTGAGAACGTAAAGGGTCTCTGAAGTGCTCATCTTGTAGCGGTGATGACCTTGTCACTGCACAGGAAAGAGTTCATGTGGTGCGTCCAACATCGCCTTGGGTCTTCTCCATATTAAATTCTGTTAAAACGTACGTAACGCCTACAGTGAATGAAAACTTTTCAAGCAAAACAAAATGTCTCGCGTCCTGCACGGGGGAGCCTTGTTCAAAATGGAGGAAACAAATGTGGGAGTTTATATGTTGCGCGATGCTTAACGCACATAGAAACTTGTCGATTTCGCGTCTTGCAATCATCTGTAAGTAGAGTCGAAATAAATTCCCTCTAAAAAAACGTCATGCCAATCATGGCATTTTCATTTCATTTCATTTTATTACCTTAAAGACCCCAGCGGGGCATTACATAAGGGGTGGGTTCATATACAATGACGATATTGTCACAATGATGACTATGTAGTTAATTCTGATAGCTTATGCACAAAGCTTGATGGGCAGGTGATTGTGGCGATGTCGTGGGAAAGGCCGTTCCAGTCTCTTGCTGCTCTGGGAAAAAACGAAGCAGAAAATGCTTTAGTACGGGCACGGGGGCGAAAAACTTGTAGTGCATGACCAGTGCGATGAGATATGTGAGCTGCAGGGATAATGTAAGGAGAGCGATTAAGTGGCGAGTGAAAGAACTTGTGAAATAACGAGAGGGTTGCAATGCGTCGGCGACAAGACAAAGATTATAAGCTACACTCAGTTTTGAGGGATGAAACACTGACGTCATATGAATACGAAGCACAAATGAATCTAGCTGCACGGTTTT
Organism: Hyalomma asiaticum; assembly: GCA_013339685.2. Taxonomy (NCBI): domain Eukaryota; kingdom Metazoa; phylum Arthropoda; class Arachnida; order Ixodida; family Ixodidae; genus Hyalomma; species Hyalomma asiaticum. The sequence continues at coordinate 109,415 of JABSTT010006195.1, read as the reverse complement.
GAATGATTTCTAGAGAATTAGTGAGGCCAACTTTGGGTGGATTCCAGATGGGAGATGCGTATTCTAACTTTGATCTTACTAATGATTTATATGCAAGTAGTTTTACATGACTTGGAGCGTTGCGTAAATGACGTTTTAAGAAGCCCAAAGTTCTGTTAGATGATGATATGATTTTAGCAATATGAGTGTTCCAGGACAAATTGTTGGTTAAGGTGACTCCAAGGTATTTATAATTAGTTACTGATTCAACAGGAACGGTGGCTATGTTATAAGGGAAGAGAAGAGGATTTAGACTACGAGTGAAAGATATTAATTTGCATTTAGTAGGGTTCAAGGACATTAGCCAGTCATCACACCATCGTAGGACGTGGTCGAGATCTTCTTGTAGTAATATTTGGTCAGAAGGGCTAGTAACGGTTCGGTAAATAACGCAGTCATCAGCAAACATGCGGATATTAGAAGACACATGCAACGGTAGGTCGTTAATGTAGATTAAAAATAATAGAGGACCAAGAACAGAGCCCTGTGGCACCCCCGATGACACCGGAAGAGGATTAGACAAGTTATCATTGGCAAACACTGATTGCGTGCGGTTAGTTAAAAATTCTTTTATCCAATTTAGCACATCTGGGTGCAAGTTTAAGGAAGATAATTTTAATATTAAGCGTTGGTGGGGTACTTTGTCAAACGCTTTCGCAAAATCAAGAAATATGGAATCGGTTTGTTTGTTAATGTCAAGATTAGCATGAAGGTCATGAACAAAGACGGCAAGCTGTGTTTCGCAAGAGTAGCCCCTGCGAAAACCATGTTGAGAGTGGTGAAAGAAGTTATGGGAATCGAGAAAGTTCATGACGTAGGAGTAAATGACGTGTTCCATGAGTTTGCAGGGTACGCTGGTCAGGGAGATCGGTCGGTAGTTCAGTGGCGAGTTTCTGTTACCAGATTTGAAGACAGGAACGACCTTTCCCACCTTCCAATCGTCTGGAATGATGCCTGTAGAAAGAGACTGCGAAAATAACAATACAAAATAAGCCGAAACAATATGACGTACATTTTTTAAAAGGTTTGCATTAATGCCGTCCAGTCCAGACGCTGATGTTAGTTTCATCTTTTCAATCAGAGATGAGATACCCTCGGCAGAAAAGCTGATTTCAGGCATGACAGGTGTGATACCACATGAAAACACAGGTAAGGGTGCGTGTGATTCGTTAGTAAATACAGACGAGAAAGCTTTATTAAAAGCCTCAGCGCATTCTGCGTCTGATAGAACCTCCCCGGATTCGTTAGTAAGAGTGGTGCGAAGAACTGCTTTAGGGTTAATTATCTGCCAAAACTTGCGGGGATCTTTAGTTAACATATTGGGCAAATCGCTGTTAAAGCATTTAAACTTAGCGTCGCGGACAGCTATCAAATAAGCTTTTTCGGCTGCGTAGTACTTATCCCAATTGTGGGAGCCCCCTTTCAGTTTGGCAGACCGGAATGTACGTTTTTTCTTGTTAGCTAATCTGTGCAAAGATTTATTATACCATGGCTTTTGAGTGTTGCAACGAATAGTAGTTTTAGGGATGAAGTTGTTTACTAGATCGGTTAGCTTTTGCCTAAAAATGAGCCAATTCTCCTGAACAGAGCGCTGATAAAAATTAAACTGAAATGTCTCAAAAAATGCTGCAAGTTCATTGTTTATAACGTCATAGTTACCCTTGTCGTACAAGGTTATTATTTTCTTTTGCATGTGTCGGGCAGCAGGGCTAAAGCTGAAGTCTGCATGAATAATTTTGTGGTCGCTGATTTCACGGAGATAATGGATCGAAGAAAGGCTATCAGGATGGGTTGTCAGTATTAAATCTAAAATGTTAGAGGAGTCGCATGTGACGCGTGTTGGCTGAGTTACTAACTGTGTAAGATTGTGATCAAGACAAACGTGAAGAAAATCTCTAGCTTCTCTTGGACTAGCTGTAGAAGTATCATCTTCCCAGTTGATACCAGGAAAATTAAAATCACCAAAGAGAACGATTTCGGCTTTGGCATACGTTGATGTAAGCTGGTTCAGAATATTATTAAGTGCGCGAGAGAAGTTAGTATTGTTTTGTGGGGGCCTATAGCAAACACCTAATAGTACAGATTGCGGCAATGCTTGGATCAATACCCATAAAATTTCTAAATCAGTGTCGATGCTGACTACGGAGCATGCTAGCTGATTACTGATTGCAATGAGGACACCACCTCCGCGAGCGCTTTTGCGGTCTTTACGAAAAACATTGAAATCTGGTAGATCGGCGAGCACTTCCGCGTCGGTGACGTCATTTGTTAGGCACGTTTCTGTTAGTATGAGGATACTGCTATCAGATGATTTCACAAGATGAGACAAGTGATCGCGTTTAGGCATGAAACTTCGAGCATTCGTGAAAATTACAGAAAAGGAAAGGTTAGCTTTAAATCTATGGCGAAGACTGGCGGTTACAGTTTCACGTCGACATGGTTGCTATAAAACTTCTTGCACTGTTTTTGTGAATTCATTGAAGCAGTAACGTTTCGAGCCAATGTGTAACGTTTTATAACGTAACGAAAATGGAGCAGACTTCTGTTTGGCAAACTCGACCAAATGCCTTCTGCTATTTTGAACGCGCCGTGAGAAATCCTCTCCGATGCTGTACGGCGTTCCCTTCAGCTTACGTCCGTTGGAAAGGATTTCGTGTTTAGTTTTGTAGAAGGTGAACTTTGCAATTATTGGCCGACATCTGCTGGGTAAGTGGCGGCCCAAGCGATGCACACGATCAATTTCTTTAGGGTTAACGTCTATGCCTAAGTACTGTTGGCAATGGCGGATAATTAGTTTCTCGGACTCAGCGTACGCTTCAGAGGGATTGGTATCTGGTACGCCGTAAAAAATCAAATTGTTACGCCGTGACCTGTTCTCTGCGTCATCCAAACGCGACTCGAGGTCATCTATTCTGCGCACTGTGTCAACGCTGTTGTTTTTAATTAGTTCAACTTCGGCTTTTAGGGGCAGCAGAGTTTGGTAATGTTTTTCTATATCAGTGATTCGCTTAGCTAGATCTGATAGGGCTTGTTCGGTTGTTAGCAGTTGGCTTTTTAGTCCCTGCACTTCAGTTAACAGTGCTGACTGGCCCGCGGAAAGCTTTTTCAGTTCGGCGAGAATAGCGTCAGGGCCGGGATTTGCCTCGATGTCTCCCGATATAAGCAGCAATAACAATTTGACAGCACTGACACACTCAACAACAGTCGTACAGCAGCAACGTGGGCTCGGTAGCTGCAGCAGGAAGTAATTACTGCTCCTCCTTGTGAAGAGGGATTGCGGAACACTAACCTGCATAGCGAAGAGTAGTGGATTAGGTGGTGACGTAACGAAGCAGCCACCAAGCCCACGAAGCGCCGCCGATGGATGCACGCATTTTATAGCTGGCGAAGTAGGTGACGTTGCTGGCGATGTCGCTGTCCATCCGCCATCGAGAGCCAAGCCTTGCGGAAGTGGCGACAAGAAGGCAGACAGCGGCGAGATGAAATCTGCTTTGCTGGCTGTTTGGTCGCTAGTGGCCAGGGCAATGTCGAAGCGCCGCAATCCACATCCCGGCGATGTGTCAGCAGAAGCAGACACACCCGCAACAAGAAGCAGATGCGCGACGACGGCTGATAGCACCTGCATAGCGAAGAGTAGTGGATTAGGTGGTGACGGAACGAAGCAGCCACCATGATGATTCATAAATTATCGATTACCTATCAATTGGCTGTCACATAGTATCGACATGCTCCAGGGCTACCCTGGTCACCACCATGTCATTTCCGGAATATTGTGTTTGTTGATTATAGATTGATTATCGTTTAGCTATTCATCAGCTATTAGTCGTCTATCTACAGACGTATGCCTGGTCCGCCTGGTGCCAAAATTCCAAACAAAATTGGTGTACTGCCATCTGTCGACAAGATACATAAAAAGAGCTTTGTAGGCGACTGGCGCAGCATTGAGACCAGCCCGGTCACTGAGTACTGGCCAGTTTCTGGACGCTCCTGCGCAGACAACGCCGGCTGCGGAAGCGGATGTATTAACGCGAATATGTATGAATTAGCGTCGGTGACAAACAATAAAGCATCTTGTTTGAAAGTACAACCTATGTATTACCCAACTGATCGTACTGTTCAGTTATAAGAGCGAGCGGTAACCGCGAGTTCATGCGACTCCCCGCGCTGTGTTATGGGTTTCGCGCACCATAAAAACGTCGATGGATGATACACAAAAACTGATAGAGCGTGAATTTCCGCACAAAAGGTAAGGCATTAACACCTCAATTATCTACGTGCCTTCAGAAAACCTCGCGGAACCGTAATACGTATGCGGTTAGCCCTGGGTGCTTCACCGCGTCTCTTCACGAAAAGGTCGAGTCTCGAAAAAAAGGATCAGATGTATACTTTGACGGAGGTCTCAATTTGTTTGCTGATGCAAGAAAGATGCACAGTCACTTTTTGCCAGCACGTTAACAATCGGGCTATCTATACCGAGCATGGCAGTGGCGGCCGCTTTGTCGTCTGCTAACCCTCTTCGTGGGGATTCCTCTGATATGCGCTAGGTGCGCGACAGTCTACGGGCATTGTAAAGTTACTGTATACGCCATGCGCAGCGCCTATAGGGGCGCCACTGAAAGCCGCGTAGCGGCGGCCGTTGGAACCGGTGGTGGGTCGCGTAGCAGACGCCTCATTTCACTGCAAGCATCGCGGAAGTGCGCGCGTGCGATTTGCCGCTTGTGCGCGTCCCAGATAATTACTTTTGCGGCGATAGTGTGTGCAAAGGAGCTGCACATTATAATAGTGGACATGTGTCCGCTGTCACAGCTGTGTGGGACGACAATGTCACCATAAGCGCCAAGTGTTTGCCACAGACAAGCGTCAACAAGCTTCCCTACGAAGTGGAGCTCATCGCACCGCTTTCTTTATAACGTCCCGATCACTGATGCCTGCATGCGTTGACGCGTGAACCAACGTTTTTTTTTTTTTTTTTCGACACAGTAGCTTCGTTTACTTGCCATGTGTTTATATAGTAGATTTTGAGGCATCGCTGTCGCACCGGCGCATGGATTTCACGGGTGCGGCCACGCGAAGTGTCAGCGTTGGTAAAACTGAAACCAGCACGATAAACTTGTGAATATATTGTTTTGTTTTGAGGGGTTTAACGTCCCAAAACCAGCTCTGATTATGAGAGACGCCGTAGTGGAGGGCTCCGGAAATTTCGACCACCTGGGGTTCTTTTGCGTGCACTGACATCGCACAGTACACGGGCCTCAACATTTCGCCTCCATCGAAATGCAGCCGCCACGGACGGGATTCGATCCCGCTACCCTCGGATCAGCAGCCGATTACCATAGCCACTAGACCACCATGGCGGGGCTTGTGAATATATATCTCGGCAGCTTGCGCTAGTGGCGCGAGACTGAGTCGCTGCGGAGCTGGTGGTCACCTATAGCTTGTCGTAGCAGCTTGCATGGTGGTACTGCGCGAAACAAACGGGGACGAAGGAAGGAGACACACAGACAAGCGCAATCTAACAACTGATTTATTTTTGAAAAAACAATTGCTTAAAAACCCAACTTGGTCTGCGCCATTCCGCCAGAGAGCACACCATCCGCGCATATAATCACTGTATACTAGATTCCCCCAGGTCATCGCGTCCACACACGCTTACACACACTCACAAAAGAAAAAAAATCAGTTGTTAGATTGCGCTTGTCTGTGTGTCTCCTTCCTTCGTCTCCGTTTGTTTCGCGCAGTACCACCATGAAATCGTTCCAACTAGGCCGGCTAGCCGTTTTGTAGCAGCTTGGCTACGTATTTGCTAAGTTTTTTGCAGCTATTACCAAGTGTTGCAAAATGGCGTTACATTCTACGCGATCGTCAATGTCTTAAATGTGCATAGGTGCCATGTTTTACAGCTAATATGCAACTTGCGAGCGCACAGCGAACATTCTGCACCGGTGATCGCATTCCAGTGCCATCAATAGGTAGAATGCAGCAGATTTCGTGCAGCACACGTGTGATTCCACGGCGCTTTTGTAAAGGAGCCGTCACCTGCCCCACATTCTCTGACATTGCGCATCGCGCCATTCGTTTTTCAAGAGAGCCTAGGCATCGCGTCTTATCAGTACTAACAACCTCATGTGCATTGTAGCGTCTACAATGCAGGCGAGGCGACCAAGTGTAAACGTAGTAGGGTTCGCTGAAGACGTAGCGACATAAATGGAGAAATAAAACACGATAATCGTTCTAACACTGCTGTTAACAAGAAAAGAGAAATAGCGGGAGCGAAAGAAGACGAAGTAGGATCGCGAGCGCGTGATGTTCTGGGTTTTTCTCTTTAGAAAAAAAGAAACGGCATCGTAGGGTCTCGCTGCTCGGCGCTCTTCAGGCGTATTGTCTTCCGCCGCACTTCGAAGCCTGGTTTATTCTTCATCGAGGTCCTCGGACTTTACACTCCTGCAAACAGCGCGATTGCTTGCCTTCTGCGTCGTACAGCCGCAATCCACCGCCGCCGTCGCTCTCGCTCATGAAATAGCACCGGAAATCTGTATAAGTGCGTTCGTGGCGATTTCTTGTGTGTGTCTGAGTAGCCGACAACGCAGCAGTTATTTTTCGGCATCTCGGAAGCCCGAGAGAGTCGTTAAATCACGATGAAAACACATCCATCCGCGCATACGCGTACACGCTCGCGGGAACACTGCTCGGTCGGACCCACCAACGCTTGCGAGCCGTGGCGGCAGATGGCGTCGTCGGCGCTTTGCGCATCGCCTATATGCTACCTTTAGGTGGCAGAGTTATGGTTGCTAGAAGGGGAGGTGGCGCGAAAGGCGATCCACCGTTTCATGGCACGTAGTGGTGGCGCTGCGGCTCGCAGTAAGATGCCTGTCCGCCGCAGTGGCCGCGGCTACAGTGTACCGCGGCCTTCAACGCTCTGCGTACACAGCGCTCATTTCATTACTGGCTGCTCATGTTGGTATGAAGACGTTATAAGTCCTAACTTTCAAAACTGCGCAGATGTGCTGCAACTATCCGACACTTGGTTAACGTTTTTGTAATAAAATTATTTATTTTACTTTTTTTATTAATTTTTTTTATTTATAGGTACGGCGATCTGTTACCAGATCTTGGCAGGTGGGTATACATGAAAAGGGTTCAGGCGTCTTAGCACATACAAGTTCATAGCGATTGCAGGTATTATTCAAACATTTGGAAAGAGCTCAATAAACGCTGCTAACGAACACATAAAGATACACAAGCGCAAATTTATAACATATTCAGATATTTTTCAAACATTGCTGGGACTTTTGAGTAACAATTTCGGTGTTCAGCTTATTCCAATCTGTTATTGTTCTGGGAAAAAAATATTAAAAACAGTTGTTTGTTGTGTTAAAGGGCACCATAGTTAGAGCATGTCTTTGTCTTGTTTGATAACCTGAGGAGTAAGCAAAAAATTTGGAAGTGTTGGCGTTATAATGGCCATTTACGAGCTGAAAGAGAAATTTTAATCGGCAGACACGGTTACGCACCGTCACCTGGGGTAGTCCACTTCGTCTAATTAGCTAACTTACAGATGTGCGGCCATAGGAATTGAAAATGAACCGAACCACTTTATGCTGTATGCGTTCCAGTTTTTGTATATTAGTGAAGGTGAATGGGTCCCAAATAATCACTGCGTAATCCAACAACGGTGGAATGTAGCAGTTATATGTTCATAAGCGAACAGTAGGTGCCGATGACTTCAATGGGCGTCTGAAGAAAAACAGTTTGCGCAAGGAATTAGAAACAACAGTATCTATGTGCTTATTCCAAGACAGCTTATTAGTTATCCATAGCCCTAAATATTTGTGCTCTGTTGCCTCTAATAACGATATACTATCCACACGATATGTATATTTAAGAAGCCTTTTTTGTTTGTAATTCGCATATAAACAGGTTTATCAAAATTAATTGACATTTGCCATTTTTGGCACCATGCAGTGACCTTTGCCAGGTCATTATTTAGACGCACCTGATCATCAACTGTAGATATCGTTTCATATAAAATACAGTCATCTGCATAAAGTTTCACACGAACCGAAAGTTCTGCCACAATGTCGTTAATAAAAAGTAAAAATATAAGTTTTCCCAAAATGGTCCCCTGGGGGACGCCAGAAACAACCTCGGCTGTTTTAGAAAAAGCATTGTTTAAGGTGACGAATTGACGTCTGTTCGCAAGTGAGCGTTCATTTTTTTATATAAAACCTTGATTTATGAATTAATTTATTATGCGACACTTTGTCAAATGCCTTACGGAAATCCACGAATATAGCGTCTGTTTGCTTTCCTTCATTAATCGACTGCGCGAAATCATGCACAGTTTCAACTAAATGAGTACACGTAGAAAATCTACGCCTGAAACCATGTTGGACATCCACGAGTACCTTGTGCTCTGATAAGACACCTACTGTCTGTTTATGAATTATGTGTTCTAAAATTTTACATGACGTAGATGTTAGCGATACGGGTCGGTAATTATCAACGCATGCTTTCTTTCCCTGATTTATGCAAAGGTTTGATTTCGGCCATCCTCCAGTCATCCGTTAAAGTAGTACTGACAAGAATTTTTGACATTCTCGTATTATTGCTGTAAATCAAAGCACTGGCGTGAAGAACCCCGAAAAGAGTATCATGGTGCCTCGTAAGGAAATGAATATATTTTTAATACAACTTCCTTAAAAGCCGACTTTCGGTTTCGATTTCGAGGGGGCGGTTTCCTAGTGACGTGTCAACATAGTGGGACATACGTCTGAGTCACGTAGGGGCAGCAATTCGTGATAGTGTCGCTGCAACTCTGTCCTCTGCGGTCAATTACACGTGGGGCGCGCAAACAACGACAATTTCACGGTCGTCCAGTCACTCTGACAGCGATTTCGGCGATATTTAATACACTGTGCTCCTACGTCATCGTAGTGTCCATTGCGCTGGGGCTGGCTAGCAGTGCTGGGCGACGAAAACTTTAAAACCAAACTAAAACACCTTGTACCTGTTTCCTGGCTTCCGTGTGCGGAAGGCGTTAGCAATACATGGGTAGAAAACAAAGAACGTACATTTTGAGCGGCCGCAAAATCGTGTAAGTACTCCTTTAAGGAAACGTCACTTAAAGATCTGTTGAACACAACGCACAAATACTTAGCACACCATTCCGCATAACGCTTCAAAAACGCGTTTGGTATACCATAGGGTCCCGGCGACATTTTAATATCGAGGTTTAAGAGCAAATTACACGCACCACTCTCACAAATAACAAAATCAGATATAGCAGGGAGCGATACAGAAAAATTGGGAATGCAACCATTGTCCTTTGTGAACACCGATTGAAAAAATTTATTACAAGCAGAACATACAACACTCTTTTACAGATTTGCCACCTATTATGAACTCAGTACTGGCAGAAGATGAAGGTGTGATTTGGCGCCAGAATCTTTCTGGAGACGTTTGAATGAACGAAGGCAAGAGGGTTCCATAATATTTATCGTTGTCAAAAATAATCCTCTCCTTTAGTTGTTCGGAAATTTCATCAACGATAGGTTTTAAGGCTATATTTGTTCTTAATTTCATTTTTAACCTTTTGAGCCTTCCCTGCAAGCGTAACACCTCCCTAGAAATCCATGGGCTACAGTGCAAGGTTTTTTTCACAATTTTGGGCACAAAACGTTGTACACAGTCAGCGACAATATCCTTAAAGGAAATCCATAAATAATTTACAGTACAAGTACTGCTTTTGAAATCAACGAAGTAGAAAGCGAGCATATCGATAACAGATGCGTCATCAGCACGAGAAAAATGGGGAAATGAATGTGCAGTGCTCTGGCGGAAAAAACATACATTTGATAAACACAACAGAACAGCGTTATGATCTGAAGTGCCGTTATTGACTTCACAGGTTACCTGATTTCGAATGTTACCACTTACAAAAAACAAGTCTAAAATTGTTCCTATAGGACCCCTGCATTCTTGTGAATTTATCTACCATCGGCATCAAGTCAAACGTGTACACGATGTGTAACATTGTGTTGCCGCCATCGTTGGAAGAATGCAATGAGAAGTTCTGCCAATCAACGTTAGGCAAATTAAAGTCCCCAGCCAATAATATACGATCGTCTGTTCTTACGTGACATTGTAAGTATTCCCTTAAGTTGTCAAGGACCGCTGCAGAAGACCTTGGAGGCCTATAAAAAACGCCGAGGACATAGCGGACTTTGTTGATGTAAGATTTACAGAAGATAGCTTCAATGCCTTGTGCATCGGGCATTATAAAAGTTGAATTGACGATTTGAACAAAATGGATACTCCTCCCCCCTTCTGTCACTGTCGCCACGATAGACCTTATATCCCTGAGGGACAAATTCACTGTCAAATATTTCGCTGCTCAACCAGGTCTCAACCTGGTTGAGCAGCGAAATAAAACTTTTGCTCTCAACCAAGTAGCATGCCCTCAAGTTGTACAGCTTTATTGACAACGCTACGACAGTTTATGTTCGGTATCTTGAATACGTGACTGGTCTTTTCCTGGTGTCATTTTTTACTCTACGAAAGCTTATATCGCTTGTTGGTTGCACTATCCCACCCATACATAACACCGTTAATGCGTAACTTATCAAAAACCAGCTTAACTTCAGCACCGTTGCTCTTTTCCTGTGATGCGCTTTCCCATAATTTCTTCCAGACTTCACGAATTCTTTTCGAGTAGTCCTCACTGACCGAGGATTCTGAACCTTTTAATTTGGGGCATGCTTTCAGTATCAAGGTCCTCTCTCTATAGTCCTGTAATTTTATGATGGCAGGACGATCTGCGCCAGACTACTTACCTATTCGGTGGCACCTTTGGATGCTGTTTATCGTAATTCCAATCCTTTCGCTAAAAATAACCTGTATTTTGTCTTTTAGCTCCGCCTCTGTTTCCTTTCCATCATCTTTTATGGCGTAAATAACCAAGTTGTTCCTACGGCTTCTGTTTTCTAAATCATCGGTTTTGATTAACAAATCTGATACAGTGGCTTCAAGCTTCTGAATAGTTGACTTCATACGATCTACTTCTGTTTTCAAGGTACTGATAGCTGCCACCTCGTTTTCTAGACTTCCGATTCTCTCGGCTAAACCGTCTATCTTCTCCTCAAATGCACCTTGTTTTGCAAGAATATCACTCACGTTCGATTTCAGGGCATTTTGACCGAAAAGGATCTGCTGAAGCATTTCCTTTTCGGTCATGTTAGGGCCAGGATTTGATTCAATATTGCCACATTTCAAAAGTTCTTCCTGGGAAGAAAAAACGTATGCGAAGACATTCCCTTTACGCAGTGGGCAAAGCAGCAGCAGCAACAAAAAGCGGTCGTCACTACGAGAGCAGTAGGCAGGTAAGTGGTCACTAACCTGCGCAATGAAGCAAAAGGGATTCCTGGGAATTGTGCCCGAGGTGCTGCTGCAAAGCCCACTGGTCGCAGGCGGCGATGACAAGCTTCTTATAAAGGCGGTGGTGTCCTGGTGGTGTGACGTTGCCTTTGATGGCGCAGTCGCAGACATGATGACTGAATGCACGATGAGGTCGTAGATCAGTGCTGCCATTTCGAAACCAACATCGCGTGCTTGAATAATGGGCGATCGGCTGAGATCAACACGGAGATACGACTGCGCAGGCAGCAGAATGGCTAGGACCTGCGCAATGAAGCAAAAGGGATTCCTGAGCGTTGTGCCCGAGGTGCTGCTGCAATGCCCGCGCACTCACTTTTGGATACGTGTGTTTCCTTTTTGAAACCGGTAGCCTATCGGCGCAGTGTGCGCTGTTTGACTGACGTTCATAGCACCCGCACTCGCTAAAAATAGAGCTGAGCAAAGATTTAAGACTGTTTCCGAGGTATTGAAAACACTCGACCCATACACTCGACTGCCGCTGCTCGACAGTGTCAACACACCACCACTTTTATTCACTTCATGCGAACTTCAGGGATGAAATTTATTTTGCATACAAGAATAATTTACAAGAACATACTCAAATCCGCGGAACATGCACGAAGCCAAAAAGAAGAAAGAAAACATATAAAACTTTTTAAAAACAACATATTGCAAAACCTCACATGAAGAGCATACATAAAGATTATGAAATAACACCGCCGTTCTATTGGAAATCACAGAAATTTTACCTTAAGCAGTGCACTATTAATGGAATGTAAATACTGGTAGCGCGACATATTTTGAAAAACACTAAAGAAAAAGCATCTCCTGGTACTAATGAGATTTGTTTGGACACTAGAATGATGTAGTATGAGAAGCTAGCATCAAGACCAGAACTAGTAACTTTACGATGTGAAACAGTACAATCCACAAACGCACCCAATAAAAGCATTGTTTTCTGCTTTGGCACTGATGCAAATTTTTTCTGCAGGAGAAATTCAAAATAGAAAAGCTTAACTTGATCCCAACACGCGTTTCAATTTCAACAATTTCATTTGCTTTTGCCTTTCACTTCGTAAAGAGTCCTGGCGCTTCACTTGTAAATTAAGTCTCATTAAGACGTAAAACTTGATTATCTTGGTGAGAATTGTGCTGTGCTCGGCCCACCTCACAAGAGTAAGCTTTTCGAGCTGAAGAAACGATACCAACTCAATAAAGCTATCGCTGTTTACACGCTTTAAACTAAAGCAGCGTGTAAATGTGTTTTCAAGTGTAGCGACAAGTGCATTCAGCTCCTCTGATGGGTATAAAAGGCCTCCCTTGTCGACTGCTTTAGTGATAGATGCTGTTGCTGGAGGCGACCGATCCTTCTCTTTAAGTAGCTGTTGGCAACACTCCATGCACTTGGTGCTGGCAATACTTCGTCTTGCTGCATAGCCAGTCATGTAATATATCAGCCTTGAGTCACTGGCTTGCACAGCCATCGAAATGTGGTCAAGGAGGTCACAGTCATTTAGCACATCATGAGCCTCAGAAAGATTGCCTATGTCAAGGAGCTCGTCAATTCTTTGCTGAGGAGTATTGTTGACATCATGAGCTCCTACCAAGTTTCTCAAGAGTCCTGAAGACACATTTCCGTGTGTAGGTGACTTAACAAGGTTTTGGAAACTGTGTGTTTACTGAGATTAAAAACTGGCTCGGTGTAGGTGGTCATTGCACCCTGACATTTGGCGCACGATCCCAAAAAGCAATGGAGTCTTGGCACAACCGGCTTGTCATAAGATAATGGTAGTCCAACTTGGTAACTACATAATCCAATAAATGCAAAGTGCTTGACAGAGTGACCCTCAGGCCCTCAGCTGTGCTCTGACATAGATAGCCTTCGAATGCATGTGCTTCTGACTCATCCAAGTATTCCAGGAAGCTTTCAATAGAAGCATGATGAATGTTTCGTGGCCTCCGAGCACCTGAACAACATCTTGATGTCATGGCCTCGATTAATCCTCGCATTCTGTCAACAAAGGTGGAAGTGGCAGCGGCATCCCCACGCCTAGTTTGTATTTCATTCTTGCACAAGAATAGACCTCTGAGCACTTCATCGCTGAACAACAGGAAAGCAATACCAACTCTCATGCTCCCTAAGCCATTTGGTCGCACAACTGATTGGTTCACGTGCGGCATCGCTTTAAGGGTGGTGTCATGCCTCTCGTCGCACCTTCTAGCACAGTCTATATGGTCTACACTAGCACATGCTTCTGGCAGATTGAAGTCTGCGCACGGAACAATTTCGTACGTATTTGAGAGGGTGGGAGAAGTCAGACACAAAGTAAATAAAACGTTCAACATCAGTTGGGTGCTGCCTCCTGCACACTGTCTTGCCCTTTTTTCCACACACCAAACGAACGCCACATACTCCTGTTCCAGGAAGCTCCATCACATGTTATAAAATCCACATGCAGCCCAGCGTTCTCACACAATACCACAGCTTCAAGTATGATCTTAGTAAGTGTATCTGCTTTTACATTGCAATGTGAAGCAAACACACCAACAATCTGGTGCCACTTACCACTAAACGGTTGAAACATAACCACGAGACCATGGTCACAAGTGAGCTGGTCTTCAGGTGTGAACTCGCCCAGATCGACGAAGCCTTCAGTTTTCCCATTTCATGCAAGGCTGAGATTTTCGGAGAGCTTCATCTCATCAAATAGAAGTCCTCCATGGCATTGCTAAGGGTCCATTGTTTTGGTCTTCTCTTTTACAGCAGCAAGCAACTTGGTGAAAACCTCTTGTTGGGCGAGTTCGTACATTCTTGAAATCAAAAGGCACCGGCGCAAACAGACGACACAGAAGGAGAGACAAGGACACACGAGCGCGGACTCGTGTGTCCTTATCTCTCCTTCTGTGTCGTCTGTTTGCGCCGGTGCCTTTTGATTTCAAGCAACTTGGTGCTAAGACCGAACCCACTTCTGTACTTTTTCAGGAACCAACGAAGAGAGGTACGTGAGGGCAGAACCATGATTATGTGCTTCCTTATATCTTCATAAAGCCGGGGCCTCTTCATGCACATCACACATTCTAATACCCATTGCGCCTCATACTTCCTTCTCTTTGCGCTTCTGCACTTGCATGCTGCCAGACATGCTTTGACCTGTTCCTGTAGCTTTACAGGCGGAGTTTGGACTGCTTTGTTGAACATCTCGGAGTCGATCCGCGCATTCTTTCCCTTTAGGTTATGGATCACCGACTTTCCTTTGAGAATTGTGAGCCTGCTTCTTTTCAGTTGCGCAGTTCAAAGCTTTACCTTGTATGACGCTGTCCGACCACGAGTATTAGCTGTCCTCCTGTGGGAAGCCTGATTCTGCAGGAGCTTCCTGGGATACTTGCACTGTGGGCAGGCCTGCTTTGCTGAATGTGCAACACCGAAGCAAGAAGCACTGAATACTTTGCCGCCATGCGTCTTCTCTCTGCGCTTTGGGTAGGGGCTGACCTCGCCTTCTTCTCCGAATCCTTTGCTGTGGATGAGCTCATGAACATGCCCAAGCAGATCTTCAGCCATTGCCACGTCAGCGATCTGGAGCGAATTTACTTTCGTGGCTTGCACGAAAACGTTTGCGTGAATTGAGCTGTCATTCGCAACGAACAATACCACTTTTTCAAAATAGAAGTTTTCACGATGCAGTGCACATACCGTGAAGGCCGTGACGTTGTCCTCACCAGCAATCGGCTGTCGCGTCCAGTAAGCGCTGGGCAATTGGTAGTTCCCCACATCAGGCAGCACTGGGGAGTTGACTTTCGACGACGCGCTTCTTTCTTCTAGAACGTCTACCTCGACAACACAAGCGGCATTACTTGCTTCGTGCCTCGGTGACTTCACAGGAAGGCCACAAGTCGACGTTTTCGTCTTTCTTTTCTGCGGTGCCTGCTTGGACAAATACTGAGGGAGGTCGGAATCGCATCGCTTGTTAGCACAGGTCGATCAAGAGGAATCGTCACTGTCTCGCCGTTGATCGTATGCGTAAACGATCGCACTATGTACTGTTGATAAAAATGGCGCTCGCAGATTCTTGAGCTTGCGTCGAGGACTTGATCTGCACATGGCACTGCACTCTGCCACTCTTTCAAGCGTTCTGGCTCCTTCGGCACGGAAAACAACGACACACGTTGGCCAGACCTCCTCGACGAGACGTATCTGGATGAACAGCTGGGTGCGAAGCAGTGTGTCTGCGTCGTTTTCTTCTTATTGACGCCTGAATCCATAATGGCAGCAACGCACGAAAGCTTGCACCGAACAATCCTCGCCGTTTTACAAAAATCGGCGCGCAGAACGAGCGGAGCACACACGACGCGACGCGGCACGGCACGAAAGAAAACCCCTGAGCGAGCGCGCAGCGAGCACCGATGGATGGATGGATACTAGGAGCGTCCCCTTTATAGCGGGGCGGTATCAGGGCCACCAAGCTCTAGCTTTATTTCCTCTTCCTCTACAAACATTTCTTTTCCCTATTCACACATATTTTCACAACTAATTTTTATCCTCGTCTGCCTATTTTATTTATTATCGTTCCGCTGTGATGGAACAATCTTAGCCGAACTACCTTGCGCATCTGTTTGCTCCATACTTTTGCGCCACCAACACTCTAAGCGCCTTTGACTTATCTCTATCGCCGACATGTTTAGCTTACCCGTGTTACTCCTGAAACCCATGGCCTCCTCACCTCCCCGCCGCGGTGGTCTAGTGGCTAGGGTATTCGGCTGCTGATCCGAGGGTCGCGGGATTGAATCCCGGCCGCGGCGGGTGCATTTCGATGGAGGCGAAATGTTGAGGCCCGTGTGCTGTGCGATGTCAGTGCACGTTAAAGAACCCCAGGTGGTCGAAATTTCCGGAGCCCTCCACTACGGCTTCTCTCATAATCAGAACTGGTTTTGGGACGTAAAACCCCACAAAACAACAACAATCCACAGCTACACCTGGGTGGACATCTGTACATACAATCAAAATATGATCTATCGTTTCCCTAGATTTTCCACAGCACGTACATGTGTCCCCTTCCTTATTGAATTTAGCTATGTAACTTAGGGTTCTCGGGCAACCGGACCTTGCTTCAAACAGTAGAGCGCTTCCCTTTAAATTATCGTAAATTTTTCTCTCTTGATTTCGTCTTTCCCTTTTCTGTAGTTGTTCAATGCCGGCTTCTTCTCCATTCCTGCTATCCAATTCGACTTCTCCGCCGCTCTGACCATGCTCTTAACGCTCTTTTTAGTCCCATACGCTTCGTTACTGGCTGCATACTTACTGGTAAGCCTCCTAGTTCTCTTCCTCCATTGTGAGTCAACGTTCTTCCTATACGAATACCTGAATACTTTCGCTGCCCATCTGCTTTCTTTCATATTCCTTGATCTGTGTTCGTACCTCATTTTACTCTGAGCTTCCCTTCCCTCAATGTCAGACCATCCCATATCCCCCTTAACAGCCTTATTTGCGGTCTTCCCATGGGCCCCCAATGCGAGGCGTCCGACCGTCCTCTGATTCACGTCCAGCTCCGATTGACCTCAGACCTCATGAACACCACTGAGTTTCCGAATGTAAGTGCTGGCACCATTACACCTTTCCACAAACCGCGAATTACCTCGTACCTGTTGTAACCCCACAGTGCTCTATGCTTCATTATTGCGGAGTTCCTCTTTCCTTTAACCATCATAGCTCATCGATGGATGGATGGATGGATATTAGGAGCGCCCCTTTATAACGGGGCGGCAGCCGGGCCACCAAGCTCTAGCTTTATTTCTGTTTCCTCTACAAACATTTCTTTTCGAACAGCCTGCGACAGCGCCACATGGTGTGCGCGGCCATTTCATGAAGCAACGAAGGGCTCCCTCTCTGCCGCCGCAGGAGACGCACGCCTGAAACCATGGCCTCCGAGATGAAGGGCGCGGGTTTCTCTCTGGCCGTCCCAATCGCCGCGCTCCCCAGCAAAAATACGAACATCGCGTCGCGCGCCCGGCTACCGCGAGATGGCGCATTCACTTGGGGTTCTGAGTGCTAGGGTGCCGGCGTGAGCGTACGTGTTTTTCGAGGTCTCCGGAACGACAGCGGCAGATAAGTGTTCTTGCATGCATTGAGCTTGCTTTTCTAGTATAGGTCATTAGCATAAACTATAGTTGTGGTTATTAGTTCGTACGGTTTTTTGGGGGGGTCAGTAACTTGTTTTTGGGGTTTTTTTGCTTTCCTTTTTCTACCCCCACGTGCCTGAGGTGCACGTACACCCACCACGAGTGTTTTGAAGAGTGGGCTATCCATTGAGTTTTTGGGTACGTATTGTCTTAGGAAAGTGTTTGTAGTACCGAGGGCCTTTGTTCTTTAGATAGTGTAATTCTTGTGCTACGAGCGGTCATGGTCAAAAAGACCGCAAAGTGTTCAGAGTGTGGGGCAGCTGTGAAAATGGAAGTTTGTGCGGAAGAGAAGGCAGAAGAAGCTGACGCCAAATGTAGACAGTGCGAGATCGAGGCAAGAATGGAAAAAATGATGGCTGCTCAGAGCGGACTTATGGACAGAATCGCTGAGCTTGAAAATGCGTTGGCAAAAGAGCGTGAGAAACGAAGGCCAATGGGAGAAAGGTTTAGGTCAGCAGAGGAGGGACTAGCCATGGTATTTAAGGTGAATAAAGAAGCAGGCAACAGCGGGAATAGTACGGCGCCGACCTCCAGCGCGGGAGGAGCGCAAGGACCCGGTTTGAAAAACGCAGGTGCAAAGATCGCGGGGGACAGCTTTCAGGGAGTAGCTTTGCCGGAGGGAGTAGACAATTAATGCAGCAGCTGTGATTCCGGCTAAACACCCAGACAGTAGCCAGGTGCAGGTGACTCCAGCTGGAAAACCTCAGCGGGTTATCATAGCTGGCGATTCCAATTTAGTTCGATGCGCCGAGGTACTCAAAGAGAGGGTGAAAGGCGACAAACGAGTATTGGTAGGGACGTTTCCAGGACATAGGCTGGGTTCAGTCATGAGGCAAGCAAGAGAAAAGCTCAGGTCTGGGGCTCACGGACGCAACCTCGTGATGATTGCGGCAGGGCTAAACGACGTCCTCAACAAAGAATCGTCAGGATTAGCGACGATCTTGGCAAAAGGCGTCGACGACATGCGCGCCATTTCCCCCCAGGTGCAGATAGTGCACGGTACCGGAAATACCAGTGCGTGACGGCAACCTCCAAAGAGCGGTTGTCGATGCAAACAAAGAGATTTGGCGTACGAGTCGAGAGAAAGGTTTCGAAGTAGTGGAAATAAACAGGGAGGTGCATAGGTGGGGGGTTTCCAAAGAGACAGAATTCACTTCGATAGGAGGCTTGGTCATGAGGTGGGTTGGCGGCTTGCAGGACGAGCAGTAGCTTTTTCGGAGGGCACGCGGGCCCTTCGGAGTCCGGGGTAGCAAGGAACAAAGGAAACAACCAGGGGGATTTTCGGGCAAGTAGCACTGAAAAATGCCAGAAAAGAGGTAAAAGGAAGAAAAGAGCGAAGGCACGTGTAGCAATTAGTTACATAAACATGCAGGGTGGCAGAAAAAAAAAGGCA
Source organism: Hyalomma asiaticum (assembly GCA_013339685.2). Classification (NCBI taxonomy): domain Eukaryota; kingdom Metazoa; phylum Arthropoda; class Arachnida; order Ixodida; family Ixodidae; genus Hyalomma; species Hyalomma asiaticum. Next base: position 90,397 of record JABSTT010006195.1, on the reverse strand, counting down.
AAATGGTTAGAGATTGAGCAACAGTTAAACAAAGAAAAGATAGGCGTTTATGCGCTTACAGAAACACACCTTAGAGACCTGTAAGAGCCACCACATATTGACGATTATGTTTGGGAAGGGTGAAACAGGATCATATCAGAAAGAAAAGGTGGGGGTGTTGGAATGCTTATTCAGAGCGAAGCCAAATGGGAGAGAGTAAAACAAACGTGTTCAGACCACCTCTGGGTTTCGGGCACGGTAGGCGGAAGGAAAACGTGGCTAGGCGTAGCTTACATGTGGACGGGAAATAACTGTAAGGAAAAGAATCTGGAAATAAAGAATTGCATAAACACCGATATTAAAGAATTTGTTCATGGGGCCGAAATCATCCTCCTAGAGGATATGAATGCCCACATCCACGACCTTGACGGATATACAGGCACCAATGGGAAGTTATTGCTCTATCTTTGCGAGCACCATAGTCTTGTGATAGTTAACACGGGGCCCAAGTGTGATGGACAGATCACATGGGTGAAACAGGCAGTCGAACATTGATTATTCTCTTATGACAGAAGGAATCTATGAAAAACTCAGAGAAATGAGAATAGACGAGGACGGGATGAACAGCTTGGGTAGTGATCCTAAACGCATAACGTTACAACTGGGATATAAAACTAAAAATAATAACGCAGAGTCGAAGTTTGGCAGCTCGTATTTAAATGACAAACAAATAAAAAATATAGCCGCAAGAGTAGAGGAACAAGTAGGCAAAATACGAGGCAAGGACTGGGGGTATAATGAGCTAGTTCATGCAATGACGAAAGAAATAAGTAAAGAGAAGAAGACTGTTTGCTGGAAAGGAAAGAGAACGCCAAAAAGATGGTGGAACAAGGAAATCCGGGAAGCGATCGAAAAGCGACGTAAAGCATCAAGGGAGCACAGACAGGCAAAAAGGGAGAACCGGCAGCAAGTCGAAGTCACGGAAATATGGGAAATATATTTAGAGAAAAAATCTGTTGTACAGAAATTGGTCGAGGCAAAAATTAAAGGTGAAAGCGAACGCTGGGTGACAGAAATTCATGACAAAAAGAAGGGCGCGCCTAGTATATTTTGGAACCACATAAAAGCGCTATGTAAAAAGTCTGCCACATTGCAACAGCATATTGTTGATGAAAGAGAAAATCAATTGGAAGGGTACGAAGCATTGGGTTACATCCAGAAGGTAACAGCCGGTTCGTTTAAAAAGATCGTCCGAGAGATTTCTTCAGTAGACAAAAACCATGACGGAGAGCGAAACTCAGGAAGAGCTAGTACTTGAGAATTTCAACTGGAAAAATGCCGAAGGAAAAATTCCTAAGCGCACTGCTCTGGGTTTAGATGGGGTCCCCGTTAGCCTCATTAACGAATTAGGACAAAGCACTAAAGAAGCACAATTGAAAGCCGTAGAAAAATGCTTACAGGAGAGGCAAATACCGGACAGTTGGCGAAAAAGCAGAATAAACTTAATCTACAAAGGCAAGGGGTTAAAAAATAACATTAGCTCGTATAGACCGCTAACCGGGAAGCGGTACTATACAGGATGGCTATGCAAGCAGTAAAATTAAAAATAAAAGCCTGGGCAGAACGTAACAATATTTTGGGAGAACTTCAGAATGGATTTCGAGTAGACAGGCGTTTAGACGATAACCTATTTGTTCTTACTCAGTGTATAGAAATATCTAATATAGAAAGCAGGCCGTTGTGTGTGGCTTTTCTAGACATCACTGTGGCGTATGACAATGTTAACCAAGAAATATTGTGGGAAATTTTGGAAGGAATGGGCATAGGCGACGATTCTGTATAGCGTTTGAGGGAAATATATCGAGAAAATACAGTTTGCATAGAATGGGAAGGAATCAATAGCATAGAGAACGTCGATATTAGCAAGGGGCTGAGACAGGGATGTCCTTTGTCGCCGCTGTTATTCATGCTGTACATGGCTAGAATGGAAAAGGCGCTGGGAGATAGCAACATTGGTTTTAATCTGTCACACAAACAGGGCGAGGTGGTTATTGAGCAGATGCTTCCGGGTTTATTTTATGCTGACGATATTGTCTTATTCGCGGAAAGTCGCGATGATATACAACGGCTGGTGAATATATGCGGAAAGAAAGGCGGGACTCTAGGACTGGGATTTAGTGTAACAAAATGTGGATTGCTGGTATTCAATGGTCCCACCGTACAGGCGGTATACATACAGGGCCAATAAATACCGAAGGCCAAGAAATACAAGTACCTTAGCGTATGGGTAAATGAGAGTGGTAGATACATGGAGGTACACGAAGAAGCCGTGGCAGCAAAGGGAAAGAGGAACGTAGGAATAATGAAGCACAGAGCGTTATTGGGATACAATAGGTACGAGGTGCTTAGGGGTCTCTGGAAAGGGGTAATGGTACCGGGGCTTACATTTGGGAACTCAGTGGTGTGCATGAGGCCAGAGATACAATCAGGAATGGATGTGAATCAAAGAACTGTGGGACGCCTCGCGTTGGGTGCTCACGGGAAAACGACAAACGAGGCTGTAAAGGGCGATATGGGATGGGCGAATTTTGAGGCAAGGTAAGCGCAGAGCAAAATAAGGTTTGAAGAGAGGCTAAGCAATATGAAAGGGAGTAGGTGGGCAGTGAAGGTGTTCCGCTATCTATATAGAAAGAGCATTGACACGCAGTGGAGAAAGAGAACTAGGAGACTCACCAGTAAATATACGGCTCTAAGAGAACTGACAACAAAGAGCGTAAAGGGAAAAGTCAGAGAGGCGGAGAAGATTTATTGGATGGCAGCGATGGAAAAAAACCCGACTCTGAAGAACTCCCGAGAGGGCAAAAACGAAATAAAGAGGGAGGCATTTTATGATAACTCAAGAGGAAGCGCTTTACTGTTTGAAGCGAGATCGGGATGCCTTAGAACGCGTATTTATAAAGCGAAATTCAGTAAAGGAGAAGAAAAATGCACATGCTGTGAGGAAGATGGGGAAACGATGGAGCATGTTCTGATTGAATGCGGAAATATCCACCGAGGTGTACGTTTGGGCACCACCCTACATGAAGCCTTGGGATTTAGGGCGAACAACGGGAAGCTGAACATAGCCGCGATTGAAATAAGTAAGAGACGGTTAGAATACTGGTGGCAGAAAACTACAGAGAACAGACAAAAATAATTATAGGGAAAATATGGTCTTTCTGCCATAAAGAGCAGGGAACTGGGCTATGAATTTCCATTTTTGCTACAGTATGATCGATTTGATTGAGGTAGATTTAAAAGGCATGAGGACAATTTAAAGAGAGAGAGAGAAAAAAAGAAAAGTTAAATTTTCTTACGAGCCTGGTGGCGCACAAGTCACCGCACCGTTACAAAGGGGACGCTCATAGCATCTATCCATCCATCCATCCTGTAGAGTTACTGTATAGGTTCGCCTTGTAGGGAGCATATACAGTAACTCTAGGATTCCGGCGGCAGCGGAGACCGCAGCAGAAAGCAGAGCGCGCGGGATTGCAGCGTGCGCATGTTTTTTTTTTCTGCGTACGAGCAAGCATTGCCGCCAGGATCTTCTGGATGCACTGAAGGCAAGTATTTTTCTTTTCTGTTACTGCATTTATCTTGGTCCAATTTACGGAGAAAAGCACGGCAACTGCTGAATTTTCCTGATATAAATTATTGTAAGGAGGTATCAATTCATCTTTGGTAGTGTTACTTTATTTCATTACGGTCCGTTTGTGTCGGCGCGAAATACCTTGATTTGAGAAATATACAGGGGCGTTCTAGCATCCTTCCTTTATGGAGACGTGTATGGGTGAAAATTGGGCTAATTTTAGTCGTTGAAACATATTGCCCTCCTATCGTGACACATTGTTTTACTATTTGATCGCGTACCGATATTTATGAGTTGGTCAACCGAAGCACGGTTACGCTCTAGATAACTGAGTGCCCTGGTGGTGTCACTGAAGTAAGATGATAAGTCATTTTGCCGCAGTATTGTTGAAGGCTTCGATTAGCCGACCTAGATTTACTCCACACGTCGTTCACAGGGAAAGTGCCTTTGTTGTCATCGCCCCCTTTTTCGTCATCCGAATTTTGCTTATATTTTGGTAGCACAATGGCAATATCATCATCGTGTTCAGTTACTGTGCTCTCGACTGCATTCAAATCAATCAATCGATCATAAATGAACAAAACACGCCTGTGACCACTCCGTGGTCGTCGCAGAACCGGCGACTTTCAGTCTAGACCACGGTCTAGACGTATGGCGACCGCCTGCAACGTCCTCCCTGTCTCCTGCGGCGCGACGGGGGGTAGTTGGAAAGGGAAACTGGGGAAGCCTCGTGGGCGAGCTCGAAGCATTGTGCGCTATGCGAGCGCGGCTTTCGCGCCAGACTTGTTGGCGGAGGCGACGTCGCGAGCAGAGAGCATGACGATGGCTGATGCCGAGTGCCGAGTTTGGTCGGCTCAGTTGGCGTTCCCCTCCAGCGTGCGCTCGACCTTATGTCTTTGTAACGCGCTCATGCTGCGGCATTTGCGCGGTTTTTTATCCTTCGTGCTTGTGTCGCTGGCGTTCTGCGGAGAGAAGAAAAAAATTTTTCGTGGAAGTGGAAATGAATGTTTGATTCAATAGCAGTGATTTATTAATTGAAGTTGCAGACTACTTACGGCTATATAACTGAAACTCTGTCAGTGCTCTTTTTTGTTGTTGTTAGAGAAAATGCTGTGAGGTCCTGTGTCTTCTCTTTAATTTCAGGAACATGGCATACTGCTGCGTACCCTTCTACAAGTCGAACAGCAAAAAGAAGCTTGGGATCAGTTTTCATGAATTTCCGGGAAATGAGACGTTCGTATCGGCAGGCATGGCTGAAGGCTATATCAAGAAAGGATTTCATTCCGAATGAAAATTCTAACACCAGTTTAGTCTGCAGTCTGCACTTTGTCGATTGTGATTTCTCTAGTTACACAATTAAGCGGCGAGGCCTTAAGCCAGATGCTGTGCCTAGCGTTTTTAGCGAATACCCACGCTACATCCAGCCTATTCCGCCTAAGAAAAGGCGTAAATTAGAGCGACAGCTTTCAATCTCTCATCAGAAATCCCGACATCAACCACGGCACGAAAAGAAGGACGCGAGAAAAATGCCGCTGAAGATTTCCGCAGTGAAGATATTTGCACATCACTTCTTTCTACAAACTTTCTGGCAAGTCATCCATCAACCCCGAAGCGGCCATGTCCTGACGATTCAGACGCCACCTAAGAAGCCGCGGTTTCAGTAGAATCTGCCGTACAAACTCATTCTCTTACTCCACGTAAGCGTTCAGATGTCATGGCTATAAATCGGATGAGATCACAAACGTTTAGGATCAACAAGAACATTCGAAAACTACGAGAAGAAAATGAACGACTCAGAAAGAAGCTTGCAAAGTTCGAAAATAACACAGTGCATTCAGCGGTAACAAAACGTTTGCAGAGGGTGGCCAGTTCAACATTTTGCCTTGAAGGCTGCTTGATTGAGCAGATCTTGAATGCAGGGAGACAACGTCCTGTGTGGTCCCCAGATTTTGTTAGGCAATGTGTTGTTCTTTATTACCTCTCTCCTAAGGCACATCGCTGCATACGCACTAGAGGTCTAATAAAACTTCCGTCGAAGAATACTTAGTTGCGTTAAGTTGGCAAGTCATGCAGCGACAGTGGTGTCACTCCGCTAATGAAATAACGTGTCAAAGCTGAAGTGAATGAACTCAGAAACTCAGAAAAGAAGCACGGCTCTGCTCACGGGTTGTAGATGAAATGGCCATATCATATAAATACATATATGACCGAAAAATGGACAACTTCTTTGGGCAACAAACCGCCAGAGATGACCCCACTGGGCAAGGAAACATAACACTTGCAAACAAGATGCTTTGCTATGTGGCCGCAGGTTTGTCAACAGCCTACAAAATCCCATGCGGCTTTTTTACTAATAGGTTGAGTGGTAAGAATATATAATCTGGACTCCAGGTTGTACGCATCGTCACGGACAATCACAAAATAAATGTTACTATGATGAGCCACCTCGGAAATGGTTCTCTTAAGCCAGTAGTAACACATCCATCCAATGCAAAAAGGAAACTGTTCTTATCTTTTGATCAGTACCACATACTAAAGAACGTTCAAAGTCTCTTTTTGGAAGGCGATATGACCGACAGAATGCTACCAATAACGGTAAAGTTCGTGAAATAGCTCTACGAACTTCAAAAAAAAAAAACGAGACTGTAAAGCCCGTGCGGTTCCTCACTCAGAAGCATGATGAACCCACAAACTTCGAGAAAATGCACGTCGGAAGAGCAGTGCAACTTTTTTGAAACGAAGTGATTTCTGCAGCAGAATTTCTGAAGGACTATCCCTCTTATCACCAAAAAGCAGAAATGTTCCAAACTGCTGGCGCAACAATAAATTTCACGAGAAAGATACAAAAGTGGTTCGCCATTCACAACGTCGCCAATAGAACCGCACATGTAGAGCTTAGAAATCCAGACCAAATGCAGTTCTTTTGCAAAACTGATGAGCGCCTGCAGTGGCTTGAAGAGGAGTTCCCGCAATACTTCCAAGCCATAAACGAAGCCTGCAAACGAAATGCGAAGGAGTTTCTAGTACTGAGACATATGAAGCGCTGCTCCTTACCAGCCAGTCCACCGTACTTTGTGTGAAGTATTTGCTAGATAGCTGCTTTTTCTATGTTCTGACAAGAGACCTTTCAAGTGACTCAGTGGAGCTGCTTTTCAGTGCGCTGCGACAAATGTCAGGAGGCAACGACTGCCTAGATGCCAGGGCTGTCACCTTCAGTCTGGAAAAGATACTACGAACTGGGATTCTGTGCGCATCACAGGCCTCGAACGTTGGGACAAAGCAGAGTGTTTCCAGGTATGGTAGTATTTTCTTCTACTCATAGGGCAAAATTATTTCTGCGTATTATTGTGCGCTTTCGCCAGTTTTTGTCCCTACCCCAAGCACTCCTCTATATTGTACCTTTATCATTTGGGAAGTTCTGCTCATGTCTAAGGCATAAAGACCAGATTGTCTCATTACGTAGACTATACAATGTCAGTTTTATTTGGCACGTAGCTCACTAAGGGTGGTTTGTTTGCAGCCTACATAGTCCATCTGTCATTGTGAAGTTTCCTGCCAAATCTGCACCTGAAGGCCGACTTGCATCAGCCGTACGAGCGAGGTATGCTTTTTTGCATCGTATCGTCTGCGCTTGAGCTCTACACACAATTTCATCGTTTCGGTAAAGTTCAAGCGAAGTTTTTTTATATTTTATAACTCACACTTTGATGGCGGCGTCGTACACGGAAAACCCGGCGCCGCCGAGCGAACAGCACGCCAGGCATGCACACGCAAAGCTTCGCTTTCCCTTATTTTCTTAATAGGGCAAGAAATCCTGAATTTTTTACATTCTTTGCAAAGAAACGTTACTCTCGTATGCCGTTTCAGTTTGGCTCCACCTCCTGACGTACTGGACAACATTGACGCGGTGCTCGATATCTTCAGTGCAATGCCCCGTTCGTACGCATTCACTTTCTGAAATCATTTATGGAAAGAAAATAAAAGACAAGCAAAGAACGCTTCACATCAAAGCAAGATAACGTCCTCAGCTTCTTTCTCTGATGTCAAGCGCTGTTTCGTCGCCTTAATTTCATCTATGCATATCAAATATTTGCCCTCGCAGGCAGGCTGAAATGTATAGGTCATCGTACGCTACATTAGTGATGATTGATTGATTTGTGGGGCTTAACGTCCCAAAACCAGCTATGATTATGAGAGACATCGTAGTGGAGGTCTCCGGAAATTTCGACCACGTAGGGTTCTTCACTAACATCGCACAGCACACGGGCCTCAACATTTCGCCTCCATCGAAATGCAGCCGCCGCGGCTGGGATTCGATCCCGCGAACTTCGGATCTGCAGTCGAGTGCCTTAACCACTAGACCACCGTTGCGGGGCCGCTACATTAGTACAAGCTTACTCCTACGCAGAATGCTTTAGTCGACTGTTAATGTTAATGTTTCTTTCGTTTCAGAGCTGACAGTCTCTGAGATGGGTGCGCATTCTTTGTTAAGTTAAGCTGCCCTTCAAGTTTCACTTGAGCCTTGTGTGTTTGGAATTAGTGCATGAAAAGGCCTTAACTTAGTAATTTGCGCAACGAAAGTGGTTCGATACCCGTTATTCATGGATGCCAAATCAACCTGACCTCACTAAAGACGTTGTCTGAGAATTCCCAGTTACTACAATACGAAATTTCCTTTTTTTATTGATCATGCACTTCAAATTTTTTTTTCCAGCGCGGAAACTGCTCTCAACCGTAACAAATGCAAGCATCGAATACATCGCCGGCTTCGTGGCAAAGGCTGTTGAAGAGCGGAGAACTTGCACGGCTTGCCCTTACCTTCACGAAGCGCACTCCTCTTCACCTGAACTTGTAGGGCTGATTAGCCTCTCCACATGAGGAGGTCTCACATTCCCTAAGCCTGAATTTGTAGCGGTTTTAGCAGCCGTGAAAAAAGCTGTTGATTTTGATGTGCCGCACAGTGGGACGAAGGATGTACGCAAGAAACGCGCAAACATCGTTACTCCAAACTTAATTAAGTGCCCCATATTTATGTGCCCGGCCAGAGATGAACACGTAGAATGTACAGTGTATCTGTAATTGACAAATATGTAAGAATACTGCTCCCGAACATAGGCACTACTCTTGCAGACAGGGTAGCCTACCGTAAAAAGCTCATGTCAAAGCCCCCGCATCACAAAATGCTTCGTGTATAGGTTATATTGACACATCGGACAGTAGTTCAACGCTGTCTTGTGAGTAAGGGAATGCTTTCCCGACTAAGATGTTATTCCAATGAAGCCATCATAGATGATTTTTGTCGCGTTTGGGCAGCTACTTTGTGGTGCCGTAATCTTCGTGCAGTATTTACTGCGTAGATTCGTTGTGCTTCGTTCTGTGCGTAGTTCCTAATTTTACATTTTAGTTGTATTATGGTGTTGTATTCATGCAGTACTGAGCTGTCTTATCCGAATAATGCTTTTCTTACGTCTTTGCATTTTTTGTTTTATTTAATTTCCTCGCATGCATTGCAGTGCAATGATCGTTGCGCAGTGTTTACGAGCAGCTTTGCATGCGTGATTTTTTCATGATCTTAGTTTTCGCTTCAGTTTTACGATGTATATTGACTGCATGAAGGCCACAATCTGCCACTTAACTCTGTGCGGATAATGCTTCCTTTATGCCGATGTCACTTTACTTCTTTAGGCTGCTGTGACGGCATCCACCTGTTATACAATGCCTGTAAAGCATTCCGCATTGTTATACATTGTTAGCATTGTTATACATTGTTAGCATTGTTATACAATGCCTGCAAGTTGTTAATAACGGAAATATAAACAAAGTGTTCCTAATGGAAAATTTGAGTGCTGCTGCACGTGTGTTTTCATTTCGCTATACGTTGTTACACCGAAGGAAAAAATGCACAAAGGAAGTAAACACCGATACCTGCTTTTCGCGATACTGCTTCCAAACGGACTGCTTCCGTCGCAGGCCTTAAATCTAGCGTACAACATTATCAACATATCTATTGTGGGCTCGGGGCCAGTGGTCTGCCGAAGCCCTCAGAGAACACGTATTCGACAAGAAAAACGCGTTTAATTTACGAAGGCCCGCAACGACTGATCGGTCTTTAGCGGCAGGACGAGCGCGAGCGCCGGGCGTCATCACGCCCAGCCTCATCATCGTTCTTTTTAGGGGCGAAGGTCCTTATGGCGTCACCCGTTCGTCCCCGTTGTCGTTTGTTTGTAACCACCGCTCGTTGAGTCTACAATCCGGCCATAGATGGCACTACTTGTACTATATAACGAATGCATATACGCTGAGAAATGCAAAATCGCCCCACACTAGAGGGCGTTTTGTAGCAAAAGATAATAACAAAAGGTGAGTTTTATGAACACAGGATTTACGTCACACGTAGGGAAGGAGAGAGAGACGATCGCGCCACTGCGATCGCGTGTTCTTCGGCGGCGTTTTGGCGCGCGCGCCAACAGAGGCTCGTCGACGGAAGACGGACAAGGCTGCCGAGCGGCGTGCGCGCAGGGCGGCGGCGGCTCGCGCTCGAAGAAGCGACCCCGCCGTGCGGGCGCGGGAGGCCGAAGCTAGCCGTGATTCTGCGCGATGGCGCCGCGAGGACCCTGCAGTACGAGCGCTCACGTTACTCACGAGTTTCATTGAAGTGTGTGGCGAGGTATCTTTAATACATAAGAGCTTCGCCCACTCTCCATCATTCACCCTGTGGATATGCTGTCATTTTTTTTTCTTCACCTTCGCTAGCGCCTCCATACTATACAACCCGCAAATTTCGAAGTATAGTAAGTTTCTAGCACATGGGGATCTCTTGCAGAGGCATCGCTTTTCTAAGTGCTCTAATAAAGGCGGCGCAAACCTACAGCAAAAAAAAGCCCATTTGAGAATCGATAGGCCCGGCATTGGCTTAGCCTCTCGTACACCTTGACCAGACATTTCCAAATCAGCGCGTGGTTAATAAAAGCGTAAAACCATTTTTTCCTCGCCACATGCAAGCTGCGCCAACAGCGCGGCAGCTTTTCCGATCCTAGAGTTACTGTATATGTTCTGTATATGCTCCTGTAGTGAGCATATACAGTAACTCTATCCCCTCCCAAGTAAGTGAGCCGCGGGGCGGAGAAAAGACCGCGCCACGCCGACCTCGGGAAATACGCTCATTCCGTGCGATTAGGACGGCCGGAGCAAAACCCACCGCGCGCCATCTCGGAGGCCATGCTGAAACGGAGCTGGAAGGTTGTAGTCGCGCGCTGCCGCACCGAACGCCTCCAGCGTCTGTCTATTGCTCTCTTGCTCCGCTCATCACCGGGCTGGCTCCCCCGCACCGAGGAGAGGAGGTGATCGCCCAGTCAAGATTCCAACCCCTCGACCAACTGGATGACGCTTCTAACAACCAGCCAGGAGACCTTACCATGCCAGGATCACCCCGGTCAGCGCTGCAGAGCGACCCTCAAGCAAACGACCCCGCTATCGCAGGAAACCAAGTAAGCCCGCATCTCTTTGCTGATCTGAACTACACGAGCACACAGCAATGGATGACCAGCAAAACTGGACAGTAGTCCAGAACCGAAAACTTCCGCGACCCAAGCCACCAACCACCCTGCAGCCGCAGACCTTGTTTGAGGCCATAATGATGAGACCTAAAGCGTTTAACATCACCCAGATACCACCATACCAGTTTGCGTATAGACTACGTCTAGCGCTTCCTCAACTTAAGGGGTCGGACATTCAATGCAGGATCCTCACGAAGTCTAACCTAGCAGTGAATGATTGCTACACAGAGCAAGCCGCACATTTGCTGCTGAACCTAGAGCACATTATCATTGGCGACCATATCGTGCGGTTTAATACATATGTGGCACTCCGTGAAGGACGCATAAGGGGAGTCATTTGCAGAATTAGAGGTCTAACCCAAGAGCAGTTAATGCAGGGCCTACCAAGTTCGACTGACGAAATAGTGTCAGCACGGCCCCTCGGCATGTCGAACACAGCACTAATCACGTTCAACGGCACAAACCTGCCAGAATACGTGGCTTTAGAATCGATGCGTTTCCCTGTGCACAAGTACAGACCAAAGATAACGTCCTGCACGAACTGCTTAGGCATAGGCCACAGAGCTGATGTTTCCACAGCCCCGAAAAGAGACCACTAAAACCCCGGAAAGGCACACGCTGCCATACAAAACATGCAGCGGATTTTATCTGTACTCCAAAATGCATCCACTGCAATGGCCCACACGACTCGCGCTCTCCCGACTCTCCAAAGGTAGCAGCGGCTACTACTGCTCTTCGTAAGCGAGTGAACAAACCGTACAAGCCAGCAGCGCCCAATTCCTCACCGCATCGCTGCGCATCCGATAAAAGACCCAGAAAATGCAGCAGTCGCAGGAAAAACATTTTCCATCTCTCACGGGCGAGCACAGAACACTCACGCCGCAGACGCACGCTTAAGCCGCAACACATCCTCCGACGCAGCTCGCGTCCGCCGCCACGAACGTAGCTAAGGCGCATAGCGCACCGTCCCTACATAATGCCTCGTATGCACCACAGACGCATCCAAGCGTCCTGCAAGAACTCGTGGAACTACGAAACACCCAGCAGAAATATCTGCAAATTATCAATGATCAGCAGAAAACTATTGATGAACTTAACAGTCATTATCCAACTAAAGGAACAAAACGCTGCCAGAGACGCTCAAGTCTTGAGTCAAAGACAAGTGACCGCCGGTATGAACAGTACGAACGTCGCTTTGAACAGTTCACTGCACAGTTAGAACACATGCAGCACATTATTCAGACACTCAAACCAAAAGTGTTGCTTCCAGGTAACAAACGCAGCAGGCGAGCGACCAGCGCAGACAAAGAAGAAAACAAAGACTCAGAATCATGCCTCTGATAATTCAATAGAACGCGCGAAGCCTTCCCAACAAACTCAATGACTCCATTTACATCATAAACTCCCTCGAAAAAAACCCCCGATATTATTTGTGTACAGGAGCCGGGCAAGTATTGCCACATACCAGGATATGATGGCGTTTCATCGGGTCAATGTGTTACGTACACAAAGAAGAAACTTCCTGCGATCCACAATCTCCTCTCTTCAGATTCACTGTCGTGTATTCATACACGCACCAATATCGAGGGCAAGATATATGAAATCTTAAACTGCTACAGATCTCCAAAATCAACAAATGCAGCAATACCTCTCGATAAACTAGACGCTAAAAGTCCAGCTTTAATCCTGGGAGACTTCAATGCGTCTTGCGTCTTCCGGGGTTACTCGCATGATTCTCCCAAAGGGCAGCAACTCAAGTCAGCGTTGGAGGACGCCGATTTTACTCTCCTTAACACACCGGACCAGTACGCGGATCGGTTGCGCAAAGCAGAAAAATACTTCGCCGGACCTCACGTGGGTAAAGAACCTAACAAAAGGTACACACTAGGACACGTGGCCCGACAATATTGGCAGTGACCACTTAGCAATTGTGATGTCCTGGGGTGGAATTGTTCCTCAAGCAATGAAGGGTTCATTCATCGACTGGGAAAAGTATCGGTCTTATATGGATGGATGCCCAGAAACAGCCACTCTTAAGGAGCTTACAGAACATGTACAAGCAGCGACACGAAGGCAAGGAAGACCTACAAGCAAATACCACAAAAACCTGCACCGGACAAGCACCTCCTTAATTTATGGGAGGCACGTATAGCCTTACAAGCATATAGAACAGAGAAATCAGCACACAACCGTCTGAAGCTTAAGCTTCTCACGAGACGAGCATCCAAATACGCGTGCAAGCTGCGTAGGCAGCAGTGGCAGGATTGCTGCAACCAACTACACGGTTGGATGAATAATCAAAGGCTGTGGATTATTGTCAAATCAATGGAAGGTCGGGGCAAAGCACGAACAGCCGCTGAAAACCTTTGCTTGGCTACCCACCCATGAGCGCGAGCCACCGCCGATATCTGTGCCAACACATTTTTTCCACAACCGGCAAGGGATCCGGAGTATCCAGAATTGCCAGACGAAAAACAATGCAACGACACAATGGACGCTCCTTTCACAATCCAAGAACTTATGCAAGCACTAAAGGAGTCAAATAGTAAAACAGCTCCGGGTCCCGATATGATTACTTATAAACAGTTGCAGCAACTAACAGAAAACCAGCTAATCCCCGTTCTGGCAATCATCAATCAAGCATGGCAAGACGGGAAACTAGCTCCTGAGTGGAAGCATTCCAATGTAATACCACTTCCTAAACAAAACAAACCTCCAACCACTGCAAGTAACCTCTCTCCCATTTCATTAAAGTAAGTAAACGGCAAGGTGATGGAACGAATGGTAAACAAGCACCGGATGGATGTTGGAAAATGTAGAACATTACCACTGGATCCAAACTGGCTTCAGGCCGCACCTCTCGAAGCAGGACACACTCCGGCCCCTATACGTTCATGTACTGAAGGATCCCTCACCATACTAATGTTACAAAGACCATAAGAAACTACAAAAAAGGGGACTATGCGGCAATAAATACAGAACTTGAACAGTTTATTGATAGCTATATGCCTGGTTTTTTTGACCGATCAGTCGAGCAGAATTGGTGTAGTTTTAGAGACAAAATTGCTTCATTGGTCGACAGGCATGTGCCGCTTCAAGTTATATAAAAAAAGCAGCGATCGCCATGGTTCACAGCACACCTGAAAAGGCTTCTTAATAGGAAAAAACGCCTCTTCCGCTCGGCTAAGCTCGAAAGCAGTGTTCTTCGTTGGCAGGCTTATCGCGAAGCTCTTTCCGCGTATCGCTTTTCCATCAAAAATGCCAGACGTGACTATTTCAACACTACGCTTTCCTTGTTGTCTACTAACCGGTCGAGATTGTGGAAAACTGTCAACCCAATAAAACACACCGTCATATCCCTTACTGATTCCAATGGCCGCACACTTCGCAGCGAGGAATCCTGTTCTGTTCTTAACAACGTCTTTTCGCAACGTTTTTCAGATTCATGTGCAGTTTCACTGCCGCAGGTATATCATAGGGGGTCTTTTCCAATGGATTACATAACTATAGAATTTGAAGGAATTATTAACGCCAGGTAAAGCAATGGTTTTCATCTGCAACCAGTGCAAGAACCACTTAGCTTACATTTCACCGACCACAAAGCGGTCGTAATGAAAGGACAACGGAAACCAGCAATAAAAGTTTGATAAAACATTTAATCAATCGTTTCACGTCATTTTTATCGGGCGAATTAACGGAAGAAATTTCACGGTTTAACCGATGATTACTTCCAGGAGCTTCGCCCAATCTCATCATCATTCACCTCGTGGATCTGCCGTCAATTTTTTTAAGCAGTCTCGACAGTGTGCCACTTTGCCAACTGACTGGAAGGTGGCGAATGTTATTCCCGTCTTTAAATCCGGAAACCAACACTCTCCCCTGAACTACCGACCACTTTCTTTAACAAGTATTCCGTGTAAGATGCTCGAGCACATAATATACTCTAATCTCATGGCATCTCTTGAAACCAACGCATTCTTCAGCAAGTTCCAACACGGATTTCGCAAGCATCATTCGTGCGTAATTCAGCTTCTCTCTTTTACAAATGACGTCATCTCAGCACTAGATAACGAAATACTGGATGATTGCATTTTTTTTTTAGATTTCGCGAAAGCCTTTGATAAAGTTTCACGCCAATTACTCCTAGTTAAGCTTGGCACACTGAATATCGACCCTAACACTCTGAAATGGATTGAACGCTTTCTTACTAACCACACTCAGTATGTTACCGCTAAAAATTCCTCATCAAAACCGTGTGCAGTTAGATCTGACGTACCGCAAGGTTCCGTTTTAGGTCCCTTTACTCTTCTTAGTTTACATCGATGATCTAGTAAGCATCATTAAGTCATCCATAAAACTGTTTGCAGACGACTGCGTTTTGTACCGCAGAATAACTAACGAGGACGACAACGTACTTCTTCAAGGTGATCTTAATCGCGTCTCTGACTGGTGCAATACGTGGCTAATGAACGTTAAAGTTGCTAAGTGTAAAATAATGACAATCACACGTTCTTCTATCACTCCGCAGCTTTTCAGCTACACCATAAATGGAACTAGATTAGAGCAGGTTAGTAGCTACAAATGCCTTGGAGTTTACATTATCTATCGTGGCATCCTCACATTACCTACATTAATAACAACGCTAACCGTTCTCTTGGTTACCTCCGAAGAAACTTTCGCCAAGAACCAACACACCTGAAATTACAGCTTTACCAAACAATAGTCCGACCAAAACTCGAGTACGCGTCTGCCATATGGGACCCAACTCAATCAACATTAATTGAAAGCCTTAGAAGCTGTCCGAAACCGATCAGCCCGCTTCATTCATAGCTATGCTCGTACTGCCAGTGTGACCTTAATGAAATCTACTCTTCAACTCCCAGATCTGGTCACTATAAGAACAATTTTCCGTCTGTCGCTCTTTCATAAAATTTTCTTTTATAATCAAGTACTTAAAAAGGAATTAATCTCAGGACCTGCTTACATCGCATCCCGTGTTGACCACCCGAATAAAGTAGCCAATCCTTTGTGCCGCACCAACCACTTTTTGCAATCTTTTCTTCCGAAGACAAGCAGGGACTGGAACCGCCTTCCCCCCTCCATTGCTGCCACTAAGGACAAAGAACTGTTCAAGTCCGCAGTGTCAAAAGACATTTTGGTGTAACTGCACACTATTGTTTTTCGTTTTCTTTTTCTTGTTTTTCTTTTCCTTTTAAATGTTTTTATTTGTTGTATTTTCTTCGCTGTTATTATGATTTGCCATGTTCATATTGTACGCACCCCCTCTGTAACACCCTCTGGGACTTGAGGGTATACTAATAAAAAAAATAAATAAATAAATACTGGCCTAGCACTATTGTAGGTATAGACGGAAAGAAAGCCTTTGACTCGGTGCCCCATGATACTATACTACGAGAGCTATCAGAATCACCTGTAGGTAGAAGGCTGTACACTTATGCTGGAGTTTTCTGCAGAGCAGGACGTTCTCTATAAAGATCCCCTCATTTACAAGTGGATCATATTCAAACAAAATTGGAGTTCCGCAGGGAGCCGTTATCTCCCCGACCCTGTTCGATATAACAGCGCGTCCACTTGCCTATCTTCTAAGTGAAGTCCAGTCCGTCTCGGCGGGAATCTATGTAGACGATGTTACAGTATGGTCTAACGCACGAGACATCTCTACGCAAATACAACTCCAGAAACCAATAGATCTTATCACCAATTTCCTTGAAAGACAAGGTCTACAGGTTTTCACCAGAAAATACTGAGTTTGTAGTTGCTCTCAAACCCACAAACCACAGCAAGCACCAAGTTATTAGAGATAAAATCCAACTTGGTGTTCGAAACATGCCCATACAGCGCAAAGAGAACATTAAGATTCTCGGTATAATCTACCAACAAAACGCAAAGTCTACCCAATGGGTAGAAAAAGCACTGCACACGTCGCGACAGACAACACGAGTGCTACGAAAGCTACAAGCAGCTCCTGGGGCCTATCCGAAGGTCAAATTAAAAGGCTCGCTCAAGCACTGGTTCACTCAAGGTTCCTATATGGACTACCGTTCCTGCCAATTACGCCCACCTAGCTCGACAAAATTGAATGCATCAAAAAAACATGCCTTCGCATCGCCACAGGGCTACCGAAGTACGCCAGGGTCGAGGACCTGTATGGAACAGGCCTCCTTCTTCCAATAGGCAACTACGTTGAGCCTGCACTGCAAGCCCAAAATGAACGCCTCAAGTTAACCAATGCGGGCAGAACCATCAGAAACAAACTAGGTCTCAGCAACGCAGACCTAATTCAAATTCTACCCATCATTCCACCTTGGGAAGATATTACTGTGACAGACAATCGGCCGCTTCCGAAACATATGAACCAAGCCTAGGACAGAGAAGGGATTAATGCGCTCAGTGGCATATTCAGTTCCTGAAAAGTATATCTGAAGACGAAGACATCATTTGCACAGATGCCTCGTGCACTCTAGAAGGGTCAAACACTAGGGCATATCTGAACCTGAGAAGAGGGGAAGCTTCCTCATTCTTCATTACGCATTCTTGCCTGCTACCCGAAGCAGCCGAAGGGCATGCTATTTCGCAAGCTCTAGCCTACCACACTCAACCAGGAGCATCGTCAAGGGCTGTTCACATCTTCACAGACTCAGAGCGGGTCATTCAAACACTCCAAGCCCGAAGTAAGATACCAGCTTACGCCAGGCGCATCCTCAACTATGCCGCCCAACTTCAACAACGTTCCATGCGAGTAAGGATTCACTGGATTCCTGGACACCAATATACCTGGGAACGATCTAGTTCTTCAGCGAGCCTTGCAGCATCACAGCAAGGAACAACTCGGGGATGACAGTTCGAAGAAGACCGCCACGCCGTTCCAAGACGACACCCATGAAGCCAACTACCGAGAAAAAGTGTGCGCCGGCGAAAGTTAAGGGTGAAACTAGAAGCTACATAACACAACGCCCCGCCGCCACGATCCACCCGCCTCTACGAGGTCACAATGAGACGCTTACAAACACAAAGCTTCACAACAATCCCAGTGCTTCACAAGATGTACCCGACTGCATACTGTGACCCCAAATGCGACCCCTGCCAAGTGCCAGCAACAATGGAACATATCCTCTGGGAATGCCCAATTCACGAATCAAGCCGCGCAGCTTTTACGAAAAGAGCCCAATGCACGCTGCCCCAACAACGTAGAGACGAAGCGGAAACTACCCACTGGATACTCGAAGATCCGCTCATCAAAGCCAGGCTGAACATATGGCGCAATGCCTTGCGCACAACAGTCATCTCCTGCCGTGCAATAACACGCACGACAAGCTCACCAGTTTGAGATAATCTATTTTTTACCATGGTGCTGAAGCTCACAAGCGAGAGCACACTGTATACAGCTCAATAAAGTTATCAATCAATCAATCAATCAATCTGCCGCCGCAGTGCCGCTCGCGCCACCTCCCTTCTAGCCACCATAGCAGAGTTGCGCATAGGTCCGCCATTATGTTGAACGGTTATGCAGTGAAGTCGCTCGTCGCGCGCGCAGGAGACAAAATACGGCGCGATGTTCCTGTGCGGGCTACTTGCCGCAGAATTATTCGCACGCGCTGAGCAAGGTTCCACTTTTACAGCGAAGCTGTATAATGCTACAGGTTCTAACGCATCGTATCTGCGAACAAAACTACGCGAAAAACAACAGTTTTACAGCGCTCGGCCAATCCCGGCTGAATTGCAGGGCGTGGAGCAGCGGCTCATACGCACAACCAAATGTGAATGAAGTGAAACAAGTGAGAATTAAAGTGAATAAAAGCACATGAAGTGTACTAAAGGTGGCGGAGTCAATGAATTTTAAATTAGGTGATTCAAAAGTTAGTTCATACGTGCCATAAATGAGTCGCAGGTATCCCCTCCACATAGAATTTTGCCGATTCCACCATCGCAGCATTTCAGATGCATGCTACGATCGAACAGCTCAAAAGTTCGCTTTTCTGTGCAGTACTCGTTCGCTTTTCTGCGCAGATGTATATATATATATATATATATATATATATATATATATCAAAAAAAGTTCTTCCTTGCTATCGGGATAAATATACTATCAGAAAGTCACAGTGACAAACATAGGATTTATTCGGACGTTCCGGCTGGAGGCCAGCCTTGTTCTTTGAAAAAGGCTGGCCTGCATATATATATATATATATATATATATATATATATATATATATATATATATATATATATTGTTACGGGGAAGAAAGACTCTGGTTAATATATATTTACACGCTTTGTGCAATGGGCAGAACGCAAGCTTACAAGACAGGGGCCGGACACTTCGACTAGTTTCGGCATTAGAAATAAAGCGTCCGCCATTGTTTTGGTAGGAAGCGAAAATTCAGCAACGTTTGCACGTATGGCCTTATGTTTGCAGCGTACGCATGAATACAGTAAAGTTATGCAATTATGTGTAGAAATAAAATATGTCCTCCGGTATTTTCTTGTTTTAACACCCTATATATTTATCCAGACGCTGCACTCGTTGCGCCGACGGGCGGAGCTTTCACTCTTCTCTCTTCTGCTGCCATTCCGTCCGTCTGCTTCTGCCGTTTTCACTGTGCACGTGTGGAATTTCTGTAAAGTGCCTTGAAGGTGAACATTTCGGTGTTCGTGAGTGCGAACGCGCTCAAAATGTCGGCGAAACTAGGAAAAGGAGATAAGGTGTGCTGCGGTGCTTTTTGGTGCCACAACTCGGGAAGAAACAGCGCAGCGAAATTTCCCCATTTCCCAGCGGACGAAAGGTAAGTACACTTTTTGTTCGGTACGAAGAAGCGAGGGCTATAGCTACAGGGCGAACCGAAAGATTGCTGCTGGTGCTTTACAGTGGGTTTTTTTTTGTTTAGCACTGCGCATTTTTCAGTAAGGTAGCAAGCATGTAAAGCTACTTGTGGACAGTTTCTCGTGAGCCGATTGATGCCAGCTGACGCGCAGACGGAAATTTCGCTTCGGTATCGGTTTTTTTAGCGGTGGCTCTTTATTTCTTTTTCTTCGAGAAGAAATCGTGCAAAGTATGTTCGCCGAATGCGATTCTGGGACGAACTGGTTCGGCTTTAGAGCACTCCGACGACCAGTTCCTTGTAGCGACTCTAACACATTTGAATGCTTAAGAAATAAGCCCCCAAAATCAATTACGTAGCAGTGACTGCTTACAATTCCGTGTAACGTGAAGTTCGTGTTACATGCGCTAAGGCCAAGCTGCGCTTTGCTTTTGAACCTGTGACACATGCTTTTCTCCCGTTCTCGCACTCTCTATATTAGTGTCGCTTTTACGTGTTGCTTATTGATTTCCATGGTGGTATTTGTTTCATTGTCTAGGTGTGACGTAGGTCGAAATTACGCCAAAAGGGCAGACCTCGAGTGACTCACACAGGAGCAACTGTACGACGGCTACTGCCTCTGTTCGGACCACTTCGCCGAAAGTGCCTACGCGAGCCTTGCCAAAACAAAGCACTTTAGCGCATTTCGATGTCTGCGCAAACAGAGTGCAAGGTATTGTCTTTGTGCCGACATTCATAGCTCACATTGTTGCGCTATAATTCACTGCTGCGAACACGAATTTTGAGATCTTGTCATTGATGTGGTGAAGTTGCTCAAGTACTAATAGTACTTGGCATTCTTGCCACGCATACCTTCATTTCAATATCAAATGAGGAGGAAGAAGCTCCTTCTAGAAAAGTCAGAAATATTTTAGTAAGTCAAGAAAGCACGCTGTGCCACAAACAAGTGTACCAGCAAAGTTAAGGCGCTTTCACCGGTTTGTTAAGGTGTCTTCGAAAGTCAAATGACAAGTTACCTCCAGCCAATTACAAAACTAAAAGTACAGCTCAGATTTGTCCTATGCTTCCAACATTATGCACGAAGCTGAGCTTCTGAGCTCTATAAAATAAATGATTTATATGATTGAGGCATATTAGAGGAATGTCTTGAAAACCGGTCAGAGTAGGCTTGTTCTGAGCTATCTGCCCAGATTGATTCATTAAATGTTGTAGATCTGGCTTACTTTTGTGAACATTTTTCCATGTCCCGAAGGTGCGAATTCCGTAATACCTTTGCGCATGACTCGGTCATAGCCCAGTTTCTAATGATGATTAACCATCGACACTTACGTATACTGCATCTTTTTCTCAATGGAAAGCTCTGTCTACATTTGTTGTTTGATGTTGTAGGATTGTGATACTCATGCCTATACTGTGATAGAATATATGGGCATTACAAATTGCGAGGAATAACTGCAATGTACAGCTGTAAAATTTTGTAATGATGCCCTGTAAGCAATGCTACAGCTTTGAACGAGGGTTTACGCGACGTATCGAGAAACATAGCCAAGTGGTATAACGTAAACATAATTTGCTCAGTATGTAATGGTAGATTAGCACAAGCTGAGTTATATAGGAAGTTAGCTTGCTATAGAAGGCTATTTTAACTAGCAAGCTTCATAGAAAAAGGGGCTGGTAGTGTTGGGCTCAACGTGCAGGTCATCTGCACTGCATGATCAGTTCATTATTCACAAACGTGTTACTATGAACCGTCGTTTCTGAGAATTGTATGGTGTACAGCCAATAAACATGGTGACCCCTGCAGCGATATTCTGTATACGATGAAGTGGGTGAAGACTTCTCTTATGCTTGTGTAACTGATACAGAATGCGAACATTTGTATTTATCGTACGAGATACACTGCTCTGTGCTATTGTGGCGTCAATTGAGTTTTATCGTTTGCAATACGTTGCTAATAAAATGAGTGAATAAACCACTTTTTCTGACTACACTGTTTTCTTGCTCACACAAAACTGTCACGCTTCAAGGCTTGCTGGCTCGTGAGCATTGAAACGATACATATTTACAAACAAATTTGTGGATGTGCTGAAAGTCCGAGAAAATAGCAAACGAAAGTTGTCGAAAACAAGATATGCAGCAGCAACGCAACCTGACAAAAAAATTGCAAGTGGTCGCGTGCTCGTGGAGCGCATAGCAGGCGACAAGCAGCATGGCGCTTCCTCCTCTCTCATCAACAAAAGCGTTGCCATAGCAGCATCAGCAATTTTTTATTGTTTTTTGGTTTCACAGTTTGGCCTACCAAAAACTAGGGGACAAATTGGCGCTAGTGGTGCTATTATCGCTTATCTGGGAGGTATACTAGCTGACCTAGCCCTGTACAAGATGGAGCCCCGTCCGCGCGAACATCAGCGAACGTCGTCTTATTCAGTGCTGTCTCCATCGTCTTCTATCGCAGCGCTTCGTCGCGTGACCCCCGGCGGCGAAGGCGCCGTCTCGGTTCCTGGCAAGTTCGGGTGAAAGCGCTTCAGGCGCACGACGTGCACGATATCAGAAGTAGATCGCGCTGAGGTGTCGTCAAGAGGTTGGATCTCGTAGGTCACATCAGTCACTTTTCGTAGGACACAGTTGGGGCCTGAATATGGCGACAGCAACTTCTCAGAAAGGCCATCTCGCCGTGATGGTTTCCAAAGTAGGACCATGTCACCAGGGCTGAAGTGGGCATCGCGGTGGCGAGCGTCATATGCGCGTCGTTGCTTTTCCTGCGAAGTCTCAAGACGACGACGAGCAATCTCACGTGCCTCTGCAGCTCTAGCGATGGCATCACGGGCGTATTCTGACATCGCGTCGGGAACGGTTGGCAAGAGCGTGTCAAAAGGGACGATGGGGTCTCGGCCGTACAAAAGAAAAAAATGGAGAGAAACCAGCAGAATCATGGCGGGACGTATTGTAGGCGAATGTGACGAATGGTAGAGCGGCATCCCAGTCACGGTGGTCCGGATAAACATACATGGCGAGCATTTCTGTTATTGTTCTATTGAGCCGCTCTGTGAGTCCATTTGTCTGAGGATGATACGCCGTTGTGAACTTGTGTTTTGTAGCGCATGAGTGCAAGATGTCTTGCACTACCTGTGACAGAAACGAGCGGCCGCGGTCGGTAAGCAGTTGTCGAGGTGCGCCGTGCTGAAGTATCACATCTTCAAGGAGGAAGTCTGCGACGTCAGTTGCGCAACTGGTAGTGAGAGCCCGTGTGATTGCGTACCGGGTGGTATAATCCGTAGCAACCGCTATCCATTTGTTGCCACCGAGCGATAAAGGGAACGGGCCAAGGAGATCAAGTCCAACCCTGAAGAATGGTTGCGATGGTATGTCAATGGGCTGAAGGCGGCCAGCTGGAAGGGCGGTTGGTTTTTTGCGGAGCTAACAAGACCTATACGAGGCGACGTAACGGCAAACGGAACGGCAAATACCGGGCCAGAAGAAACGACGGCGAACACGGCCATAAGTCCGCGCAACGCCCAGATGACCCGCCGTAGGAACATCGTGCATGTGAGCGAGGACAGTCTGACGCATTTGTCTAGGAACGACCAGTGGCAGTTCAGGGCCGTCAGGGTTCATGTTATAACGGTATAAGATGCCATCTTGTAGTGCAAACATACGGAAAGGAGTTGGAGTGGTCGGGCCTGTGAGTTTGGAAATCACGTCTTTGAGGTAAGGGTCAAGGCGTTGCTCATCGGCGATGTTGCTAAACGTGGTAAGAGCTAGCACACAAGTTGACTCGCCGGTCTCAGGGATGTCTGGGGTGTCTACCGGATGGCGTGACAAGCAATCAGCATCTCCATGAAGTCGACCCGTCTTATACACCACCGTGTACGAGTATTCCTGCAGCCGTAGAGCCCACCGACCGAGCCGTCCAGCTGGATCTTTTAAGGACGAAAGCCAGCATAAGGCGTGATGATCGGTGATTACCGTGAAAGGCCGTCCATAAAGGTAAGGGCGAAATTTACTCCCTGCCCAAACGAGGGCGAGGCATTCGCGTTCTGTGATGGAATAATTGCGTTCAGCCGGTGACAGAAGGCGGCTAGCGTATGCAATGACACGGTCGCATCCATGTTGTCGTTGCGCCAAAACCGCACCGATGCCGTGGCCGCTTGTGTCGGTGCGTACCTCTGTTGGAGCGGACATGTCAAAGTGGCCAAGAACTGGGGCGAAGTGAGACACATTGTCAGCTCAGCGAATGCACTAGATTGTTCAGGACCCCAGACAAAGGTGACGTCTTTCTTGAGAAGCTCCGTGAGAGGGCGCGCTATGTGAGCGAAATTGCGCACGAATCTGCGGAAGTACGAGCAGAGGCCCACGAAGCATCGAACATCGTTTGCACAGGTGGGCACAGGGAAGTCCTTGACCGCGCGAACTTCTTCCGGATCGGGACGAACACCCCACGAATCGACAAGGTGTCCGAGCACAGTAAGCTGGTGGCGGCCGAAGTGACATTTCTTGGAATTGAGCTGAAGCCCTGCCTTCTGGAACACTGAAAGAACTGTTGAGAGACGCTCGAGGTGTGTGGCAAACGTCAGTGAAAAGACGATCACGTCATCGAGGTAGCATAAGCAGATTGACCATTTTAAGCCGTGAAGGAGCGCGTCCATCATTCGTTCGAATGTAGCGGGAGCATTGCATAGTCCGAATGGCATGACTTTAAACTGATAGAGTCCATCAGGCGTGATGAACGCAGTCTTTTCACGATCCATTTCGTCAACTGCAATCTGCCAGTACCTGGAACGAAGGTCGATTGAAGAAAAATATTTGGCACCACTGAGACAGTCAGGAGCGTCATCTATCCGTGGCAAAGGGTACACGTCCTTCTTGGTTACGCGGTTAAGATTCCTGTAGTCAACACAGAATCGCCAGCGGTTGTCCTTTTTGACAAGCACAACAGGAGAAGCCCAAGGACTTGAAGAATGTTCGATGATGTCACGTGCAAGCATCTTGTCAACTTCCTCCTGTATGACTTGGCGTTCAGCAGACGAGACGCGATAGGGCCGTCGGTGGATGGGCTGAGCATCGCCGGTGTGTATTCGATGCGTCAAAACAGCTGTTTGAGCCAGTGGTCAGCCATTAAGATCAAAAATGTCCTGGTGAGACATGAGCAAGGAACGAAGCGCGTCGACGTGATGGGCCGGAAGGTCAGTGGCGATCATTTTCGTCATGCTATCTGTTATTGTGGAGTTCGAAGTAGTGGCGGCGGCAGACACTGCAGGATCAGTTAACACAGAAATATCGTGATCGCAAGCTGGAGCTAGTGTTGCAAGAGAGATAGCTGGGGGTAGTACTTGAGGGAATAGTCCGAAATTTACAATAGGGAGACATGCCGCATTGTCTTTTATGTTGATTAGAGAGTGTGGGAACATCACACTGCGCGAGCAGAGCCCGGTAGCGTTAGGTGAAACGATGTACTCTCCGTCGTCAACAGGGGGATCAGAAAACACATCGATGTACGTCACGGCTAGATGCAGAAGGCGAGCGTAATCCGTGGAACGGAGCCTACTGGGCGCTGGATCCGAAGGCTCAGCGGCATGCGGTAAGGCGAGCTGGATAACACCTGCGGAACAGTCAACAAGCGCTGAATGTGCTCATAAAAAATCAAGCCCCAAGATAATGTCATGAGGGCATCGGTCCAGGACGTAAAACAAAACAGAAATATGGTGTCCAGCAAGAGTGACACGGGCGGTGCACATCCCAGTAACAGCTGGTGTCGCGCCATCGGCTACCCGGACTAGAGCGATCGGAGCAGGGGTGAGAACTTTCTTTAGTCGAGCACGGAGGTTTGAGTTCATGACTGATATGTGGGCGCCAGTGTCAATGAGTGCGATGACAGGTGTACCACCTACGTCGACGTTGATAAGGTTGTGATGTCCAGGTAGTGTGAGCAGAGGAATTTTGGGTCGGGTCGTCGTGGCAGGCTCACCTCTCGGAGCTGCGCCCGTCAGTTTTCCGAAGAGCGGCGTGAGCAGGAAGGAGAAGGCGAGCGACGGCGCATTGGTGAGCGGGGCCGGTGCGAGGATGGCGAAGGAGAGCGGTTTGGTCGAGCAGGCCATGACTGCAGAGCGTTGTCGTCTTCATTGTGGAACGGGGCGCGGGGACTACCAGCTGGACGTCGGGTATATCGATAACCTGACCAGGGCTGCCAGTTGCCAAGGTTTCCACAATGACGGGAAGTGTGACCCACGCGG
This sequence comes from Hyalomma asiaticum, assembly GCA_013339685.2. NCBI lineage: Eukaryota > Metazoa > Arthropoda > Arachnida > Ixodida > Ixodidae > Hyalomma > Hyalomma asiaticum. Next base: position 64,164 of record JABSTT010006195.1, on the reverse strand, counting down.
CGACAAGAGAAGCAGATGGGCCTATCATCAGAAGTGCGCCATTCTGCGGTGTTTTGAAAATGAGGACAAACGTATGGGCCTCGGGACAGCTCAGGCGCTCGGGGTGGACGGTAGTCGGGCCAGCTAACAGGACAAAGCGTCTGGAGTCCTGCGTTTGCCAGTTCCTGACGAACAACGGTCTGAATAAGCGAAACAGTTGCGCGCGTGTCATCGGAGGAACCTACTTGGAGGGGAACTGCAGAGGCCGCTTCAATCTCCCGGCGCACGATGCGCACAAGGTCGTCGGATGCTGCGGGAACTGGTGGAGAACGAAGGTCCTCGCAGGTTGATGTCGCAGCCGTGTTGGGAAGACGGGTAAAGCTCTGAGTAATGCGGCGGCTTTTTGCTTCTTCAAAGCGTCGGCATTCATTGATGACTTCTTGCACCGTGGATGAGCTCTTAAAAACCAGAAGTGTAAATGCGTCACCTGGGATACCTTTGAGGATATGCGCAACCTTTTCCGCTTCTGGCATATTATCGTCGGCTTTGCGACAGAGTGCGAGCACATCTTGAATGTACGTCACATAGGACTCTGTGCAAGTTTGAGCTCGGCATGCAAGTTCTTTCTGGGCAGCACGACGGCGTCCGATGGGCTTGCCGAATAAATCAATGAGCTTCTGTTTGCATACGTCCCAGCTGGTAATTTCCTGCTCGTGGTTCAAAAACCATACTTGAGCCGTTCGAGTTAGGTAAAATATTATGTTAGCCAGGATGAGGGTCGGGTCCCAATAGTTGCTTGAGCTCACCCGTTCGTAGAGTTGAAGCCAATCTTCAACGTCTTTTCCGTCTGAGCCGGAAAATGTACCAGGGTCCCGCGGCTGTGTGACGACGACGGGGCGATTGAGGGCGGCTGGTCGAGGAATGGTTGGTGATCTGCCCGGAGCATCCTCCTTCTCGCCTGCGGTTGACATTGCAGGTGAAGCCAGTGAACGTCCGCTGCGTAAATCCGTCTTGAGTCTGGGAGAACCCGCACCTTCCACCAAAATGTTACGGAGAAGAAAGACTCTGGTTAATATATATTTACACGCTTTGTGCAATGGGCAGAACGCAAGCATACAAGATGGAGCCCCGTGTCACCAAACCCGTGCTATGATGTATGGGGCGCGATCGTCGGAAATAATTCCAAGAACCAACGTCTTGGTTCCCCGAAATAGATCCCACGAAAGCTTGGACAATAAGATTTTTGGTCCCCTTTAGCACACTAGCAAAACGCCAGCAGTGGTTCAGAGACCGAGTCAGAGCCAAGGGTGGTCAAACAAAACAAATATATTTTCATCAAATAGGCAGGCACACAAACGTACACAATGCGGCTTTCACAACTCAAAACACAGATGGGTCGCAAAGTTATACAAGGCCAACCAACACGAACAAGTTCATGCACTGCAACAATGAACAAAACACAAAGAGTCCTATTCACCAAGACACTCGGCGTCTTCTTGCAGGTGGCCTGTCAGCTGGCTCGGCGTCTGAGTCACGCACGACTTCTTGCTTCTTCTTTTTTCTTGCAACTCTTCAACTCTCTCTTCGTCTCTTCTTCGCCCCTCCCTGCGCAGCCCGTGTCCGACCACTTATATAGTCCTGGGGAAGGGTACTAGAAGGTTCCGTAGGGCCACGTGACCCAGAGCACACATACAATGGGGAACCTTCTCGCCCACTCTCGAACCTTCCCCGTTGGGGCGGCGCCTCTCTCTCTCTCTCACTGCGCGGGGAGCGTCGGTGTGTACTCTCCGCCTCCCCTCTCTCCTTACGTCTGCCCCGCGCGCGCGCTCGCCGCGATAAGAAAGCTTCTACAACATTCTGGCTTTTTGTAGGCGCGGCGTGACTTTTGAGCGCCTCTTCCGAGCGCCGTTTTTCTTGTTGTTTCGGCCTTTCGGCGCCGGGTTTTACTTCAAAATAGGCACTATTTTGTGACACCCCGTCCGCGCGAACATCAGCGAACGTCGTGTTATTCGGTGCTGTCTCCATAGTCTTCTATCGCAGGGCTTCATCGCAATATATACGCACATCTGACATTTATTCAATGCGGTTTTTGAATAAATGTTTTGGATACGGTTTTTCAAAACTAACTTGGGGTGTAAAGAGTTCAAATATATGAGCTCAAAGCAATCATAAGTTTTGCTGCAATACAGAACCTTCATTAATTGACTTACTGCATTGAGTACCTCAGACATGGCAACGCTACGAATCAAGTATGAAATAAGTGAACTGAGAATGTAACCAATGTCACAGCGAATCTTCATGGGAATGCATGCTGACGTTCGCCGTCAAGTCGTCTTAGCATGCAATAGGGAACCTTCTGAATTGAAATTTTTAATTCATCATGAAGAACAGACAGAGACGCAAGAGCTTTTCAATGAAACTTTATTTGTACAATCGAATAAAAAGTATGGATAACCAATAGCTGCTGGCAGAAGTGAAAAATGTTGGTTTTTGGAGGGCCGAATTCTAAGCAATTGGAAAGACTCACTGCTAAATACTGAGAGTACACCAGGCCATTTGTACTGCAATAACATTAGGACATCAAGTTTGATAAGCAATTATCCACACACTGCTGATGTTAATGTGATGACACAGTTTTGCGGACCTCTTCAAACAACTCAATGAACCACCAGAAGTTGAAGACGCCATCAAAGCAACTTAACTGATGAAGCTGGCTTTGGCCATTAAGCTTTCTGAGGTACCAAAGAGGAGGCAAGGAAAATTTACGCCATTCAGAGTGCATAAAGTCAACTCTCAACCAGAGGAAACAACATTAACTAAAGCATCGTACATTGCCAGCAATCTGAAATGATTACAGAAGACATTTTTGTTTGCCTGATACATTTGGTACTTAAAGGTCACAATGTAGCATTAATAAAACTCTAGTTGAGTTTGTATGGAAACAAAACAAGTAAACATATACAGTTCAGCACAACAAATTGTCTTAAGGGTACGGAAAGCAAACACGATCACATTTCAGCTTCGCTACATTGAATTGTTGGTTTGTCAAAAAACCACGACAACGCCAAAATTATCAGTGATATGACACCAATTAAACGCTGCGAAACATTGAGTGAACAACTGAGGTTAGTCAATGTCTCAAACTCTGCTTCATGCCAACAACGTTAGATCATGTAGGCCTAAGGAACTCCAGTGACCCACACTTCACTACTCAAACTGTGTGCAGCTGTAGTCACTACACGACTATCAACCGACTGTCCAAGGAGCTAACAGAAGCTATGATGTTGAGAGAGTGCTCCCTTTGATGAGATATGTTCAATGATCATGTAAACCTCAAATGGAGACCTGTGTATGTTGTGCATGAACACGACAACCTATGTTAACAAGGAAGGGCAAAATATAGATGTCCAGCTTGTGTGAATGAAATGTTTCCTTTTCCATGTGTCATCTAGGCTCTTTCATATTTACTTATTGATTTCCAAACAAGCGCAGGACTTTAGAGAGCTAGAACATGAAGGAAACCTCGTTACCATCTGGACACTGATTCCTAGTTTTAACGCATTTGCATAAAACAGCTTGATATAACCTCTAATAACAACTGAATGTAACATACTTACAGTATACTCTCATTCAAGAGAACCTGAAGGGACAGGGAACAAATGTTTCATGTATTAGGAGTTTTGTTAACTGAAAGATGAACAGGGGTGCAGAATACAAGTACGAAACCACTCATATCGAGGCAGCTTTTCGATTTAAGCAGCAGTTCCGTTTAAGAAATTTTCGATTAGGGAGAATACTAAATTTGTGCATTGGTAAATATAGCCCAGAAAAATTTGCAGTGGTTCCACACGATATTTCGCCCCAACTATCAGCTTGAAAAATGGCACCCCCATTTTAACGAACCCCCTGTGAATTAAAAAAAGAAAGAAAGATGAAAACATGAAAACGAATGGCCATAGAAGGAAAGCAACCTCAAATGACCGATTCACACGGAACACGCATTCCAATGCTCTTAGATGCGAATTTGCGAGCTTGACGCTGCTTTGCCATAAGGTGGGCATTTCGTTGTTTCAAGGCGAAGCGAAGCCTACAGAGGAAGAAGTGCCCTATAGCCTTTTCAGCGACACTATGGCATGATGATACCTAATGCATCACATTTTTGTTGGGTGGCATCCTTAAGGCTCTCCAAGGTGCATTCAGACTCCAGCAGACGAGTCTCATTTATGCGGAAAAGTTTCTCAAAAATGGAGCAGCTGAAAAAGGTTATCAGGAGGGACTTTTAAAGCATTTCTTCCTTGACTTAAATAGCACTTCACTGCTAGAAGCTCGGGAACTCGCTTTGTCTCATCAATAATATACTGCGACAGAGACTGCAAAGCGGGTACTTGTGCCATGAAGCATAAGCCGCATACCCCGCAAAGTATTCCAGGCTATCCTCCTCTTCCTGGCAAAGTTCAAAGACACCTTCAAAGCTCGTTTCTAGGACATCATCAGTTCTTGACTCCTTAACAAGTTCCTTCTTTTCAGTGAGAAAAGACAACAAGTCATGTGAGTCATCAATGGCATATGAGCCATTGCAACTGGGCTGAGAAAATTGTGCGACCACAATTACGCTGAAGGTGGACTTAAATTCCCTGCACGTGGAACTGGCGTTTTTAGCCTTATTGTGCTGAACAAGTTTTCCAGCGCGTCCTGGCCCAACCTGCTCAACATCAGAAACTTAAGTTCTCCTCAACATTATAGTGCTGCCTCAACTCTAAGGCACATAATGTTGAAAGAACAGCTCCTGTCTGTACAGGCTTCCAAGATGATTTTCCTTTTTTATCAGTGATACTCAGCCCACTGAACATGGCAATGAACTGTTTCAGGAAGATTTTGATTCATCTGCCTTGTGGGCATTCAGGTCACTTAGAGCAGTTTTCCTGATGTCATTATAGTGAAGCACCTAAAAATTTCTTCCAAGAAAAATGCCATTGTGAGTGCTTCCTTGGGCAGTTGGCCTTTCTGCACAAGGTACCGTAATGCAGCGGCAGTGGCATGGTGTACAAGGGCATGCGCTGAGGCTACGTTCATTTTCTCGGACTGGTTCGGGTCTAAGTCACGCAGTCTCCGGTGAGGTAGGAGCTTTAGCTTATGCCCTGCGTCATTTTCGCAGGCCATCCACACTGTGCTCAAGAGATACCTGCAAAAACCATGCCATAACAGTGATCTCAGGTACGAAAAGATACTTTCAGTTTTGAATAAGAGAGTGCCAAGTTAGTTGATACGTATTCATGCTAAGACTGCATGGATAAACACAGACACAGGAAAGAAGTCAAAGGCACCAGAAACACTAACAACTGCAAAGGTATTAAACGTTCAGTGACAGGGCCCATTGCAACGCGAAAACCTACACCTACAAGACGCGTATTTTTTAAATAACTACAGTAGACAGCTTAGCATGACTGCTGTAAAGCATACATTGCGATGGGAGCTGCTTCGTGAAAGAAAAAAAAACATAATTCGACAAAAGTTTTTCCACAGCATATTCTAGAATGCGCATAGACCATGATAAATACAATCTAGACCTCACATGTATCCAGCCCTCTGGACCGTGCGCATAAAGTGCACGAATATAGGTGCCGAACTGAACTACTCAGAACTTGTTTTTCTCCCAGTCTATCTGTGACTAGAAACGTCTACCATCGGCTGTTGTGCGTGCTGCTGGTAACAACAGCTTCGCTGCGGTGCTTTAATGCGTGTGCGCACTCGTTGCATTGAAAACTGTACTGCCAATTTGTGTGCCATGCGGAAACATTTCTTGTGTCCTCCTTCCATGTTTTCTGTTACATGCATGTACTCCGCCACATATGTAATGCCACAGATGCTGTGTATAATATGAAAAAAAACGAAACGCGTGTTTAAAGCTGGCACACATTTTGTCCCCACACAGCTTTGTGAGAGTAGACTTAAGGCATGACATGACTATACCACTTTTTACAACCTTGGAATGCTTTGATGAGAAGTTGAACAGCTGTTTGGAAGGTATGGGAGAATACTGTCAGTATACGAGGTTGTTCAGAAAAATTAAGAAAATATCTAGAAATTATAGTCCACCATTCTGAGGCAATATTTTAGTAAAGTTCACCCCTTCCCCATTTATTTCAAAATTTTCACTCACTGTGGTAGCCACGTATTCAAAGTTTTCATCACCACAAAAAGTCAAGTAATAGATCACTTAACAAAGGACCTGAATAATAGAATTACCTAAGGTACTCTCTAAAGGTTTGTTAATCTTGCTGAGTCATAAATAACTCAGCATTTAGTCTTTCTGTACATTGTCGAGACTGTGAATGCGCACTGAAATTTGATGAGTGCATAGTTTTTACAGGCACAGAAAGGAAAAACGCGTCTAGTGGTTGAGGCACAGCACATCGGTAATAGTGGTAGTGCACGCGTGAGCCAACTGTCGATTAACTCACATAAATATGAAATCAAATGCCTTAACCGTTATCTCTCATGTAGACACCCACGCGTGCCAGATTGATAGGTAACGACTATTGTCTGGGCATGCGCAGACAAGTTTTCATGCCCACTATCTTTTCCGCCACTGCGCGCCTTCGAGGTTCTTAGTCGGCGTTTGTGGTGTCCTGACTTCTCTTCTGTGTCCCGTTTTTGCTGACCCATTAGCGTGAACTTTCGGTTTCTTTATGAGCTATGACAGGGGTTCTTAAGCATGTTGGTCCCAAGGAACCCTGTCAAGCTCCATTAAATGCTAAGGAATCTCCCCCCTTTCATGCAACCGTTTTCATTCGGTTTAAGCTACATTCACGTGCAATAAAATAAAAAAAAACAAGGGTGTATTGTTACGGTGAGGTGCGTTTATTTACAGATGGGGAATGCGAGAGGTCTAGGAAGCGAACAGATCACTGTTCGAGCTAACGTCGTTTTGCTCTACTTCAGTGTCCACCGTATCGTATCAATTCCCCCCTTGCAGACGATGCCTACCGGGCGAGTGAGGTTGTGCTCCGCTGATGAAAACGCTTAAGCCGAGCGACATGAACGACGTTCGTCTTGTTGGAGCGCCGGCCAGCCGATAAGAACCAAGATATCACGTATGTGACATTGCTGAGGTGTGCCATGACAACGAAGGGGCCGGTGTAATGGGCTAAGAACCTCTGGTACAGGCCGCGCTTGCGAAGTGGTGTCCATAGCCATACCAAATCACCTTTCTTGTATGACACATGGTGATGATGTTCGTCATAACGGATCTTAGAGCGTTCTTGGGAAGAGAAGGTACGAAGGCGTGCTATGCGTCGGGCCTCTTCTGCGCGGCAAATAATTTCGGCCAGAGAAGGCTCATTGGTTTCAGAATACGAAGCAATAGAATCGAGAGCTGTGCGGGGCTTGCGGAGGTACAGGAGATAAAAGGGACTGTATCCGGTGGTTTCATGTTGTGCACTATTGTAGGCGAAAGTTATGAAAGGCAAGACAGTGTCCCAAGATTTGTGAGCAGCATCAACGTACATTGAAAGCATGTTGATAAGAGTTCTTTTAGTCCGTTCAGTTAAGCCGTTAGTTTGAGGGTCGTACGGGGTGGCATGACGAAACCGAGACATAGAAAGGCGTAGCAACTTTTCAACCACATCAGCAACGAAATGTCGGCCACGATCACTGATAATTACACGAGGGGATCCGTGCCGTAATATGATGGATGATAGCATGAAGTGAGAGACTTCGTCTGTCGTTGCTGCACGAATTGCCGCACTTTCGACGTGGCGTGTCAAGTGATCGACGCATACTATAATCCATCGGTTGCCGGTTGTAGATCGCGGAAAAGGGCCGAGCAGGTCAACAACAACGACTTCAAACGACGAAGCAGGGGATGCGATGGGAGGAAGAAGTCCCGAAGGGCCTCCAGGTGGACGCTTGTAGCGTTGGCATAGTTCACAGCTCGCAACATACGCCGTTACACTGTCGCGCATCTTCTGGCAGAAGAAACGTTCTGTGTGCGTTGAAACGTCCTGGAAAAACCCATATGTCCCGACGTAGGGTCATCGTGCATTGCTTGGAGGATATCACGTCGCAAGCTTCTCGGCGCGACTAGAAGCAAACGGGCGGCTTCGCTAGAGTAATTCCTTTTATAGAGAATGCCTTCGTTGAGAAAAAAACGGCGTTGTCCATTCGCTTCAGAAACGAAGAAATGAGCTAGGCTGCTGTCTCTGCGTTGCTCCCTGCGAAAGTGTCGACATCGGGGGATGGAGGATCAACTACTGTTAAATATTCGTCGAAATTGTCTGCGTCACATTCGGTCGCTGGAAAGGGGAGTCGTGGTAAACAATGTGCGTCGGAGTGACGGCGGCCGCTCTTGTAACACATTTCAAAGTCATATTCTTGCAATCGTAGGGTCCAGCGAGTAAAATGGCCGGATGGGTCACGCCATCCAGTGAGCCAACATAACGAGTGATGGCCAGTGACAACTGAGAATGGGTGTCCGTAGAGATACGGGCGAAACTTGTGGACGGCGAAGACGACCGCGAGACATCCTTGTTCCGTTACAGTGTAGTTGCGCTCAGGCTTACTTAAACAACGGCTAGCATAGGCCACCACGTGTTCTAGGGTGTCATGACGTTGGACCAAAACAGCCCCGAGGCCTATACCACTGGCGTCTGTATGTACTTCAGTGGGAGCAGATGGATCATAGTGTCGAAGTACAGGTCCTGAATTAAGTAGGAACTTGAGCTGCGAGAATGATGACTGGCTCTCTGCTGACCATTCAAAGGGCACGTCCTCATTGAGTAAACATGTCAGGGGGTAAGCTAGGTCAGAAAACTTAGGCCCAAAGCGGCGTAAGTATGAGCACAAGCCTAGAAAACTTCTTAATCTCGTAGTGACTGCGGTTGCTTGAAACTGCTAACTGCAGCGACCTTCTGAGGGTCATGCCGAACCCCATGCTTGTTGACAAGATGACCGAGAAGCAGTCTTACGGTTGCCAAAGTGATACTTCTTGGAATTCAACGTGAGCGAAGCCCTCCCAAGAGATGGGAGAACGATGTCATGACGGTGATTGTGCTCGTCAAATGAACGACCAAATATTACAATGTCGTCTAGGTAACATAAACAAATTTCCCACTTCAGTCTACGCAGAATAGCATCCATGAAGCGCTCAAACGTTCCTGGGGCATTCCATAGCCCAAACGGCATCACATTGAATTCAAACAAACCACCCGGGGTTATAAATGCCATTTTCTCTTTGTCATCCGAATGCATAGGAATCTGCCAATAACCAGACCTTAAGTCCACGGAAGAGAAATACGAGTCCGAATACAAACAGTCGATGACGTCATCGATCCTGGGAAGCGGGTATACATCCTTTTTGGTAACGGAGTTGAGACGTCGATAATCCACGCAGAACCTCCAAGAACTGTCTTTTTTCTTTACCAGGATCACAGGCGCAGCCCAGGGGCTACGTGACTCCTGGATTACCTTTTTCTTGAGCATGTCTTCTACTTGCTCAGAAATGATTTTGCGCTCTGCGGACGATACGCGATACGGTTTCTGGCGGATAGGATGCGCGGATCCTGTGTCGATCACATGACGAGTGCGTGATTCTGGTATTCTAGATTGCTTGTCGGCCTGTGCAAAATCAAAAACAGTGGCATGCTTGGCCAGGACGTGCACCAAGGCCTGGCGCTTTTCGGACAGCAACGACTTGTTAATGATACTCAGAAAGTAAGCCTTGGTAGAGTGACTTACAGCTACATGGTCCGCTCCTTCGTCGCTTATGGCCGCAATGCAATTATTCATATATTGTTCGAACAGGGTGAGTCGCATTCCACTGGCTAGTACACGGGCTCACTAGAACAATTCAGCACCCAGGTTGCAGATAGTCCACTTGTGGCAGAAAGAACGCAGAGGGGTACAAACGCATTCTTCTTGGCGCAGTTGAGAGCGTGCGGCTCCACAAAGACGCCAAACGTGCCAGTGTCTGCAGCACTGGTATTAACGGGTACCTGTTTCAACGACTGGGGCGGGAAGAGCACATCGTCGATTACGGCGAGGGCGCCTTGACAGCGCGGAGACCCCTCAGAAAACGCGGACAATAGAATTTCGCCAGCGCTGCAACCTACAATGATACCACACTCTTGTAGAAAAATCAATCCCCAATATCACGTCGTGTGTGGAGCTGGCTAAAACCGTAAATTCAAATTCAACCTATAACACTCCATGACCCAAAGCGACACTCGCAACGCACACCCCGATAGGACACAATGACACCCCGCTCGCTCCAGCAAATGTAGCGCAGTTGTCCCAGCAAAACATCACTTTGTGTCCTAGCCGTCACTTAAAATTGAAACGCATAACTGACACAATTGCCCCAGTGCCTGTTAGAGCCATCGTAGGAAGTCCGTCTACGAGCACATGAACCTTATTTTGCGTCATAGAAAGTGGTAGAGGCATGCTAGGGTGTAGTGACAAATGTTCGGCGACCTCACCTCCATCGGCCGCACCACCTAGTTTCCCGGCGGTGGGGAAGTGACACGGCAACCAGGGGATGGAGAGCGGTGCTTGCGTGCAGTTGTGGGCGTCAAGATTCGTACGGAGGCGGGCGAGTCATTGGGGCGGTTCTGTCGGAAGCTGTTGCCAACGGACGTGTCGCTACGGGAGTTCTGCTGGAAGCCATTCCCGAAGTATGAGTCCTTTATCCAGCGAACACTAGTGCGCTGGCTGTTCCGTCGAGGAAACGCCGGCGGTTGCTCGTAGTCCAGTGGCTGTGCATGGCGGCGCTCAGGGCAGAATCGAACCACATGCCCACGGACACCGCAATGGAAGCACACAGGGGCCTCACGCACATCACCAAACCTTGGGCTTGGCTCCACGTATTGACGATGGTCATCCCACGTTGACACCTTGGCATGTATTTGGTTGAAGGCGTTCTGCTGATAATCACGACGAGGTAAATCATAAGTCGGTTACTACGGAGCTCTTGATCCAGGCATGTAATCAGATCTCATGTTATCCGTGGAAGCACACGTTGCGTCATAAGGCAAATAGGCGTCGACAACACGTGCCCTAGTCGCAGCGGCAGCTTCACGTCTACCAAGTTCCTCGCGTACGATCTGCCTTATTGTGGACGCGAGATCGCAGGACTCTATAGGGTTGACATCAACCCTCGCGACGGTGGTCACGTTGGTGAGTCTACCAGACTTGGGTGTCCTGAGCACACATGGTAGCGCAAAAAACCGAAACGAAAGACTTAGGAAGAAGTGGAGAAGAAACGACAGGTTGGGCGCTAAACCAACTGAATTTATTGAAACAGGCGAGCCAAGAATTACAACATGTGCGCATGCGTGCATGGGTGTCGTGAAAGTCGAAATTAAAATGCAGAATTTAACAGTAGTGTTTCATTCTGATACAGACAAACCGATGTGTCACTAATACAACTCGTGCCTCTCTTTTTTATGTGATATGCCTCCAAAAGTTCCCTAGCCAACGTATCACCACTCCTGCCAATTACCTTTGTCTCACGCAATCTTGCTTCACATCCGCATATCTTGCAGTGCGCAGGCAAATGCGTCACGCCTTTGTTAATTACAGATAATTCGTGCTCCCGTGCTCGGACATTGACGCATCTGCCTGTTTGGCCCACATAGGTTTTCCCACACGACATCGGTATTTCATACACGACGCCCTTCGCGCAAGCCACGTAGGATATGGTATGCTTTTTCCCGCATCCAGACTTTTTTTCGTCAACGCGCCCAATGCGCGGACATAGTCCAGCCAACTTGCTTGGCGCCGAGAACACAACAGGCACACCGAACCTATTCGCGACTTTTTTCATGTTGTGGGAAAGATTGTGGACGTAAGGCACCACTGCGGGCTTACATCCTCCTTGGGCGGGGCTGGACATTTTTTTGTTCGTGCCCTTGACCTTCTAAAGAAGGGTTTTAGAGACTGCGCCAATGACCGAGCAGGGATAGCCGGCTGCATGTAGCCTCACCAATTGGTAGTCGAAGCTAGCCTGCATCAAGTGCGAACAAGACTTTATGAGGGCAGATTCAAGGCAAAGGGTGGCTATTGCTCTTTTCACTAACTTAGAATGCGCGGAATCATACGGCAGCAAATCCTTCTGCGCTCGTGGGCTGTACTTAAAACAAACATGATCCTTGTCACAGTCAAACACTAAAAGAAGGTCTAAAAACTGAAGATTTCCATGGGAAGGGATTTCATGTGTAAAGAGCATGCCCTTCCCATGTTGCCGAAAAGCGGCTAAAATATCGTTAACAACGTCGTCAAAAATAAAATCAGGGCCGTCCTTTAAAAATATTAAAAAGTCGTCAACATATCTAAAAGGCTTAAGGTAGAACCTATCGTCTAGGTAACCCTGTATGTCGCGGTCTATTGACGCCAAGAATATGTCGCAAAGTACAGGAGCTACGCACGCACCAATACATATTCCCTGCCGTTGAATGTACAGTCTATCATTAAAGGAAATAAAAGTCGATTTTAGATAAAATTCCAATAAGACCATAAAATTCTCAACAGACATACCCACTAAATTCTGGAAGTCAACTACGCCGTTGCTGTCGATACAATCCCTGACGGAGGCACACATTTCCTGTTGAGGCACTGAGTAGAACAGATCAACTACATCTACAGAAAAAGCAGTAGCAACAGAGCGGTTTCCTCTAATATAGTTAATAACATCAGCAGAACTTTTTGTCGAAAAGGGATCATCCACGTACAAAGTTTTTAAGTGCTTCAAAAGGAACTGGCTCACCAGCTGCTGCCAAGAGCCTCTTTCGCTCACAATGGCGCGGAACTAAATTCTGGAAGTCAACTACGCCGTTGCTGTCGATACAATCCCTGACGGAGGCACACATTTCCTGTTGAGGCACTGAGTAGAACAGATCAACTACATCTACAGAAAAAGCAGTAGCAACAGAGCGGTTTCCTCTAATATAGTTAATAACATCAGCAGAACTTTTTGTCGAAAAGGGATCATCCACGTACAAAGTTTTTAAGTGCTTCAAAAGGAACTGGCTCACCAGCTGCTGCCAAGAGCCTCTTTCGCTCACAATGGCGCGGAACGGTATTTCTTCTTTGTGCGATTTTGCCGTGAAGAACACCTTGAACGAGTCACTTTTTCTGTCACTAATTGCCTTGGTTAGCGTCATAAGGTTGAGCTCTGTACATAGCGCCATAGCTTCTTTCTTGACTTTTCTGGCCTTTACATTCACCGGCACAAAGTTCTTTTCTATGGCATGTAGTGCTTTTTCACTGAAGGCCATTTCTGAGAAAACCACAAAGCGTCCTTCCTTGTCAGACTGCATAAGGTGGAGGTGATTTTTCCGGAAAAAGGACACGACGGACTTAATGGGGTCTCTTTGCTTACCATATCTCGCCCTGTTGACTGTCCTTCCGAGAACATCAACTCCTTCCAAAAGGCATCTCTCTTGTTGCTCACTAGTCGCTTTCTTTGAAATGCATCTATTCAAGGCCAGGAGTTCATGGGCTGGTATACTTGGTTCATAGCTGTACTTCGGTCCTTTGACTAGAACGCGAGTGACAGTCGCTGGCATCACGATGTGCTCTTCAGGTACAAGAACTCCAGCTTTCCTTGATGCCTTCTTATCTTGCGGACGGTGAAGGGTCCTTCTCATGTAGCTTTGCCATAGGAGTTCGGTTGCTTGAGATACCTGACGTTTAAGTACTCTGAATTGCTCCTCGGCGATCCAGGCGGGGTACGAAGCAAAATACTGAACACGTAAAAAATTCCAGCTGAGTCTGATTTGATCCCAGAGCTCCGAGCGAAGAACCTTGCAGATACGCTTTACATGACCTGATGACGCTCTGAATGGGCCGAACAAGGCGCTAACCTCGGCTGGCACCAGTCCTTTCCGCAAGCAGAAACCGATGAACCTTGAGCGGCACACTGACTGCACGATATAGCACAAATGTTCGAAGATACCAGGAGATGACGTGCAAAAGAAGGGGCCCAATGTATTAGAAATGTAGTTATGCAGAACTTGTTGCTGGGCGAGTTAGTTTACATTCTGAGCACACATGGTAGCGCAAAAAACCGAAACGAAAGACTTAGGAAGAAGTGGAGAAGAAACGACAGGTTGGGCGCTAAACTTCAACTGAATTTATTGAAACAGGCGAGCCAAGAATTACAACATGTGCGCATGCGTGCATGGGTGTCGTGAAAGTCGAAATTAAAATGCAGAATTTAACAGTAGTGTTTCATTCTGATACAGACAAACCGATGTGTCACTAATACAACTCGTGCCTCTCTTTTTTATGTGATATGCCTCCAAAAGTTCCCTAGCCAACGTATCACCACTCCTGCCAATTATCTTTGTCTCACGCAATCTTGCTTCACATCCGCATATCTTGCAGTGCGCAGGCAAATGCGTCACGCCTTTGTTAATTACAGATAATTCGTGCTCCCGTGCTCGGACATTGACGCATCTGCCTGTTTGGCCCACATAGGTTTTCCCACACGACATCGGTATTTCATACACGACGCCCACGAAGCATACCATATCCTACGTGGCTTGCGCGAAGGGCGTCGTGTATGAAATACCGATGTCGTGTGGGAAAACATATGTGGGCCAAACAGGCAGATGTGTCAATGTCCGAGCACGGGAGCACGAATTATCTGTAATTAACAAAGGCGTGACGCATTTGCCTGCGCACTGCAAGATATGCGGATGTGAAGCAAGATTGCGTGAGACAAAGATAATTGGCAGGAGTGGTGATACGTTGGCTAGGGAACTTTTGGAGGCATATCACATAAAAAAGAGAGGCACGAGTTGTATTAGTGACACATCGGTTTGTCTGTATCAGAATGAAACACTACTGTTAAATTCTGCATTTTAATTTCGACTTTCACGACACCCATGCACGCATGCGCACATGTTGTAATTCTTGGCTCGCCTGTTTCAATAAATTCAGCTGAAGTTTACCGCCCAACCTGTCGTTTCTTCTCCACTTCTTCCTAAGTCTTTCGTTTCGGTTTTTTGCGCTACCATGTGTGCTCAGAATGTCAACTAACTCGCCCAGCAACAAGTTCTGCATAACTACATTTCCAATACATTGGGCCCCTTCTTTTGCACGTCTCTCCTGGTATCTTCGAACATTTGTGCTATATCGTGCAGTCAGTGTGCCGCTCAAGGTTCATCGGTTTCTGCTTGCGGAAAGGACTGGTGCCAGCCGAGGTTAGCGCCTTGTTCGGCCCATTCAGAGCGTCATCAGGTCATGTAAAGCGTATCTGCAAGGTTCTTCGCTCGGAGCTCTGGGATCAAATCAGACTCAGCTGGAATTTTTTACGTGTTCAGTATTTTGCTTCGTACCCCGCCTGGATCGCCGAGGAGCAATTCAGAGTACTTAAACGTCAGGTATCTCAAGCAACCGAACTCCTATGGCAAAGCTACATGAGAAGGATCCTTCACCGTCCGCAAGATAAGAAGGCATCAAGGAAAGCTGGGATTCTTGTACCTGAAGAGCACATCGTGATGCCAGCGACTGTCACTCGCGTTCTAGACAAAGGACCGAAGTACAGCTATGAACCAAGTATACCAGCCCATGAACTCCTGGCCTTGAATAGATGCATTTCAAAGAAAGCGACTAGTGAGCAACAAGAGAGATGCCTTTTGGAAGGAGTTGATGTTCTCGGAAGGACAGTCAACAGGGCGAGATATGGTAAGCAAAGAGACCCCATCAAGTCCGTCGTGTCCTTTTTCCGGGAAAATCACCTCCACCTTATGCAGTCTGACAAGGAAGGACGCTTTGTGGTTTTCTCAGAAATGGCCTTCAGTGAAAAAGCACTACATGCCATAGAAAAGAACTTTGTGCCGGTGAATGTAAAGGCCAGAAAAGTCAAGAAAGAAGCTATGGCGCTATGTACAGAGCTCAACCTTATGACGCTAACCAAGGCAATTAGTGACAAAAAAAGTGACTCGTTCAAGGTGTTCTTCACGGCAAAATCGCACAAAGAAGAAATACCGTTCCGCGCCATTGTGAGCGAAAGAGGCTCTTGGCAGCAGCTGGTGAGCCAGTTCCTTTTGAAGCACTTAAAAACTTTGTACGTGGATGATCCCTTTTCGACAAAAAGTTCTGCTGATGTTATTAACTATATTAGAGGAAACCGCTCTGTTGCTACTGCTTTTTCTGTAGATGTAGTTGATCTGTTCTACTCAGTGCCTCAACAGAAAATGTGTGCCTCCGTCAGGGATTGTATCGACAGCAACGGCGTAGTTGACTTCCAGAATTTAGTGGGTATGTCTGTTGACAATTTTATGGTCTTATTGGAATTTTATCTAAAATCGACTTTTATTTCCTTTAATGATAGACTGTACATTCAACGGCAGGGAATATGTATTGGTGCGTGCGTAGCTCCTGTACTTTGGGACATATTCTTGGCGTCAATAGACCGCGACATACAGGGTTACCTAGACGATAGGTTCTACCTTAAGGCTTTTAGATATGTTGACGACTTTTTAATATTTTTAAAGGATGGCCCTGATTTTATTTTTGACGACGTTGTTAACGATATTTTAGCCGCTTTTCGGCAACATGGGAAGGGCATGCTCTTTACACATGAAATCCCTTCCCATAGAAATCTTCAGTTTTTAGACCTTCTTTTAGTGTTTGACTGTGACAAGGATCATGTTTGTTTTAAGTACAGCCCACGAGCGCAGAAGGATTTGCTGCCGTATGATTCCGCGCATTCTAAGTTAGTGAAAAGAGCAATAGCCACCCTTTGCCTTGAATCTGCCCTCATAAAGTCTTGTTCGCACTTGATGCAGGCTAGCTTCGACTACCAATTGGTGAGGCTACATGCAGCCGGCTATCCGTGCTCGGTCATTGCCGCAGTCTCTAAAAACCTTCTTCAGAAGGTCAAGGGCACGAACAAAAAAATGCCCAGACCCGCCCAAGGAGGATGTAAGCCCGCAGTGGTGCCTTACGTCCACAATCTTTCCCACAACATGAAAAAAGTCGCGAATAGGTTCGGTGTGCCAGTTGTGTTCTCGGCGCCACGCAAGTTGGCTGGACTATGTCCGCGCATTGGGCGCGTTGACGAAAAAAAGTCTGGATGCGGGAAAAAGCATACCATATCCTACGTGGCTTGCGCGAAGGGCGTCGTGTATGAAATACCGATGTCGTGTGGGAAAACCTATGTGGGCCAAACAGGCAGATGTGTCAATGTCCGAGCACGGGAGCACGAATTATCTGTAATTAACAAAGGCGTGACGCATTTGCCTGCGCACTGCAAGATATGCGGATGTGAACCAAGATTGCGTGAGACAAAGATAATTGGCAGGAGTGGTGATACGTTGGCTAGGGAACTTTTGGAGGCATATCACATAAAAAAGAGAGGCACGAGTTGTATTAGTGACACATCGTTTTGTCTGTATCAGAATGAAACACTACTGTTAAATTCTGCATTTTAATTTCGACTTTCACGACACCCATGCACGCATGCGCACATGTTGTAATTCTTGGCTCGCCTGTTTCAATAAATTCAGTTGAAGTTTAGCGCCCAACCTGTCGTTTCTTCTCCACTTCTTCCTAAGTCTTTCGTTTCGGTTTTTTGCGCTACCATGTGTGCTCAGAATATCAACCAACTCGCCCAGCAACAAGTTCTGCAGACTTGGGTGTAATGCGCCTTGCCCTCAAAGTCTCAAACGGACGGCAGTGTTGGATCACGTCTGCCACAGACTCCAACATGTCCTTGCCTATGAGGAAGTTGTAGACGTCCTCGGCTATCCCTTTAAGAAGATGCCTAACTCTAGCTTCCTCTTTCATGCGGGGGTCTACAGACCTGCACAACTTCAAGATTTCCTCTATGTAAGTTGTGCAAGTCTCGCCTTGAACTAGGGCGCGCTGCATCAAGGTCTGTTCAGCACGCTTCTTCTTGAGAGACGGGTCCCAAAAGCAGCTTTTGATTTCATTTTCGAAATCTTGCCATGTAGCTTTACTTTCTTCGTGGCTTTCAAACCACACGAGCGCCGTGCCTTCGAGGAACAACAATGGCACGTTGGCCAGCCGGGTGTCCGAATCCCAACGAATGTATTGACTCACCCGACTGTAGTGGTTCAGCCACTCTTCAACATCTCCGGCTTTTGCGGCGAAGGTCCGTGGCGTCATGTGATGTTGCCGTGTACCGACAAGCGAAGACTGCGTGTTGTCGTTGTCAGGAATCGCATTCCATGGAAAACGGTGGTAGTCCGGCCAGTCGGCGGCTTCGGCGCAGTTCCAGGTGTTGAGCTTCCGTGATCGTCGGTACTGCATCGTTCTTTGCTACCCAGCACTTCCACCACTGCTGTTACGGTGTGATGCGTTTATTTACAGATGGGGAATGCGAGAGGCCTAGGGAGCGAACAGATCACGGTTCGAGCAAACGTCGTTTTCCTCTACTTCATTGTCCACCGTATCGTATCAATATAAAAAATTGTTCACCGGCATGAAACTGAACTCATTTTCCTTGCAACAAATCGACGTGGGGCTACTTCACACTCAGGACCAGCCACATGTCGGCTGTTGGATTCAGCCAATTCCTGTGCTGATTTTTCAGATAGGTTAGTGTCGAGAATGCCTGCTCACAAGAATATGTCGCAAATAGCGGCAGCATGTCCACTGACTTATCAAACATATGTGGGAATAAAGGAACTGCGTGGCCCGCTTTCGGAGCCTGGCTGGCTACATGCTGGCGGGATTTATTTCGGAGCTTGCGCGTTTCTGTTATGCGCTGATATGTGCTTATTTGCACTCGGTCATAATGGGGGATCCTTAGATCCATCGCACCTCGGGTTCGTCATGTAAGTGACTTGGCGAGTGCGGAACAGAGGAAAATTTATCAGTGGGTCATGGAACCCCCAGGTTCCATGGAACCCACTTTGAGAAACCATGTGCTATGAAATGGCAAAACAAAGCTAGTGTTAAAATGTAGCCCAATACAATACAGCAATGTAAACTACTGCTTTGCTTGTGTTTGTGCTGACTCTAAGGCACATGCTCCATCAGCGAAAATACACTATGGTACTATTAAAATTAAGCACATCATTCTTACCTTGTTGCATGGGAGGGCATGTTTCGCCAAGGTAGCAGGATTGAGAATTATGTCTTGTCCTCGAGCAAAATACCCTCTTAAGTTTTTCAATAGATGTGGCCCATCTGCGACAAAGTACAGCTGTCTCTTGTGCCCACAGGGGTGAGGGCATGACGCCTTTGGCTTCCCGTATTTTGTTGCTTGAATATTGCGCAGACGCCAGATGGCCATGTTCCCTGGGCCCATGTCCGTCACAACAGCATTGACACTCACCCCAGCAGACTCAGCGCACTGTATGACGTCAAACATGCAATCCTTAACTTGCTGAGCATCAAAAGAGGAGGCTGCATGAAAAGAGGAAATTATAAGAAAAAATCACGAATTTCAGAAAATTGTCATTTCTGTCCACATTGGGAAGCAATTTGCACGCCGTGGTGCTCCAATTAAAAATCAACTTTATACTTCAATCGAAAGCAAATGAACAGTTCTTCCTATACGGCAAGTTTTATTATTGCAATTTTTGTTTTAAGGAAGAAACTAATTTTTGAAGTTTCCCCATTGAACACAATGGGGAACTTCAACCAGGAAGGTGTCGTATGACCAAAGGGAAGATAGCCGTCAATGGGAAACTTCAAAAATGATTTCCTTCCTTAAAACTAAAATTGAAATGATAAACCTTGCTATATAAGAACAGTTCATTTGCTTTCGATTGAGGTATAAAACAGATTTTTAGTGGGAGCACCACGTGGCACAAATTGCGTCACAATGTGGACAAAAAGGACGATTTTCTGAAGTCTGTGATTTTTTCCCGTAAGTTTATAAACTTGAGGGGTCTGAAAATATTTTTTGCGCAAAATATACCTTCAATGGACTAAGTACTCATTACTCAGATATTCATGAAAGGCGCAATACTGCTGTGGCAAAAATACAAAAATACAACATTTTGGCTAAATTCTTGGAGGCGTATACGGCAGAAAACTTGCACTAATATTACGACGCTTCAAACACCTTACACAAACGCCTTTGCTTAATATGTAAATAAAATTTGGTGTCGAAACAACAAACGATACTCTTAGAACAAATTTTCTCACAAAGAATACCCAGACGACATTCTGGAAAATTCGAAAGGCACCCATGTGAACGAAATTTTTGTTCTCTGTGTAATATTCTAGCAATTCACTGTTCGCAATGCAGTAAATCAGCACGATATTTTTCGAATACACCTGAGATGGTCACCAAAATGGCTGGGACGTTTGGCGTGGAATGACCCACATAGGTCTACATCATGCTCATCATACCACCTAACACGAGATGCTGTTGCTTGCAGAGTTGGTAAAAAAAATTAAATATGGTTAGACTGCACTTCACAATAAATTGAACAATGTGCGACAACCCCATAGCACATAGGGAACACAATCTTGCATCAAGTGACTGTCCGACAAGGTTTTTTAAACAGGATGGAACGTCTGCACGGTTGAAGCAGCGCCAGAGCACTTCTGCTAATATTTACCATGTACGCTTAAGCCATGGCTGGCAAAACTCCACGTAAGATGGTACCTAGTACAGCACGCAATACTTTGAGTTGTAACAAATAGCGGTGCTACTGCTACTCAACAATCAATTCGTACATGTGTAATGATAAGCGACTGATTGCTTCCATGTGCTCTTTAAGCCCGCAAGCATGAAAACCAATGCATGGGATGCCAGCTCTTCCTTCAAGGCTGAATTCGACAGACCAATCGTTAGTTGCCCTGCAAAATTCAAAAATGCAAATAAATGTGTGAATACAGCTCTACGCGGGACCTCACTTACGGATGACTGAATAATAGGAAAAGGTGCTCAAAATAAGCCGGTGCAAGTGATATGAGCTCATAGTATATTGGATTGCTACAAAGCTATCCATCTGACCTATTACTACTTTTTAGCCATGATGCAAAATTATTTGCACTTATATGTTAACAGCATCCACTGGAAAAGACAATATTGTGATGAACATGAGCAGCTGCTCTCTCTTGTTACATATTATATGAGGACCGTGACTCTTTGAAGGTATATCCCCTTCGGTCACGAATTATGATGCACCGTCTTCAAATGCGTCAAATTCATATGACACAATTCCGAGGCACTCACTATTACATTTCCAGAAGGAAAATGAAGCAATGTGTTGTTTTGTGCGAGTTTTAGTAATGAATTCTAATTGGCATGTGACTAAATATCCATTTATTCTGGCGTCAGTTTAACGCAATAGTGTTGCAGTGCACGCTACCCAGAAAAACCCATCTAAGTCAAAAGTAGAAGGAAACAACCTCTTTTTCTTTCAATTTTTCCAGGAATAGATGTTAATCGGGTTCCCTAGCCAAATTAGTTTGCCAATCAAGGCTGATGGCAACACTGAAACCCATTGCCATTTGCCAGTGTCATGTGCGCGCTAAACTATGGGCCAGTGCTCGATGCCCTAGAGGACCTGGCAAAAAGACGCCGACGATGACGACGACGAGGCTAGAGCACGCGCAAACGTGCGCGAGCACCAGAGCAGTGAGGAGGAGGAGAAAAGAGGAGCGAACAAGGGAGACGTACTACAGCGTTCGACACAGTCGGGTGCCCGGGCCCGAGTGTCGAGATTCTTCTAGCGGTCCACGAGTTGGAGCTCCGGGCTTCACGTGGCCGCCTGTATGTGCTCCCCGTCACCTCTACTGCTCCAAGGCTGCAGCGGCCGGCCGCATCCTTCAAACCGTCCGTAGTTCGCCTCGTCAGTCTCGTGCTCTTCAGCAGGCAATGCTACCTCGGCTCCCTCCAGTCGCCCGTCCCGCCATACGGTGAGCCTGTGTTCGCTGAGACTATTGGACTGTTACTAGGGACGCTGATGATTTTGTTTTGTTGTTTTGCTTTTCCGCTCTGCTCAGTGTGCGTGTGTGTGTGTATTGTGCGTCTTCTGTGTATAAAGTGCCATTCGGAACGCGCAAACAGCCTCGTCAATTCGAAGGGAATGCCCACGTTCCCAGCAGTAATGTCTATCTTTTCGAACCTATCATGACAGCCAGGGAATGAATCTTTGGTAGGATGAGTTTTACCTGTACTAGTAAGTGATTATAAAAAAGGCATCGCTGTACCTATAATGCTTCCTGTGGACGCCTCGTAATCTAGCCCAGGTGAAATTTGCACCTCATCCATAAGCACACAAGCGTGCCTCTCATTGGGATTCATTAGAGCCATTTTCTCCTGCAGGGCGATGAAAACTTAATCCAGAATACCTGCATAAATAGTTTCGTTATAAGTATGCTATAGAAAACGCATAGCAGATGCATGTAGACACCACATGATGAAGATGAAAATATTTATTATACAGGAGAGAGTTACGGGGACAAAGCAGGACCCCGATACCTGGTCAGCGTCCCTAGTCCGGGACACCGCATGACGAGGCCCCGTCTCGCACCCGTCTCACCAGAGCCCGTTGGGACTCTAGCGACGAGCAGTTGAGGAGGGCAGTCTCCCATGCCTCTCGGGCAGTTGTAGGGGAAGGGGGCAGATGGGGATTTTTTGTACATGCCCACACCATGTGGAAGACATCACAGGTCTCACAGTGTCGGCGCCGCCCATCTGTGTTCGCATCTAAATGCGTTAAGATTGCAGGACAGAGTAGAGAGTACCTGTCGGCAGGCGCCTTACTCAGCCCCTTTGCAGGAGCCTAGATCCTCACCCTGGCTCTTATGACTCGGAGGCCAATACACCGCAGCTGCGGTTCAAAGAAATTCTGATGTAGGCACCACATGGTGACGCTTACCAGGTCTGGACTTAGTGTGTTCCATGTGTTTCTGTAATCTCCTCGCGGCTGGTAATTGAACAACGTTATCTTTTATAGAGTTGTACTCCTTGCTGCCACATGCGACTTTTATGTGAAGGGCTTTCTGCAGTGTGCTGGTGAACATGCACTTCCTTTCATAGTTTTCCTCTCCAAGGCTCGAATTTGGTGTTCAGAAAGGACACCACCGAGAGACACACGCAGCTCGTCTCTCTCCTTCTCCGCCTTGCGCCGTCGCTTTTGCTCCAAGTTGAGACTTCTTTCCAAGTCCTGCTCTCGCTGAGATTTGGAGGATTTGGCTCTTGCTGCACCCAGATATTTCATTTGTCATGAGCTGGCGGAAGTTTCCAAACTAAAAAAACGATCTTATTTATGTTCACAGCCATGTGCACACAGCCCATGCACTCACACTAATGCTATAATCAGTCTACATTGCCTAGAAATTACCTGCACTGTTTGCAACTTCTCTCGGGAATAATACATTTTTGTTTTCTTGGTTATGACCCTCATTATACCTGTAGACAAACAATACTTTGCTGTGCAATATGCACATGGGCCGTCTACATCTACGTGGCCCCATGTCTTTACACTACTTCATAAGTAGGTGCACATTGTATAACAGTTCTGTAGTGGCTAAATACTCAAGCAACACTCACACATTACAGGTTTATCTGAGAAGCAGTGAAGACTACGAAGAGTCAAGCTTCTCAAGCTGTCTTTACGACTTCTCTGGTGATAAGCCTATGGTCATGCTAAGCCAACTAGGTACTGATACTCGCTGATACTCTGCCCAGATATGAAAGTTGAGTGTTCGTTAGAACAGTCAACTTTCAGTGTTGAAGATGACATTTTCAGAATTTCATTAGCAATGTCGCACTTATGCCGATGTGAAGTACCTGTGTACAGCATCTTCAAGTGTGAGCAGGAAAATCAGGGCGGTTATGAAGGAAACAAGATGTAAGTTTACGTGGAGCAGTAAGCGGGCAAGCTCTTCAGTTATAATAAAGTGTTGTAGCCAGTCCTCTTACCAGCTGATTAAAAATACTGCTGCACTGGCATTGCCATTCCCGGACTTCCTGCCAGTGTGTCGTGCCTTTCTGGTGCCACATCTACAAAAAATATGTGATATGCAAACATCAGAAACACCTTCGTCTTCTCTTAATGCAGATGCAAAAAACAATTCTTAGCAGGTGATGTTTCCAGATGTTCCTGAGCAGCAGATGGAACACATGCATTCAGGCTTTCCTTAGTCATGATGGCTGAAAAATGCAAAAGGTATATAATTAACAAGACGGCGTGCCCATGAGAACTACTGCATGGACATCCAGTACCCATCACTGGCGTGGTAGGGTACGCCAACTGTACTTGTGAACAACTTTTCTTGATAGCACGGTGGAAGCTACAGAACCAAAGCGTATGCCTCCTGCCGCGTCAAAGATATAGTACTTAAGTTCAGCGACATTTTTTCTCATTTGCCTTTCTGAAATAAATACTGCTTTATTTATTACGAGACTAATACAGTTGCGGCAGATTGTAGATAAAATAGTTGTTCTTTGCCTTGCAAGAATGCTTTTCTTTTCTTTCCATTTCTTAGACAGCAACACCTTTTCAGCCTAGCCCTTTTGCGTGGAACGTGGAGTTCTCGACATCAGAGTGCGGCTGCGAACGCCCTGTTTAGTTCTCCAAGAAAAATATACTCGTAATAGGACACAAAAATGTACTACTTGCGGAGCGACACGAATGTGTGGAGGCCCCGCATCCGTAGCCTTCGCTCAATGTCAAGATAAGTTGTTGTCGAGTATAGGTACGGATACTATCCCAGATATGAAACTTGACCGTTATAACCAAGCCGAAGATAATATTTTTAGAATTTCATTAAAAATGTCTCACCTATGCCGATGTGAAGTACGTGTGTACAGCATCTTCAAGCGTGAGCAGGAAAATTAGGGCAGTTATGAACGAAACAAGATGCAAGTTTACGTGGAGCGGTAAGCGATCAAGCACTTCAGTTACACTAAAGTGTTGTAGTCACTCCTCTTACCAGCTGATTAAAAAGACTGCTGCACCGGTACTGCCATGCCCGGACTTCCTGCGAGTGTGTCGTGCCTTTCTGGTGCCACATCTACAAAAAAATGTGTAATATGAAAGGACCAGAGGCACCTTCGTCTGCTTTTAATGCAGATGCAAAAAAAAAACAATTCTTACCAGGTGATGTTTGCAGATATTCCTGAGCAGCAGATGGAGCACATGGATTCAGGCATTCCTTACTCGTGATGGCTGAAAAATGTAAAGGTATATAATTAACAAGATGGTGTGCCCATGACAACTACTGCACGGACATCCAGTACTCGTCCATACACTGTCGTGGAAAGGTATGCAAACTAGGTACTGATACTCTGCCCAGATATGAAACAATAAATTTCGTTTCACAAGCTACTGCGAAGTAAATATGTTGTGTTCAGGATGATGAAGTTATCACACTAAGGTGGTAGCATCCCTACCTAGCGACAATAAAGACGGCTCTGCTGCAGCACCACCAGCGTCTGCAAATGCTGGCATGCGTGCAGATAATGAACAGCTCATATTTAGCTAATGTCAAGGTGTAAAAATTTTATAGCAGGGAGCAGAGAACGGGGGTTTTCAAAAACCAAGCACAATAAAAGAGCAAATGTATGAGAATGTAACTACCAACGCTAAGGCTAAAGAATATATAATTTGATGAAAAAAAAACAATTTAAGAAGATTGACATTCAGCTGAACAATGAATGCACTGATGCTGGCGAGCATTCCTGATTAGCTGCAGCATGAACTGTGGTTAGAGATGACTAACATGCACTTTACCATGGATTTTCGTTCAGTAACTTACTAGTCATGAGAGAGAAATCATGTGCAAATGCTAAACAAGTAATTACAATGAATGGACTCTTGTTGCTATGCTTTAGATGCCAAGCCCAGATAGCAGCGCGATTTTTTTCATTCAATGTTATGTTAGAAGTGCAAAGAGCTCCACGCATTTAGTTAAATTGGAATTCTTACTAAAACAAATCTTTTTTAGGGTTGATCATCTCTCTGTACACTTTGCTACGCGGGGCTCTATCATGGCTGTGGTACTGACTCCTGTTGATGAGCCTGTTTATGATTCCCGCCATGTGAGTGGTATGTTACTCCACCAAGAAAAATTTAAACGCTATGATAGTAAAGCGATCGTAGTAAACATATGTGCATGCGCACCACCGGTTTCTGCAAAGGCAAGCGAACCTGCAGGTTCACCACAACTAGCGGAAAGATATGAAATTTCTTTGTCTAAGAGAGCGACAGATGGGGTGCTGACACAGTTATCCTCCAGCAAGGCGATCTTATGTGCTTCTATAATTTCCCGCGTCAACTGGGTGGGGCTTTTTGCTAAAATTTCGCATTTTTTATATAGGGAGTTACAACCACAACGCTTACAATGATCGCCAAGGTGGCCTCTAACAGTGCTGGTGACGTTATTTTTTTGTTCATGAAGCCTGTCATTCAGGCATCTGCCCGTTTGTCCTACGTAAGACTTGCCACAAGATAAGGGTATACGGTACACCACACGCTCAATGCAAAGGAGAAATGGCGGGGTATGCTTCTTGCCACAGGAGGAGACTGGTTTGGGGGGTTTGTTGACTCGATTGCACAAGGTTGAGAGCTTATTAGGCGCGCTCAAGGCGACTCTAACATTAACTCGCTGGCCGATTCGCTTCAAGTTGTGAGACAGCTTATGAATGTAGGGAATTACAGTGCACCTACGAGGTTTCTCTTGTTTGGCTTTTTCAACACACACACGATCATCAGACCTAGACAGGCTTATTTCCTTTATCATCTTTTGTGCGACAGATGCCAGCCCGTGAGGAGGATACCCTGCCCCTATCAGTCTAGTAACCTGCGCACGAAAACTGTCACTTTTACAATGAACGCAGGACTTATTAAGGGCGTTGGACAACCAAAGCTTAGCGATTCCTCTTTTTGTTAGCTTCGAATGGGCGCTATTGAAAGACAAGATAGGTTTCTTACTGCGCGGTTCAAAACACCAACAGACGTACTCGGAGCACCATTTGATACGTAGATCCAGAAATCTAATGGAGTTGTTAGTGGGGAATTCGCAAGTTAATTCAAGGGATTTTGCACATGATCTAAATATATCAAGCACACCGGAAGCAGAGCTATCTAGAGAGGCCGGAGCACATTCTAAGCACACAAGGAAATCATCAACAAACCTAAACACCTTTGTTGCACACGAATTTGCAACACATGAGGAGACTTTGCGGTCAATATTGGAGAGGTAAATTTCACTAAGCACAGGTGCAATACAAGAACCAATACTAATTCCTCTCTTTTGCAGGTAAGTGTGGCCTTCCCATGAAGAATATAAGGAGTTCAAATAAAACGACAAAAGTTCCAGGAAGCCTGCCACCCCAATCCCCGTAGAATTTTGAAAGGCGACACTGCCGAGATGATCTATGCATTCTTCTACACGCGCTAACAAGTCATCATGCGGGATAGAATAGTATAAATCCTTAATGTCAATTGAAAAGGCTGAGAATTTCTGTGGTCGGCAAAGCTGTAAAAACTTAGCGACGTCTTCTGACCGTTTAATCCTAAAAGGGTCTTCAGGAGTGAGCAACAAGAGCTTTTCTTTTAAGAACACGGACACACATTTTTGCCACGTATTCCTTTCAGAGACAATCACCCTAAAAGGGGAGTCAATCTTATGCGTTTTAACCGTAAAAAACATATTCAAGGCGGTTCCAGCACTTTTCCCGATGCTCCGTGCAAGCCCTTCAAGGTTCATTTTTTTGCATAACTTTTTTGCCTGGGATTTGACCTTACCCAGTGCTACGTCGTTTTTTCTAGAAAAAACAGATTCGAACGCTTCAGTAGCCTTCTTTTCCAGAAGGGATTTCGGCATCACAGCGAAACAACCATCCTTGTCTGTTTCAAGGAGACACAGAGAGCCTTCTTTCAAAAATCTTAAGGTGCGGGCTACCGCTAAAGAACCACTACTCGATTTGTATTGCGCTAACAAGTCAAGTCCTCCGGAGACACACCTTTCAGCATCCGCTCCATCGGCCAAACGGGACACTTGCCTGACGTACGTCACAAGTTCCGGACCGGTGCTCCTGGGAGCAACAGCAAACTTTGGTCCCATGCTGAGGACCCGACGAGAGAAGTCTCGCAGGGTGACGTCGGCGAAGGTGTGGATGAAGTTACCAGGGGTTCCAGACTTTTTTGGAATCAGTGCTCGCAAGTGTGGAAGTGTTCGTTGCCAAATGAACTCGGTCGTCCTGTTGGCCAGGCTTGAGAGCACATGGAACTGCCTCGATGCGAACCCGGGACAGTGCATTGAATGCAGCTTGAGGTATAAGCCTTCCATGAAGACGCGTGCCTGGTATTGCCATTCTGCCCGAAGAATCTTGCAGATGCGTACACCATGCGTCGGTGAAGGAGCAAGGCCTCCAAACATCATCCTGACTTCAGGGGGGAGCAGTCTATTGCAAATACAGAAGCCCAGGGACCGTGCACGACATGTAGACACAGCGATGTGGGCCACGCGCGTTGACTATGGAAACGCTTTTTTTGGGAACATTGGTGCAGGTCTTCTCTATGGTGACGTCGGGTGCGGAGGATGTAGGCAGGCGAGAGTGTATATATAGGGCGCCACTATTGTGTGTGCATAATGTTTACAGGCCCTCAAAATGTTCCTGCGTCTGCCATGAAACGTCAACAAACTAGTTACATACAAGCGGCTGGCGATTCAGAAGGCCAGTATGATTGCTCAGCAAATGTAGGAGTAGAAATGCCATCTTACTGTTTCCAACCATGCGTTTATTATCTTTAAGCGCGACATAACATATTCGCACCCCATCACCTTGAGTTTCCTCAGCCTCCACCCAGAGGAGCGTTCACGTGTGTCGGGCCCCAGCAGCAAATGAACAAGGACCAGACACGAGGAGGGAAGGACGATGACACAGCGGGAACAAGATACCGGCACTTCCGTCCCAAAAACCAGAATATAGGTAGAGGTAATATACATGGAAGGTTCATTAGTGCCAGCCGCCGTGTTTTGCGAGCAGTCCGACACCAGCTCCACCGGTGTACACTCCGACGCCTCTGCCGCCGAGACCTCCGTAGAGACCAGCAGCCCCGTATCCGGCAGCACCCCCTCCGTACGGAGCACCGGCGCCGCCGTACACAGCTCGCGGCCTGGCGAAGCCGTACGACGACACACTAGGGCCGTACTTTGCAGCGACTAGATAGGCCGGAGGAGAGGACGACCGCAGGGCCACGTCGGCGGGGCTCTCGCTCTGGGTGCCGGGCTCGTTGGTGTCCACCACAGCTCGGAAGCCTGCCGCATCTGCCGTGTACTTGACCTTGCGCTGTCCACCTTCCGGCGTGTTGAGTGTGTACACTCCCTGCACAGCTCCGTTGCCATCGCCTACCTCCTGGCGAGAGCTAGAACCACCAATTGCCTGAGCGACGTAGCCGAAGCTGTACGGCCTCGGCCTGTTGTCTTCGTAGGCTCTGTAACCCTGCAAGAGGCACGATACATTAGGCTATGACACTTCTTGGAAGTGCACGAACAGAAGCAGGTGGACTTATTGTTATTTTTTTCTCACTCAAGTGAAGCATGTGTCGGTTCAGGCAGAACATTAATCCAACATATAGCTCCCGTCCTACTACAGACATTGAATTTAATTCAGTTTTATTCAGTTTAGTTGGCTTGAATACAGCGTAACATCGTTAGTGATATGTATTACATTCGGAGGTCCCATAGTTGCGATAACTGACGGGAGGACCTCCTAATGTTTGAACACATGTATTGCCATTCTTTGGGCTTGATGGTAAACTGAATCCGAGAGCATGTTGAGCGCTAGGAGACAAGGACATGAGAAGGAGGACGCTACAAAGCGTAGCACTTTGTAGCGTTGTCGTTCTCATGTCCTTGCCTCCTAACGCTCAACATTTTCTAGGACACATGTGTGTTCATTGTGAAGAGCAGCATGAGATAAAAAGAATGCATTTGCCAAAACTTACAGGAAAGCTAGGAATAAAGCAACAAACAGAAAAAGAACAGGCATGTTATATAAATCTATCATTATACAATAGTTACTAGAAGTGGAGGAAAAACGTTCCACTGAAAAATCTTAATGATACAGGTGTCATTAATTAATCCGAACAAACTGGAAATACAATAAGATGAAACGCAAAAGTAATATACTAAACGATATACAAACTGCAGCTACCAAACAGAAGCAAAGTTAATTCTTGTAGATACAATAAGGTCCAATATCCGAAGGAAGGCAGCAGGCAATGATGTTAAAAGTAGCTGATTAGTAATTCCGTGTAATCGCACGCATAATTTTGTCTAGACAGGGTTTCTTATGTAGGCTTTGGTGTATAAGTAGACACTACGATGATTTCATTTCTTATGATATTGAGTTCATGAATGGTATGCTTGAAAAAAGAGCTGCTAGTTTTCCGTATTTTGTTCGAACACGGACATAAATTACTGCGGTATAAAACAATGAGGTGTCTTATGTTCATTTTTATTGCCATATTGTATTCCGCAGAGTCTTAGCGCAGCCTTGAAGTAAAAACTAATGTTACCTTGTTTACTAAGGCAGTATGGCGTTCTGAATAAGCGGGATGAGGTGTTTTATAACGTATCTGGTTTCTTTGGCTACTTACTCCTCCATAGTAACCGCCACCACCGCCAGCGATGTAGCCACGTCCAGCGTAGCCGCCTCCGTACCCAACTGCTCCGAGGCCACCGATGACGCCGCCACCGTATCCACCACGGAAAGTACCGGCGTTGGCCATGACGGCAAGAACGAGGACCGAAGAGATAGATACCTGCATGTAATATAGCCTGGAAGGCTTAGCGTGGGTCAGGTGCCCAAATCCAAGCAGTGCTCAACACCAGAATGCTCACGCAAGCATCAATGTGAATGACGGCAAGAACAAGGACCGAGGAGATCGCTACCTGCATGTAATATAGCTTAGAAGGCTTAGCGAGGGTCACGTGCTGCACAAGTCCAAGCAATGCACAACATGATAATGCTGACGCTCAAGCATCCATGTCAAAATTTTCTTAAATCTACTGCCATTCAGGTTCACAACTATACCGTGTCGTTACGCTGAGATGTAAAGGCACCGGTCAGCATGATGTCATAGGAGGCACTCGTCGAGATTTTTGCAAATTTTAAACTAGAAATGCTACAGTTATGTCGAAGTGTTCTAGGCATGCACAAAATGTGAAAGGTTTCATCCTGTCTTATTCTGTCGCATTTATGCTGTCCGCAAGTTGTCTGATAATTCTATAATTTCGTCTAGAAGTGAACTGATCGCTTCCGATGTCCTTAAATTTTGTTTATATGGTGGATTGCCTTGAACTCAACTAACATCGCTAACCATGGATGAAACCGCGGAGTGGAGGGCTAGCGAATGATTTTGAATCTCCTTGGCGTCCTTAATTGCCATGTAGTGCCTTTTCCTTGCATCAAAATTCGCTTCCATTTTGTACTGCAGCCATTGGTATTAAATTACAGAAGGTGCATCGCGCTCACAAGCAGGACGACCCAGCAACTACAATGGCTAGTCTGGTCAGATTCACTATTTACCGTACGTTCCCTTCAATTGTATACAACATGGGATATTTCTTACACCTGCTAATTAGATAACACATGGCCACGCATTATCGATAGAGGTAAGGTTTTTAAATGTTGGAATGTTTGCCTACGGAATGGTCACTTTTTTGTGAGCCTATGCAGTTGTGTATTTGTAAATTAGGTGTGCGGAAACCCGCAAGATGCTACAACATGACGCACGTTGCTATAACGTGGCGGACGGTAATTTTCCCTTTCCTAAACATTTCTCCACCTTGCGTGTTTGCACAGAAAACATCTGCCATGTGCTTCGATTTGTTCATGGATTCGCCCTCGTTCTGTCCTCCGCTAGCTTCATGGTTAGCTCAGTTGACAGAGCGAGCGCCCCCGACTGGCGTACACGGGTTCGAACCCTGGACCTGGACGAATTTTTCATCTATTAGTAAGCTTTCGCTTCTGAGGAATCCCTATGAATTACCTAATGGCTTTTGTGCTACAAACTGGTGGATGGTAATAGTCCCATTCGTACTTGTGTATTATACAGAAACATTGGGTGAGTCTCATCTCTGTATGCATTCATTATGGCGTTCATTATGGCGCTTGTTTGTCCACGAGTGTACGGGGTAGCACAACACTATATGACTATGGAAGATCAAGCTTTACCATAGCCTTACAAAAGGCTCAAAAGGCTGAGCTGTCCACCTGGTAGCTAACCATGTTGTTCTTCGGTACACTCCTTTGCGCGCTACAGAAAATAACCGATTGCCATACAATTCCTTCATTCAGCGAAAAATACAATTGACAGATTATCAATTCCTGACTCACGAAAGTAACAAAGGAATTGTTAAAGCGTGGGAGGTCATTTTAAGCTTATTTCCTTCTAATTTTATTTGCCAGGTAATCCTCCGCATGCTCACGCCAGAAAAGTCGTTTCTCCCATGTTCTGTCTCGCCTACAAAAGTTAATGGCCTACACAGAGAGCAAATATACAGTTCGGTACCATCACGTATAGCGATGGCAACCTTGGGATCAAGAGTTTTTTAACTAATACAACACTTGCGCATGCTAATAAAATATCAATAAAAAGAAAAAAAGCTCGCTCACGCACGAAGCGGACGTAAAGTTAAAAAAGGGACGAAAGCGGCGATCCAACCACTCCACGTATCGTACCGGTTTCTCGCTAGAAGCGCAAGTGGGCTCGTCCACCGAGTCCGGGTTTAAATGTACTGCGTATGTATGCTCTGAACTAGGTCCTTCCGTTGCCGCAACGAACTTTCCAATGTGTCGCAAACGCTTGCGAATCGGACGGCGAAGTTGTCGATTAAAGGTCGGGAGCTATCGCAAGAAAACAAAAAAAATTTTCGCATACAGGCGCGAAAGACTGCCTTTTAAGATGCGCAAACAAATGCAGAGCATTAATGTTTACCTCTGAAAACATTGGCAATACATGTGATGGTCGCCTTCCACGGCTGCAGCTGTTGTTTGCCCCACATAAATAAAAGCCCCACCTTCAACACTTACAAGCTATAGTGTTTAGCATAAAATAACAGTTGATTACTAAAAAATGCAGCTTCATTACAATGACAATCACTCAGTAAACAGTAAGCTATAATTCAAAAGTGTCAACGATTTAATTGATGGAAAAGGTCAGATGAATAGATGGCAAAGCTTAGTTGTTTTAGGAGAAATAGATGTCATTTTCAAAAGCGAAATAAATAATATTCCTTGATAAAATTCGGAGGTCGCTACTTACTCCGAGACCATTGCTGGAAACACATAAGCAGTGCTGCAGGCAGTAAAATAAACACGCACTCGTATGCGCTGGCTATGGTTTGTTCAAGAGCGGCACTGCATCGCTCAAAGTCAGGATTCCTAATGTGATTGTCTCC
Source organism: Hyalomma asiaticum (assembly GCA_013339685.2). Lineage (NCBI taxonomy): Eukaryota > Metazoa > Arthropoda > Arachnida > Ixodida > Ixodidae > Hyalomma > Hyalomma asiaticum. The sequence continues at coordinate 30,828 of JABSTT010006195.1, read as the reverse complement.
AGCACAGTGCTTTACGATATGCGCTACACAGGAGGGTTAGGAGGCGTACTTGAAGAAACTAAAGTTTGGCAAGTAACGACGGCCGATACTGATGCCAGATTTTGCTGTTCCATAATTGCGCTATGGAGGTTGATGTGTTTAACATGTATGTTAAGGTAACATTTGGTTTAATAATCGTATAACTCGGTCTCCTGCCTGTACATTTATGTAGTACGCTATAGTTGCATGGATCCATATTAGGTCCATTTGTCCTTTTGAGCTCCATATTAGGATTCTGGCTATGGCTCGAAATATTGGGCATTAACTATGGGCATTAGCTATGGGTCGAGATATTTATACCATATTCTTCTTTGGCTCAGTTTCGTCTAAGAATGTTCAATTCAATCCATTTCAGTTGAAAATGTCTATACCGCCTCTATGGTGCAAGTGCGACTGCGGCGCACGTTGCGGAGCTTCTTGCCAGACGACAGAATAATGCTGATACGGCACTACACGTCCAGTAAAACATGAATGCAACCTCACTAAATCGTTTGGATATATAAAGTATTGCAAAAAATACTTTAGTACATCACAGTTTACGTATTTGGCCTTGAACTGCAATTTACTCGAAGCATAAACAAAACATCTATATATGCAACAACCTTATAAAAGTAAAGCAAACTGAAATGGTTTACTTAACGACAGCTATATCCCGTTTAGCAAATGAGCTATTCCGCATCCTAAAAGAAAACTGCACTTATATTCTAAAGTCTTTCCTGTCCTCGAGGGATCATATTGTCTCTACTGCTCTCTGATCCTGCCTGTCCTAAGATATTTGACAACAAAAATAAAAAGCAATTTCACGTGAACACATTTGAATGTCATACGAACGCCGAGGTGCTTATTGAGGAATACCGCTTATCCAATCAAATTACAGCGATTTAATTCGAAAATGAACTCACACCTTGTGACCACAAGGCCCGGCAGGCGGAAGATCACGCGGTGGTCCCATGTTTCGCCGACCGCGGCTCATATAGAACAATCACAGTGTCGCCCAAGGAGGTTGCACATGAACTTCACGTACAACCTCCTTGGTGACGCCAGATGCGCTGCTCTCACCTTCCACATTGCTGCTCCCGCTGCTGTTGCTCCTACAGTGATGAGATCGCTTGTGTCCACGGCGGTCGTCGGCGGCCCTTTTATCCTGGCCGATCCAATGCGGCCGAACGTGCACGGCGTGGACGGGATGCATATGCAAAGGCGGGGACGGTCCAGATGCAAGCACTTTCTGTATTTCGGTGCGTGCCTCTGCTTCATCCTTTCCCTCGTGAATGAAATGGTCGCACATGAGCATTTGTTTTCAACAAAATTTAAAGACGAATGTTTAACGAAGAGTCAGCGCGATTTTGAAGTACATCATGTTGCCCTTGCAGCGAGGGGTTGGCAGTCGCAGAAGAAAGTGCTGGTTTTTTTTCTGCCACCTCTTTTGTACTTGCATGCCGTCTTGTCTTTATCCTTTCTCCTTTTTTCCCATGTCTGTAAATACAGCGAGTGTTGTTTGTTTGTTTTGTTCGCACAAACGGTCTCGTCTATCCTTTCTCGATGACTGTCAAGGCATCGAGTTTTGAACACACGAACTCAAAACACACGAACCTACACGAGGGCACGTTGATTGGCTAGCCCCGTGACAAATTGGCGTCCGCGGCAGGACAGGACAGGACGAGACCGTTTCTGCACTTTATTATTTCACGAAAAAGAAAATGAGCGCATCAGAATCTCGTAAAATTTTTGAAGAGTTGGCACGGCGAATAGGCTTGGTGGGTGAGGAATTTACGGCGTGGGTTGATGCGCGAGAGGCCGCGCGACTAGAGGAAGAGAAGGAGCAGTTGGAGTTTGAAAGGGAGATGGAGGAAGAGGAAAGAGAGCTCGAAGAAATGAGGTTAAGAACACTTGAGTTAAAGCTCCGACTGGAAGATGTGGAAAAAGCTCGGATGGAGAAGTTGGAGCGTAGCGAAACGCCGTGCAATAGCACATGTGATGAGGCGGATGAGGTTTGCGATATAGGCAGCACTTGGTTAAAGAAGGATCAGGGTGTCTCTTTGGATGCAGCATAGGACCATACCACAGCCTTTCGATGGGGTCAGAACCTGAGCTAGAGGATAGCGTCGAGGTAGACAGCCGAGAGACTGGAATGGGTTCGAAGGTGCTCAGTGAGGAAGAGGCCAGCTTTGCGAGCTTGGAACGGGGAAGTTCCATGAAAGTTGAGTCACAGGTTGGGGCCTCTGGGAGGCTTAATACAGGTGATGAGGACATAGTCCCTCAGGAAAGGGCTGGTGATGAAGCTTTGTTTGTTTGTCCTAGTGAGGACAGTGAATTCCATGTCGAGGAATATAGGGCGGTGGCCACAGATTCTTTAGGTGTTCCGTTAGCTTCGGTAAGACGTAACACCATGGTCCTCGAAGACCACACGGATAAGACGCCTCAGGAGAGGTTAGCTTCTGAAGAGAGTGGAGGTGCTGACGTGTCTCACAGAGAGCGCGATGTTGCAAGTGGAAGAGTTAAGGCTGTAGAATCGACAGCTAAAGTGAAAGAAACCCAGGACGAAAGTCGTAGCAGGCTAGACGTACAGGATACTAGCATAGAGTCTACAGTGTTTAGCAGGACGTCATGCGGCTCAACATGCATCTTGCCGAAGGCGTCTGAGGCTTTGCCGGTGCATCGGCTGAAAGAAAGCGTTGATAATCATCGAAGAATGATTCGAACGCCACTAACTCGCTACGCCTGGCGACATGATTCTTTCGAGTGCTATCTTTGCTGTTCTGGACTTTGCAAACTCATATGGTGTCCGAGTGTGTTCAGACGGTCATGCAGATGGGCGTCTGGTAGTAAGCACTGCCGAGTGTCTCTTAGGCTTGGCTCTAGGCAGCTGAAAGGGGCGATCCGACTTGTGTGGGACGCCATAACATAAGCGCCTTGTAGATATCCGGTAGCTCTTCCTGGCTTTCGACACTCGGATATAAATAACAGTTCTCCTGGACATGCGGAAACTTGTAACAGTTGTGTTGAGATGTTTCACTACTTAAGAAGTGGCGGAAACATCGGTGCACTGCTAGTTCTCACCAAAGCGTAAAAAAAATGTCATGACCTTCTGGAAGAGGCACTTAATTGTCATTCGTGGAAATGTGGTGCAATAATGTGATTGTGTCGCTATGCTTGTTCAGAGTGGTTTGTGGATTTTTGTGGTCCTGTGCTTATAGTGTTTCACTGTATATGGACTGTATTGGGACTGTATTGGGACTACTTCGTGAATTGTGTGGTGGACTGAAACACGTGCACTTAGCGGCAGTTTTTTTTTGTAAAAAAAAAAACTTAATAAAAGGGGGGCTTATTGTGATGAGTGAACGTACTTCAAAGTGCGCGCCATGTTTCAAAGTGCGCGCCATAAAAAAACAAAAGCATGGCGAAGACGACGTTGGCACGAGCGCTAAAGATAAAGCAATGAATAAAAGCTGCACCAATGCGAGTAGGCCACAAGTACAGCTACGAGCAATCGGAATTCAACACGAAGACACAAGAACACCAATGATGAAGGCCCACGATGAAGATGGGGATTAAAAAGCGCCAAGAGAACGGGCGAGGGGGAGACCAGGGAGAGACCGGGGAGAAGAACCGGAGGAGACGTGGCTGGGACGTGGTGGAAGAAGGAAGCGTACCAGGGCGCGGGAGTGGCGGCCGAGTTCCTGTGACCAGGCCGCTGCAGGCTTCCACCTGGGCGTGTACCCGAGCGGTACAGCACCTGGCGTTGGCCAGGCTTTCTACCGGCTTCCCATCGTCTGGCGTTGGCCAGGCATTCCACCGACTTCCCATCGCCTGGCGTTGGCCGGGCACAACTGCGTCTCCGGTTCGGTGTCCCAGCGTCGGCTGAGGAACGCCGGGAGGTTGCTGACCCGACTCGCCCGACGCACCTTCCCAGCGAGCGACACCTCGATCCAAGTCCGCTCCAAGTGCGTCTGCTGCCTCCACCTCGCCATCTACTTTCATGTGCCCACCAGAACGGTGACAGCCTCTTCTTCTGAACTATCTATTACACACCGTTAATTATTCTCTCTATCATTCGTAGTTGTGTTAAGTTTTCCTCTACTTCTTATGCTCCGTCTTGTCTTTATCCTTTCTCCTTTTTTCCCATGTCTGTAAATACAGCGAGTGTTGTTTGTTTGTTTTGTTCGCACAAACGGTCTCGTCTATCCTTTCTCGATGACTGTCAAGGCATCGAGTTTTGAACACACGAACTCAAAACACACGATCCTACACGAGGGCACGTTGATTGGCTAGCCCCGTGACAAAGACACAGTACCCTCTAGACGAATCCCTACCAACGAGCTCCACGTCATGTCGTTCTATGCTTCGTTTCTAAACTATATAGAGCCATATACGTAGGTTGACAGGCAGGGATCAATCTGGGCTAATTGAACATGTGGATTGAGATATAGGTACGCAAAAATTAATCGGTCATCTGCGTGATCAAAATTCGTGAAGCCTGTGCGAGTAACATTCCAGCTCTACACATCATGACCTCGAACGAAATTGAGCCGCGGATTAGGGGTTCTAAGGTATGCGGCCAGGGGAGGTTGAGGGGCGCACCACTTACCCTGACTTCCTCTCCCTCTCGTAACTGACACCGTTTCACTAATGATATAACCGTGTTCTGCTATTTAGCTACACTATCCCCCAATTTTGTGTCCTTGTTATGAAATATCAAATTAAGAAATCTCTGCAAATTTTCTTTGCTGGTCTGCTTCTCGTTACCGGCAAGCCTTTCTTCTACAATGTGCATCCTTCTTCTACTCCTTCAACGTTTCAGTTCTTTCGCGTTACGCATTTTTGACTTAGTGGTAAATTGGTCTCACATTTTGTAATAGTGTCTTTGAGAGGATATGGCACTACGACGTACCAAGATTTCAGAGCGTGTAGGAGGTGTACAGTGTTGAGACAGCGATAACCCCTTACGCGGCTTCGTATGCAGGAACTAAACCTCCAGATGAACTCTGGGAGAAGCTTGTGCCCGTCACACACCAGAGGGGAACGTTAGCAGTGGGCTGGACCTCCTGCCTCGGGACACGACAGGCCGAGCCGCCACACCCATCACTCGAACGGACGCCTCTGCGACACCCGGTAGTGCATCGACAGGCACACATGACACCCACGATTGGGATGACGGGCGTAAGAAACACGAGCGTTGCAAGTTTTACTCCAAAACTGGAACGAACGCTCGTTCCTCGTCCCTTCCTAATTTTGCAAGGAGTTCCCGTTACAAGATCCTATGATGCGACAGCAACCCGGTCCACCTACATATCGATCGAAAATCAGAACTTGTCGTTACATGAACGATACATTTCACCTCTTGAATTCAATATAGTGACGAATAATCCAGGGGCAAAATAAGGCGTGTATTCGATCCGATAGCATACAATTCGACAGCGCACAAGGTAGGCGAGTATGGTTCTTTGCTGTCACTGTCACACATAAAACGATAGTCCGCGCTCTCTATCTCTTACGAGGCTCATACATATTACGCTTTGAGATAAAGTTTACTATTTGAAACGAAAACAAGAAGATTAGTTCGTTTTTAGTAGATGACAGTTGGGTGATCTTCCGTAGAACTGTATATGAGTCCCTGTCCTCGTGTGGCTTGTGCACCGCCTTTACTCATTCTAAAAGCGTGTGTTTTAAGGTGACGAAGAAAGCAACTTCCTCACAGGAAGTCAATAATTATACTTCATACAGGCGAATATCGCAGCAAGTGAACGCGGATTTCACAACGATTCTTTCCGAAGTCCGTTCGTTCCACCTTCCACCAGCAACTCATATGCCACTACTTCTGCGTTCGTCAAGGTAGGCCAATAAATGTGCACTGCAGATGGAAAATGAAGGAGTAGAATAGAAGAGAATAAGGCTAATTATTACAAGGTATTACTCATTTTACCTTACGTAAATATTAAGCTGTCGAAGTGCAAGAAGCCAGGATTTCCGGCCACCTGTGAGGTGGCCGGAAGTCCACCCATCTTCACGTATGGACCACTGTGGACAACGTCCCACCGGAGAGTATGAACACAGAAGAGCGGCCTACGTTGCCAAAACTGAGCGACATCCACAGCCAACGCCAAAGCACCAGCGTCTACAAGAGACTCAGCAGACTGCCTGAGTTGTACAGAGCGCTTATTTCCGACGGATTGCCTGAGACAGAAAAGGAAATCACAGCGATGCTTCGGCATGTTTTGGATACAGCTCGCACCCTCCTAAGTAGGCTGCAGAGTCCGGTAGCCGAAGCCTACCTGAAAGCACTGGATAACCTTCATCCACTGCTTTCAGTTGGACTGTGATTATCGCGGCTCGCAGATAATTTTTCCGCACTAAGGCAAGGAGGACTGTAAATTCATAATAAAGTGCCAGAACACCGAAGCTCCCAAAGTCAGACTCCTTACCACGTGTAGTGCTTGCCTTCTCCCTTTTCTCCTCTTTCTATATTCCTTTACCCCCAGTGAGCAAACCGGACGCTCGTCTGGTTCACATCCCTGCCTTTCCTTTTCTTTGTCTTCTCTCTCTCTCTCTTTTCACGTATGGTTATGGCAAGGGGCGATCCCCACTATAATAGCGTCAAAACGCGCGCAACACGCTGCGCTCGCGTTGACAAGTCCGCAATTGCGTTTTGCGAGAAGAGACTACGCGGCGTCCAAGCACCACCTGGCTTGTCTTGTTTCATCCGAAAGGTGCCGCAAAAACGTGAGCTATCAACAGCCGATTTCGTCTTTCACCGACCACATATGTGACACATGCGTCTGTAGCATTACGGTAGGTCAAGTTACGAGAAAGCTGCTACATACTGTATTGAACGAAGATGCTTCTTGCTAGGCGTCTCGGTGCGTGGTAGGCTTAAGGAATTGGGCTTCAGCTTGCTGGCATGGCTTCATAACTGACAATAGCGCGGGCACACGGGACAATTCCTGTCCGTCTTTGTTGTACCGTGTGTCCGCGCTGTTCTCAGTTATGAGAGTTAAGGAAACCTGTATATACGGTATGGGCGTGGCCGCTGAGATTTTACGCTGTGCTGTCGCTTCCCAATCTCAGAGGCTGTACATTATGGGTCTTCGCTTGAGAGGCAGCGTCAAGCCTGCGTGGCTCCCTTCTGATTGGTTCTCCTTTCGCGGCTGCCGCAAAAAATGGATCTCGACCGATTCGACCAGCTGCCGCCCTTAAGGTACATTCACACCGAAGGCGGGGCGGCAAAGCGGCCAAGCGGGCTTTTCATCGCGGCAAGGCGGCGAGTGCGCGCATCTGTTCAGACCGCGCGGCTCCCTCGGCTGCCCGCGCGGCCGAAGAGGCGGGGCATCGCGCGCTTTTGCCTACGTGTGCCGCCATCTCGTGGCACTCGTAGGCAAAATTTCGCACTGGTCATTGAAACACACGCTACGAGGAGTTAATAGAGTCACGCGCACTGCAGTTCCTTCTAAGCGTTTGCGCGTAAATAGCTAGCATTCGACGGTCTGACCGGAGCGGATCGCCCAGCTACAATTTCCCAATGCTATGAACGAGGTGCTGTGCACTTACCAGTCACTCCCAAATACCCTGCAATCTTCATCCACAGCTCTTTCTTGAACTCGACTTCTTTGTACCGCAGATGTGATTTGTTCAATAGCACCGGGTGCTGCTTTATGGCATCTATTAGGAGCTCCGCGCTGAAAGCCGGTTGCTCAGACATGATTGCCGCCATTTCCATAATCTCGACCCGGTGTGCCGATGTCGCCGATATTTACAGCGCGTTTACTGGCTGCGGCAAAGCGGCAAGTGGCAAAAAATTGGTCCGAGAGCGATCGGACCTGCCGCCTCGTTTTCCGCCCCGCTTTCGCCGCCTGGAGAGGAGGTTTTCCCGCTTTCCGCCTCACCGCTTTGCCGCTTTGGCCACCCCGCCTTCGGTGTGAATGAGCCTTTACTGCGGTACCTATAGACCGTTTTCACGGGGTGAGGAGGAGTGGTCTGGAAACCAGCAAGCCGATGCCTCCCTCCTCTGATGGTGTAGACGAGGTGGTTTGGAACACGCACGCTGATGTTTGAAATTGCGGAGCTGTCGATTAGTTTATGCGCTTTGCGGGCTAACCTGGCCGTTTTTTTATTGTTATGCTAGACAACATAGGCTGATAGAAGGCCAGTTGGCATTTTTCATGATTGTGCTAACAACTAAAAGAATACTTAACCCTTGTCGGAGGAATTATGCGACTTTCATGAACACACGGAGAGAGTTCGCTACTGCGTACTCTTCAAGTTGTATCGTTTTCTCCTTCACGACGAGGAGCCGCATTTATAGATTTTAAACGGGAAAATCTTTGCACTCTGTAGAAGTTCTCGGGAATAGAGGAACGCCTAATTTTTCAGTGAACCTAGCACAACGAACTCGACACTGACCATCAACATCGGCTAAGACCGCACGAAGCGTGCCCGACAAGTCCCACAACGATCGATCAGCACGGCGAAGAGTGAAAAACGGTAAGGGCGTATGCTTTTGCTATCATATAGTGTTTCTTCAAGGGATATAATACGTGACTTCGCTTTGCCCATCACGGGCTGAATTTTGTAACGACAGCGCAGTTAGTAGAACAGATCAAAAAAAGAAGACATAGCTCATTTCCAAGGCTCATAATGGGCCTCAAACAAATTAAAGTTCAATCCTCAAAAAACCCAATTCATTGTCTTTTCATCACATCAACGCTCGCTAGTACCCGGTCCTACACTTTCTATTCCAGATAACTTGATCCACGCTAGCAATGACTGTATTTACTTAGGTGTCAGACTCGATAGAAACTTAAAGTTCCTTAGCCATATTTTAGATGTTAAAAAAAGTTGTCTTATGGTATACGCATCCTCATTAGATCTCGCCCCTTTTTTCACACTCCATTCTCTGGTCGCTATACTACGCATTTATTCACTCGCATATTAACTACTGCATAACTACACGGGGTAATACCTACAATACTCACCTTCACCGTTACAGACTGTTCAGAACAAAGCAATCAGAATAGTAACTTCTAGCTCATGTAACAGCAATTCCAAACAAGTGTTCTATGCCTACAATGTACTTACAGTGCACGATATAGTTAAATACAGCCTAGCCATCTGGTTATTTAAGCATATCAATAATAGATGTCCCTTTTCTATCATCCCATCTCCTTCACTTCTTAACCCGAACAACACAAGATTTGCTTTACAGAAAAACTTCATCTTGCCGAAAATCCGTACTAACTACGGTAAACAAACCTCCCATTTTAGTGCATTTTCCATGTGGAATTCACTGCCGTCTGTCTTAAAATCAATGACTTTAAGCTCATTTGTCAAAGATTTAAGAAAGTTCCTTATCAATATAACACCACATAACATTTCCTTTACACAGCCCCTAAAGCATACTTTTGTATCCTTTTATATAGTATATTGTGCAAACCTTTTCTTCTCTTTTAAGTGTATCACTTGTTTTCTTGTTTCTTATATTATGTATTTGAAATGTATATGAACACTGTTCTCAAAATGTATATTGCAAGTTTTCTTCCTGTCGATGCTAAAGTCTAATTTTTCTTCATGTTTACTATGTACAGGAGGTCGCAATTCAGTCTCCAACTCCGGGACCTCCTTCTGTATATTGAGTTGCAATAACTTGAATTTATGGAAATAATAAAATTTCTGATTCTGATTCTGATTCAGTAAGAGCGCGCACAGCGTGATATCGTGCGCCACAATCCACCTCTGAGGTGGTAGAAACTCGAGCAATCTTCACTTTTGAGTATATTAAGAAAACGTGCCGCGGTTTATAGCCGGTACTACCACAATTTCCGCAATGTTTCGCCTGCGGACTCTGCCTAACCATTTTCCAGAGCAGACGTCCTCCGCAAGTCGCGTTCCTTACCACGCTCGTTTCCGATTCTCCCGTTCCTTTCTTATGACACAAACACTAGTCCACCCTGTGATTCTTGTTACTCACTAGAAGAAAGAAAAAGAAATGGACAAATGAAAAAAAGGAACAGAAACCACGCGAGGGATGTAACCGAAATCTTCCTTCGCGCACGCACCCACAATCACACTTACGAACCGTAGCCGATGAGAAGACGCAAAAAGTAACCAGCCACCTCTCCTTGCAAAAAATAACTGCGGACAGAAAGTTCATTGAATTTCCGAAGGCTGCTTCTGCTCATATATAAAGCGTAAAAAAGTGTGCGCTTTGCAAACAGAAAGACCTCGCCGTAAATATATGGCACCGATCTTTTCGCGGTGTCCTCTGCTAACATCATTGACCCACACAGGCTCAAAATTTGTCAGGACGTCGCAGATGCTCATTTTCTAAACACAGAGCCCAAATTAAATCGAAATCGAGGGCAAAAGAACTAAAGACATGACAAAAGTCGCAGGTGCCTCGCACCGGCCATCCAAAAGGGAGCCTTCGCCCAAACCAGTGGGTTGCCAGGTCGGAGACGGCTCCGACCGCTTGGAAACATGGTGGTGCCCATGATAAAACGCTCTTTAGACAGGGCCATTAATTCTGGAGTCGATAATGCACTACCAAGGTCCTTCAGTACCTTGGGACATATGGACGGTGAGCGTAATACATTTCCGTGACTCTTTCAACAGCGCATACACTGGTGCAGGTCTACTCTGTTGTGACGAACGAAGCGGAGGATGTAGGTGGTCGATGGAGTCTCCCCGAGGTGCCGATATTACATGTGCATATAATTTACGGGGCCTGCAGATGGTCCTGTGTCTCCCTTGAAACGTCAGTAGACTGGTCAGTGATATGTCGTAGGCGTTTCAGATCGCAAATATGTGTGCTGAGCAAATATAGGAGTACAAATGCCGTCGGACTCTTTCGGACGATGCCTTTATTTTTTATGCGCAACATAATCCAGTTTCACCCCATCACCTTGAGTATTCGCAGCATCCACAGAGAGGGGCGCCTATATATGTGGAGCCCCAGCAGCAAAAGGAACGACTATGCACCGACACCAGGAGAAAAGGACGATGACACAGCGGGAAGTAGATACCGGCACTTCCGTCCCAAAAACCAGAATATACGTAGAGGTACTATACACTGAAGGTTCATTAATGCCAGCCGGCGTGTTTTCCGAGCAGTCCGACACCAGCTCCACCGGTGTACACTCCGACGCCTCTGCCGCCGAGACCTCCGTAGAGACCAGCAGCCCCGTATCCTGCCGCGCCCCCTCCGTACAGAGCACCAGCGCCGCCGTACACAGCTCGCGGTCTGGCAAAGCCGTACGACGACCCACTAGGACCGTACTTTGCAGCGAGTAGATAGGCCGGAGGAGAGGATGACCGCAGGGCCACGTCGGCGGGGCTCTCGCTCTGCGTGCCGGGCTCGTTGGTGTCCACCACAGCTCGGAAGCCTGCCGCATCGGCCGTGTACTTGACCTTGCGCTGTCCACCTTCGGGCGTGTTGAGTGTGTACACTCCCTGGACAGCACCGTTGCCGTCGCCTACCTCCTGGCGAGAGCTAGAACCGCCAATTGCCTGAGCGACGTAGCCGAAGCTGTACGGCCTCGGCCTGTTGTCCTCGTAGGCTCTGTAACCCTGCAAGAGGTACGATACATTAGCCTATGACACTTCGTGTAAATGCACAATTGGAAGCAGATGGACTTCTCGATATTTTTTTTTATCAATCAAGTGGATCATGTGCGGATGCATGCAAAGTATTAATCAAACACATATATCTCCCCCGTAGTTGGCGAGATATGACATCAAGGATTGGTATGTAAAACAATTGCCACGTTATCGTCATTTTTATTGCCATATTCCTCTGCAATTTAATGTCAATCTGAGGGGACCCTCGCCCCGCCACGGTGGTCTAGTGGCTAAGGTACTCGGCTGCTGATCCGAGGGTCGCGGGATCGAATCCCGGCTGCGGCGGCTGCATTTCGATGGAGGCGAAATGTTGAGGCCCGTGTGCTGTGCGATGTCAGTGCACGTTAAAGAACCCCAGGTGGGCTAAATTTCTGGAGCCCTCCACTACGGCGTCTCTCATAATCAGAACTGGTTTTGGGACGTTAAACCCCACAAACAACAACAAGGGGACCCTTGAAGATAAAACTAATGCTGCATTGTTTGCTAAGGCAGTATGGCGTCCCGCTTAAGCAGGATGAGGTGTTTTGTTGTCTTCCTGCTCTATTTGGCTACTTACTCCTCCGTAGTAACCACCACCGCCGCCAGCGAGGTATCCGCGTCCAGCGTAGCCGCCTCCGTACCCGACCGCTCCGAGGCCACCAATGACGCCGCCACCGTATCCACCACGGAAAGTACCGGCGTTGGCCATGACAGCAAAAACAAGGACTGAGGAGAGGGCTACCTGCGTTTAATATAGCCTGGAAGGCTTAGCGAGGGTCACGTGCACAAGTCCAAGCAATGCAGAAAGGAATGTTCACAAGCAAGCATGTGAAACTTTCTTACAATTACTCTATTCGAGTTGATCACAATTTTGTAGCTGTATACGCTGATATGTAAACGTACCACTCCGCATGAAGTCATGGAAGGCCCCGTTCGATATTTTTGGAAATTTCAGATAAGAAATGTTACATTTACCTCGATGTGCCCTACGGAGATACAAAGTACGAAAGGTTTGATCCGGCTTTATTTTGTCGCATTTATGGTGTCCGAACGTGGTCTGATAATTTTGTAATTTCGTCAAGAAGTGAACTGATCTCTCCGGATGTTCGCGTAGGTTATCTGTTTAACTGGTGGACTACTCTGAACGCGACTAGGCAACACAAGCCATGGATGAAGGCGCGCAGTGGCAGGCTAGCGAATGACTTTTAATCTTCTTGGTGTCTTTAAAGGGCAACTACGGCGGTTTTCCACCATCTGCTGATATCGATGTTTTCCAATAATACTGATAGCCATGTAGGAGCCAGCATGGTGCAGTCTGCTCAGAAATGCTCCAATAATTTTAAATAACCAACTGAAAGGCGTGTTCAAACCGAAACCGAAGCGGGTAGACGCTTCGTCCAGCGTATGCGATGACGTCACAGCCTTCCCACCATCAGAAATATGGTGCTCGTGCCATAGGAATGACAGTGGCGAGGTCATCCGACGACGTATTGAGTTATGCCAGCTTTTCTGAACTTGACAGCTACGATTTGAACGCTGAAGTATGAATGTTTTGCTTTTGACAGCCCGCTGGCTCGGGTAGGCAGCGTTGACGGCGATGACGCAAAAAACACAGGGTGACCCGCGTGGGAATCCGCTAAAGAATTTTAAAATTCATTTATAGGAAAACTAAATAACTTGAAACCGCCTGGCTTGGCATATATTATTGCAGTACGGACAAGATTTTATATTGAAAATTTCATTGAAATCCGGGGATACTGAAAAATCGCCGAGTTGCCTTTCAACTACTATGCAATGCCTTTTCGTTGCGCCACAATTCGGTTCTATTTTACAACGCTGCCGCTAGTGTTAAATTACACAAGTTGCATCGCGCTCATAAGCAGAATGACCCAGCAACTGCACTGGTTATTCTGAACATATTCAATAATTACCGTATGTTACCTTCCATTGTATACAACGTCCTACGCCTGCTATTTAGGTAAAACATGGAAACACATTATGGATAAAAGGAACGTTTGGAAATGTTGCAAATGTTTGTCCCCTGAACGGTCACCTTTTCGTTAGTCCATGGAGTTGCGCATTATACTGGAATAGGGGGGAGGGGGCGTGAGGAACCTCATACCTGTGTACATTGATTATGGCGCTTCTTTTTCTGTCGAGAAGTGCAGCGGGAAGCGCAAGAGTATATGGCTGTGGAAGATAAAAAAAATCACAGAATAACCACGGGGTGAATGATGATGAGTGGGCGAAGCTGCGGAGGTTCATCGGTAAAACGTGAATTCTGCCCAGTATATCTTCAACGACGTGAGAATGTGCGCGTTTATACTAAAGGGTCGATGAGAGTTATGGTGACTTGCAGATCACTTTAATTTTACATGTACGCTGTGAATTTTCATTGTTTAATCACGCACAGGAGAAATCGCACACATGCACTAACTTGGAGGTCAAAGTCCAGTGCCATATATACGGGGTGGTCAGTGAACGGTTGTGTAGCGCGAGCGGTCGGTTTTTTCAATTAAGAAACTCGCTAGCAGACGCTCCCTGCGTCGGCATCGCCAGGCGAGAGAGGGAGGGGACCGTTGAACGGTTGTGAGGGAGAGGGGAGAGACGGAGTAGAGAGGGGAGAGGGAGGGAAAGGGAGAGAGTGGGGTCTAGAGAGGAGAGAGAGGGGGAGCTCGACGACACGCGGCATAATCACCGTGATGACGCCATCTAGTGTCCAGTCACCCAACCGCCATAATGCACACATCTCTATGGGACAGCGCCACTAGGAAACTAGAAAGGGCGATGACGACCAGCGCCATCTAGTATATCGTCACCCAACTGCAGCTTGCATGCATCTCTATGGGACAGCGCCATCTATTGTATGCTACGGGAGACGCTACGGCAGATGGACATACCGGACGGGCCGCAGGTGATGCCATAAGGAGCTTCGCCCCTAAAAACTTCACCGTGACCTTCCAAAAGGCTAGAAAGGCTCAGTTAGCCATCTCGTGGCTAATCATGTTGTTCTTGAGTGGACGCGTTTGCACGCTGCAGGGAATGAGCCACCGCTTGCTATACGATGATTACTTCATTCAGAGAAATGTGGGATTGCTTAATGTATGAATTATTGACCCACGAAAGTAACAACGAATTATTAAAACACGGCAGCATATGTTAAGTTTATTTCATTCGAATTTTATGTTCCAAGTAATCCTTCCCTTCTTGACACCAGAAAGGTTGTTTCTCACGTCATCTCGCCTGAAAGTGAGTGGCTCACACATAGAGCAAACACGTATTGCCCTAGCAGCCTTGAGATCAAGAATCTTTTAACTAATACGGTACTTGCGCAGGTCCATAAAGTATAAACAAAACAAATACTCTACATATAAATAAAGATATATAAAAGCTCACTTGTGCAAGAAGCAATCTTAAAATTAAAAAAAAAGGGGGGGGGGCACGAAAGGGCCGTTGCAGCTGCTCAATGTGTCGTGCCGGTTTCTCGCAAGAAGCTCAGGTGGATCATGCACCAAGTCCGGGTTTGAAAGCGGGTTTGAAAGTACTGCGTATGTATTTTCTGAAGTTGCTCCTTCCATCGACGCAACAAACTTTCCAGAATGTCGTAAACGCCTGCGGATCGGACGGCGAAGTTGTCGATAAAAGGTCGGGAGCTATGGCATGAAAACGAGAAATTCAAAAATCGTATGTATGGGAAGGAGCTCAGCGTGGGAGGGGGCTGCAGAGCGCTGTCGCCGCGCGGTGCCAGCCACGGCAGAAGACGCGCCGAATATATCGCGTCGTGCCTCAATCGTTGCGACATGTCAACAGGTTAACACAAACCGACAGCGCAGGAGGCAGTTCCCAGAAGGGGTCCTGCGCGGAGGGATGAACTCGTGACGTGCGCAGCCTCTCTCGGAACGGAGACTGGCGAAGGTCAGCGCGGCATTCTTCGCACGTGGCTGCACCCGCTCCCCCTCCTTTAAAAAAAATGTTGCAGTGGCTTAGCTCGGCTATGCCAGGATATACGTAGCGTTAGCAAAGGTTCAGCTGATTATTCTTAGCTTTCCTGGTTGTCTAGATTGTCTAGGAGTAGCTTGACTGTCATGCTTACTGCTGCTCCAATGACACACACGCGGTATACGTATTATGTGGCACATGCCACGGTTTCAGCCCACAGCGGCGCCGCCGCTAAACTCAACGTTTCACGCATGGCACTGCTCAGCGGCGTCAAGTCTTTCATGTGCCATAGTCTTTCGCACACGTCGCACACATATCCAAACGGATTGTTTACGAAGTCCGTCTGGAAGGTCCGAGTCGCACTGGCGCTTTCGCTGAATTTCACAGTATATTCAGTCGATCGGCGAGCCTTGACGTCATCGACGGCGTTTTGTTGTTGCTGCAGGGGTGGTCGGGCACGTCGCTCAGCCTCCTGGCGACGCCGCTTTGCTAGACGTTCGTCCCTTCGCTCCAGTATCTCCGCAGCACGTTTACCCTTCTTCTGTTCATTCCTCCTACGCTCAACCGCTAATTGCCAGGCAACTACTTCGGGATCCGATGAGTCAAGCTTCTCCGCTCTTCTGCGCTGTTGAGCAGCATTTGCGCTCTCCTTCTCCATGGCTATACCACACTGGCAAACGCCAGTCAGAAGCGCAGCGGCTCCAGCGCAGTGTCAGACGGCGACTGCACAGCGAGCGCGCGCCGGCGCCAGTGCGTCTACCACGGCTACGACGTCACTCCTCTGGAATGCGCAGACCGGCGGCGGTGAGTCGCGCGCGGCGGCAGCGCAGTGCGCGAGAGGTGCCGGCTCCGGTGGCTCCGGTGCGCAAGCTGTGTGACATCACTGATCCTTGCGCATGCGCAGCACGGCCCTTGACGTGCCGCGCGAAACGGGCTTGGCTAGGCCCGTGTAGCTAACGCTACAAAACGTTGCGGCTCTCTGGAAGGGGGTTCTTTCTGCCAGGAAAGCTGCGATGCAGCACTCGAGTTTCTCGAGGCCGGGCGTGGTCCGGCCCGATAGCTCCATTTTGTAAATATTATTCCCTGTGCGTAAGTCTTACTGTGCAAAACAAGACTTATGCTCAGGGCAGAAGTCTTGTATATATTATTCCCTGTGCATATATTATCCCTTGTGCCTAAGTCTTGTAAATATTAAGTGTATATAAAGTCTCCCTAGTCACCAACCTCCTCGTCAGACTCCTCACCTCAGCCTAGTATTCAGCCTCTGGCTGAACGGAAGAAAAGAAGAACTCGCAAAATTGCTCCATATATGACGCGAGCCGAATGGGGAGCTCGCATACAGGCGCAAAAGGCTGCCTTTTAAGATGCGGACACAAATGCGGAGCATCAGGGTTTACCCGTGGAAACATTCTCAGTACATGTGGTGGCGGCCTTCCACGGCTGAGGGTGTCTGCAGCTGTTGTCGGCGTCACATAAGTAAAAACGGCACCTTCAGCATTTACAAGCTATAATGTTTCTCATCAAGGAACGATGCATTACAGAAAAAGTGAATTACAGTGACAGTTACCAAGTAAAAAAAAAGTAATCACTAAACAAAAATCTAAACAAAGTGATTGACGATGAATACATGGCAAATGTGACTTGTTTAATAGAAATACTAAAACCGAATCAAAGATTATTCCTTGCCGACATTCCGAGATCACTAATTACTCCCAGACTTTTGCTGGAAACACATGCAGTGCTGCAGGCAGTAAAATAAGCATACACTTGTCTACACTGGCTGTGGTTGGTTCATCAGCGGCGCTGCATCGCTCAAAGTTTGGTTTCCTAATGTGATTCTCTCTAACAGTGTTTTACGAAATTCTACAAAGGAGGGTTGGGAGGCGTATTTGAAGAAACTAAAGTTTGGCAAGTAACGATGGCCGATACTAAGGCCAGATTTTGCTATTCCATAATTGCGTTATGGAGGTTGATGTTTTTAACATGTGTGTTAAGCTAACATTTGGTTTAATGATCGTATAACTCGGTCTCCTGCCTGTACACTTATATAGTACGTTATAGCTGCATGGATCCATATTAGCATTCTGGCTATGGGTCGAGATACTGGGCATTAGCTATGTGCATTAGCTATGGGTCGAGATATTTATACCATATTGTTCTTTGGCTCAGTTTCGTCTAAGAATGTTCAATTCAATCCATTTCAGTTGAAAATGTCTATACCGCCTCTATGGTGCAAGTGCGACTGCGGCGCACGTTGCGGAGCTTCTTGCCAGACGACAGAATAATGCTGATGTGGCACTACACGTCTAGTAAAGCATAAATGCAGCCTCACTAAATCGTTTGAATATATAAAGTATTGGAAAAAATACTTTAGTACATCACAGTATACGTATTTGGCCTTGAACTGCAATTTACTAGAAGCATAAACAAAGCGCGTATATATGTAACAACTTTATAAAACTAAAGCAAACTGAACTGGCTTACTTTCCGACAGCTATATCCCGTTTATCAAATGAGTTATTCCGCATCCTAAAAGAAAACTGCACTTACATTCTAAAGTATTTCCTCTCCTCTAGGGATTATATTGCTCTCTTATCCTGCCTGTCCTAAGGTATTTCACAAGAAAAATAAAAAGCTATATCACGTGAATACATTTGAACGTCATTCGAACGCTGACGCGCTCATTCAAGAAGACCGGGTTTCCGTTCAAATTATAGAGTTTAACTTCGAAAATGAACGCGCGACACTTTGTGAACACAAGGCCCAAGAGGTGGAAGAACACGCGGTGGTCGGATGTTTCGCCGACGGCGGCTCATATACAACAACCACCATGTCACCCAAGGAGGTTGTACATGAACTTCACGTACAACCTCCTTGGTGACGCCACATGCGCTGCTCTCACCTTCCACATTGCTGCTCCCGCTGCTGTTGCTCCTACGGTGATGAGATCGCTTGTGTCCACGGCGGTCGTCGGCGGGCCTTTTATACAGGCCGATCCAATGCGGCCGAGCGTGCACGGTGTGGCCGGGATGCATATGCAAAGGCGGCGACGGTCCAGATGCAAGCACTTTCTGTATTTCGGCGCGTGCCTCTGCTTCATCCTTTCCCTCGTGAATGAATTGGTCGCACACGAGCATTTGCTTCCAACAACATTTAAAGATGAACGTTTAACGAAGCGTCAGCGCGATTTTGCAATACATCATGTTGCCCTTGCAGCGAGGGGTTGGCAGTCGCAGAAGAAAGTGCTGGTTTTTTTTCTGCCACCTCTTTTGTACTTGCATGCATGACTCAGTACCCTCTAGACGAATCCCTACCAACGAGCTCCACGTCATGTCGTCCTATGCTTCGTTTCTAAACTATATAGAGCCATATACGTAGGTTGACAGGCAGGGATCAATCTGGGCTAATTGAACACGTGGATTGAGATTTAGGTACGCAAAAATTAATCGGGCACCTGCGTGATCAAAATTCGTGAAGCCTGTGCGAGTAACATTCCAGCTCTACACATCATGACCTCGAACGAAATTGAGCCGCAGATTAGGGCTTCTAAGTTATGCGGCTAGGGGAGGGTGAGGGGAATACCACTTACACTGACTTGCTAACTGACACCTCTTCACTGAAGTGGTGTCGTTTTGGAATGCAGGAACGGTAGTGTCTCGCAGCAGAAAGCCACGAAGGCTGCGCTCAAGTTCTTGCGCGCAACGGGCCTCATGAACCGTCTCTGACACATGGTGTGCTTGTGTGTGTGCGCGCGATTTGACCTCTCTCTTTCTCCCTTTATTATTTTCTTCCATACCTTTCTGTCTACCTTCACCCCAGTGCAGGGAAGCAAACTGGATATTTCACTTCCGGTTAACCTCCCTGCCTTCCGCCCACCATCTCTCTCTCTCTCTCTCTTCACTGAAGATATAACCGTGTTCTTCTATTTAGCTACACTATCCTCCAGTCTGTGCCCTTGTTATGAAATATCAAATTAAGAAATGGCTAAAATTTTCTTCGCTTGTCTGCTTCTCGTTACCGGCAAGCCTTTCTTCTACAATGTGCATCCCTCTTGTACTTTCATGTTACGCATGTTTTACTTAGTGGTAAATTGGGCCCACACTTTGTCATAGTGTCTTTGAGAGGATATGGCACTACGATGTACCAGGATTTCAGAGCGTGTATGAGGTGTACAGTGTTGAGACAGCGGTAACCCCTTACGCGTCTTCGTATGCAGGAAGTAAACCTCCAGATGAACTCTGGGAGAAGCTTGTGTCCGTCACACACCAGAGGGGAACGTTAGCAGTGGGCTGGACCTCCTGCCTCGGGACAAGACAGGTCGAGCCGCCAAACCCATCACTCGAACGGACGCCTCTGCGACACCCGGTAGTGGATCGACAGGTACACAAGACGCCCACAATTGGGATGACAGGCGTAGGAAACACGAGCGTTGCAAGTTTTACTCCAAAACTGGAACGAAAGCTCGTTCTTCGTCCCTTCCTAATTTTGCAACGAGTTCCCTTTACAAGTTCCTATGATGCGACAGGAACCCGGTCCATCTACATATCGAAAATCAGAACTTGTCGTTACATGAACGATACATTTCACCTCTTGAATTCAATATAGTGACGAATAATCCCGGGGCGAAATAAGGCGTGTATTCGATCCGATAGCATACGATTCGACAGCGCACAAGGTAGGCGAGTATGGTTTTCGCTGTCACACATCAAACGAAAGTCCGCACTCTCTATCTCTTACGAGGCTCATATATATTACGCTTTGAGATAAAGTTTACTATTTGAAACGAAAACAAGAAGATTAGTTCGTTTTTAGTAGATAACAGTTGAGTGATCTTCCGTAGAACTGTATATGAATCCCTGTCCTCGTGTGGCTTGTGTACCGCCTTTACTCATTCTAAAGGCGTGTGTTTTAAGGTGACGAACAAAGCAACTTCCCCACATGAAGTCAATAATTATCCTTCATACATGCGAATATCGTAGCAAGTGAATGCGGATTTCACAACGATTCTTTCCGAAGTCCGTTCGTTCCACCTTCCACCAGCAACTCCTATGCCACTACTTCTGCGTTCGTCAAGGTAGGCCAATAAATGACCACTGCGGATGGAAAATAAAAGAGTAGAATAGAAGAGAATAAGGCTAATTATTACAAGGTATTACTCATTTTACCTTACGGAAATATTTAGCTGTCGAAGTGCAAGAAGCCCTACCGTTGAGCATAGCCAAGGGGGAACGGATCAATGACTTGTTTCTTTGTTAGGCACCACCTCACGAATCTAACAGCGACGCCAGGAAAAGCATAGGGGAAGTTTTTGCTGCGGTATGGTAATTGCGGCATAGATGGAAAGGAATTCAAGGGGACGAAAAATCACACATGCCAAAAGCCGTGGGAACCAAACACACAACCTTGGGATAACGCGTCCGATACTCTACCAACAAAGGTAATGTGGCGGTAGTTCCATCTTCCAATTTATTCGATATTTCTGTGCATATTACTGCTTTCAGTGCTAGCGCCACTTGTAGCCATTGCGGTGGGGTGGCACACTTTAATTTCTAGAAGGCTTCACGTACGCGTAGTAGGTTGTAGTATTACGAAATGGCTGCTGATGAATAAACCCTAGCGTGATACCTGAAGGCACCAAGTCTGCGAGAACAAGACCCACGCTACGAAATAGTGAAAAGTTTGGGCATCGAGATATGGTTTCTTTGTTATATTTAAACAGCTTGGTCACTCATGCGCGGGCTGTTACCTACGCTTATGACGTGGGTGAATGTGTAGCAGCAGTAGTAGGCGCGGCGAGTCGAGGCTTCGACATTTGCGCAGCACATCTTCCCTTGTGTGAATTTTGGAGTGTCGCTGCTCTTCTCCTCCACTGTAGTGTCACTTCTCACAGGGGAACCATAATCAGACCCTGGCTATCTCGCATGACGATGTGCGGGAGACGACCGCCATGAAAGTGGCCACGGAAGCGCCAGAGCGATGCATTACGAAACCATAGAAAATTCACAAGGTGTCCTCAACGGCGTAGCGAAAGCAACGTGCAAGCTCGTGGATTGCCAAGTGGAGGTAGCGTACTGCACGCCTGCCCCTGAAAACAAAACAGTGGTTGTGTGGTCAGACGGTGCATTAGTACATCCTCGCAATAGATATGGAGGTATGATCCACACGTAAGAGAGAAAGAAGCGAAAAATTACGGCCAATATTACATGAAGTATGGGAACCACTGCAATGTGAAGCAGTCAGAGAGGAAGTTGCCTATGCCGAAGTCTTAGGCATTCAGGCTATTGTTACGTGTGGGATCTACGTCATTGTGCAGAATGATTGGTTGGGTGCATAACGTGTGCTTTGCATGCACGTAGACAGCACTGTGGCTGTTGCGCGATGTGGTGTCAGTGCACGTTTGTACGCGCACGTCTGTTTTCTCGAAGATCAAGGCAACAATATTTTTATTCCTCTCTCAATAAATTCAGTTTATCAAGACATCACAGGACACATTACAAAACTCAGAACAGTGATGCTGTGGGGCGAAAGCAAAACGCCATTAAGGCTTCACGAAGGCTTTCGCACCATTTGACAACATAGGAACAGCAGCATGAAATCATGAGTCATTATACAAAATAAAAACATGTACTTCAGGGTCATGCCGATTTGCATTTTAATAACATGTAGAAAAACATTTAAAAAAGGGACAGTATAAGTAGTTTATTGTAAGAAACTTTAATGTTAGTGGCAGTAAGTAGCTCATCATTTGGCGACCATAGTTAGTACGTGTGTAAGGAATTTTCCAGTCATCAGTGGCTCGCGCGCTATAAGGGCAGGTATAGGGTGCCAAACGCGCTACATCAGTAAGAAAAGAGTCGTGATTCTTTCGGGAAGTACGATATCGCTTCATTAAAATTGTAGTGTGCATGTCAGGCATTGGTTGTAAATTAAGGGCTTCGAAAATGGATTTGGAATGCTCATCGAGAGGAACACCTGTAATTATGCGCACCGCTTTTTCTGTAATCTATATATTCGGCCTAAGTTCTTTTCCGATGTGGTGCCCCATACTAGATAGCGATAGCTTAATGTATATTGAAATATGGAATCATACAGGGTGTTTTTTTAGCTGCAACACATTTTTT
The DNA here is from genome assembly GCA_013339685.2 of Hyalomma asiaticum. Lineage (NCBI taxonomy): Eukaryota > Metazoa > Arthropoda > Arachnida > Ixodida > Ixodidae > Hyalomma > Hyalomma asiaticum. Next base: position 8,140 of record JABSTT010006195.1, on the reverse strand, counting down.
AAATTAGAAAAACATAAATCGCGGGAATGTCTTGTGTACCATTCGAGTATACGGAATGGCGGCCTCTAGATACAGAACAATTTCCGCACTTGCGCGCATAATTAGCGAAATTACGCTAAAAACTTTTTAATTATTAGTAGTTGGTGGCTACAGCAAATGAGTACTTTGGAGCCCGTCCTCGACACTACCTATCCCAACGATCAAATTTTCAATAGCGGAGCGCATGTCGGAGGTACGCGAACAATTAGTTCCCCTTGGCAGGCTCCTTGATACCGAAACTGGGCGCGAAAAGAGCGTCTGTGACGTCGATGTCGCCGCCTCCCCGGATTTCGTCACTCGCCCGTGGAGCCCAACGCCGCAGATAACAAGGAGATAACGCATGTTGCTTGCGCAGCCGGAGCGGCGGTGACCACGGGCGAGTGGCGAGTGACGAAAGCCGTGGGGGCGGCGACATCGACGTCACAGACGCTCTTTTCGCACCCAGTTTCGGTATCAAGGAGCCTGCCAAGGGGAACTAATCGATCGCGTAGCTCCGACATGCGCTCCGCTATTCAAAATTTGATCATTGGGATAGGTAGTGTCGAGGACGGTCTCCAAAGTACTCATTTGCTTTAGCCAGCAATTACTGGTAATTAAAAAACCTGGCAGATCCCACGTGCAGTGGGAATCAAGGAAATGCGAAGCACGCATAAGGAACGTAAAATGGATTTGCATTGTTGTCTCGCTATACCGAGTTTGGTACATATGAAGTTAGCGAAACGGCAGCAAGAGCACCATGACTGTGGCATGCAAACCATGCCGCTCATACACGCATGTCATGAATCTAACGTTATGACCTGTCATTTACGTTCGTCATGCAGTCGTGTTGTGCCATAGCAATTTTGGTATACATCCCATTAAGGAAACGAGTGGCATGTAGATCATGCCGCTCATGACATGCATGTCACAATTTTCATGTTATGACCTGTCAGTTATGATCTTCATGCAGTCATGTTGTGCTAAACCAATTTTCGTATACATCCCATTAACGAAACGGCAGTATAGCGCCAGGACCATAGCATGTAAATCATGCCGGTCATGACACGAGTGTCATGATTCTAATGTTATGACCTGTCATTTACGTTCGTCATGCTGTCGTGTTGTTCCATAGCAATTTCGGTATACATCCCATTAACGAAACGCCTGGCATGTAAATCATGCCACCCATGACATGCATGTTATGCTTTTCATGTTATGACCTTTCATTTATGTTCGTCATGCACTCATATTGTTGCATACCAATTTTCCTATACATCTCATTAACGAAACGGCCAAGAGAGCACCAAGGTCGTGGCATGTAAATCATGTCCCTCATGATATGCATGTCATAATTTTCGTGTTGTGACCTGTCATTTATGTTTGTCATGCAGTCATGTTGTGGCATGCCAATTTCCGTATACGTCCCATTAACGAAACGCGTGGCATGTAAATCATCTCGCTCATGACATGCATATCATGATTTTCATGTTATGACCTGTCATTTATGTTCGCCACGCAGTCATATTGTGGCATAACAATTTTTGTATACATCCCATTAACGAGACCACCAGGAGAGCGCCAAGACTGCGACATGTAAATCATGCCGCTCATGACACACATGTCATGATTTTCATGTTATGACCTCTCATTTATGTTCGTCAGGCAGTCGTGTTGGTCAATACGAATTTTCGCATACATCCCATTAGCGAAACGGCCAGGAGAGCACCAAGACCGTGGCATGTAAATCATGCCGCTCATGACATGCGTGTGACGCTTTTCATGTTATGACCTGTCATTTATGTTCGCAATGTAGTCATGATGTGGCATACCAATTTTCGTAAACACCCGATTAGCGAAACGGCTAGGAGAGCATCAAGATCGTGGCATGTAAATCATGCCGCTCATGACGTGCATGCCATGATTTTCACGTTATAACCTGTCATTTATGTTCGTCGTGCAGTCATGATGTGGCATACCAATTTTAGTACACATCCGATTAGCGAAACGGCCAGGAGAGCACAAAATCGTAGGCGGCTAGATAGATAGATGGATACGCTCAAACTCGCCGAAGTTCGCTAAGAAATGCTTCGCATTTAAAAGTTAATTAGGGTAATTTCGCTAATTATTTGCACAAGGGCGGAAATTATTCGGTATATAGAGGGCGCCAATCCGTATGCTCGAATGGTACACAAGACATTCCCGCGATTCATGTTTTTCTAATTAAAAAAATGTGTTGCAAGTAAAAGAAAACACCCTGTATAGTAAGACAGACAGACAGACAATGAGTTTAATTTTTTGTAGCAAGAGGATACGCAAGCGCGATAAGGTACCTAGAGTATGAGAAAGTTTAGTATGGACAAGTTACATGCGAGTTACATAACGCTTTTGTGCATATCATAATAGGCGCCGTTTGTTTGAGTATTCTTAAAGGGGAGAAAGCAAAGCTGCACCGAAGCATGCTAAGTGAGATCAGTACGCGTCTATTATTTCTTGCAGTGCTAAAAGATCAGTTAACACAAACCACAAGAACACTCGTCGTTAGGTGAGCACCACGCCATCAAAATGCTGGTGTAGTAAGCTTATTTACGTTATTTTTATTCGTTATTTATCAATACTGTCAGCCATGATAGGTTCAGACAGTAGTCGGCATTTAAACAGAAATCAGGTAAATCTGTAAATTATTACAGATCATATGCATGCAACATAGCGAATAACGGGAGTTTTGCAATAGGCATGATTATGTGCATAATACATCCAGGAAGTAACCACACAGTATGCAGTAGAGAACCCTTATTCAGCGCAAGAATAAATTTGTGCAGTAAAAATACAAAATAATAAGAAAGAACGCCGTGGCGGCGTCGCGATACGTACAAAAAACGTCCAAAATAACCACAGGGAATCACGAAATGGTACACAGTAATGGAAATGTTAAACAATAAATAAGAAAGTGAAGCCCTACGGACGCTGCGCGTGTGTGCATTCATTTGATGTGTTAGACTACAAGCTGATGATCCAAAACACTCCAGGTGCAACTCAAGCGTCGAGATTAAATATATTGCGGCATGTCATACGACAAACTGCCCTAAGATGCTGGGAAATACTAGTGATTTAGCTGGAGCTCCGATATGAATGAGTCCACAGAGTGCCAGCAAACAACGTCATCTGGAAGCGAATTCCACAGATCCGCTTTAGGAGGATAGGAGTATTTTAACGTGTCACAGCGCTAAACATAATGCCTTATACATTTAGGACGCTTAGCTCTGCTGGAACGATGTCCAGGGACGGCCAAGTAATCAGATTTGGTTAACTTTTCAAGGTCGTCATACAATAGATAAAGAAATTTTAAACGCGCCACCTTTCTTCGATAAGCAAGCTGTCATGCCATAAATATTTCCCGTATGTGAACCTGTGTGTTCTGTTTTGGATGTTTTATAATGCCAATTTTATATATTTTAGCGTGGGTTCAATGCTATGCTGGCGTATTTTAATATTGGTCTAACGAGAGTCTTATAGGCCGTTAAATTTCCAGAGGGAGAAGCTGTCACCACTTTTCCTCGGAAGAATCGGAGTTGTTTAAATTCCTTTGCGCGAATTTTATTGACGTGTAGATCCCATTCCCAAGAATTCGTTATCGTAAAGCCAAGGTACTTGACTGAGTTCACATGCTCCACAGAGGCATAGATTAATTTGAATGTGAAATCCAAAGTTTGCTGTTTCGAGTTGCACTAATGCACATCTTTTTCTATTTGCATTAATTTGCATGCCCCACTTTTCGCCCCGAGCGCTAAAATTTTATATAGATTTCTTCAGTATTACCGATCACCATCCTCTTAAAAGATGTATAAATACCGCATTCATCTGCAAAAAGCCTTATTTTCACCTTCTTTCTATGCAAGAGTAGATATAATTAATGTATAATAAAATAGTATAGGTCCCAAAACTGATCCCTGCGGGAGAGTAGAGTTAACAGCAAGATGGCCGATCTAGCGTCTTCTACAGAAACAAACTGGAACCGGCCAGAAAGGTAGGTTTCAACCGATGAGATAATTTCAGGGTTAATCCCTAAAAACTTGAGTTTATTCATGAGTAAAATATTTGGCACGCAGTCGAAAGCCTTTGAGAAATGTTATGAAAACAGCATCAGCCCGTTGCCCTGAGCCGAATACTACAGATAAGTCTCGTATAATTTCTACAAGTAGGATAACATTTGAAAGCTCTTGCCTGAAACCATTTTGTCGGAAGTACTATAGGTTATTTTCTTCCAGATAGTCTATTAGCCTTATTTATTATATGTTCTATTAATTTGTAACATGTGTCTACGAGGTGCATGTTTTCACCTTTGTGAACTGGCATGACTTTCGCACACAACCAGTCTGCGCGGGTATAGCCGTCGTACATGAATGGCGGTGTCATTCCTCAGCCCCTCATTTGCCCGTGTTCGAATTCTACGTTAGGTCATTACAGTACGCATGCATGTATATACTTGTTACGTTTACAGTGCAATCGCAAGCTAGCACAGACGGTGTTTCTCTCTCGTGTGTAACCAACGCAAAGTGTTATAAAATTTTCTGCGTCTAGTTTTCTTTGTCCTGCAATGTTAACATTCAGTCGCCTGGGGCACACAGGAAAGTTTCCCTACCCTGGAACTGCGTGTGCGAGACACAAGCTTCCGTACAATCGTTAATAGTCAAAAGTTCAATCAGAGCACCTTGGGATCATCTTCATTAATATTTAATGCGCTTAATTTCACAAGTGTTATGCCAGCTTCCGTTCACTTATTGCACCTTCGGTTAATTTCTATTCTAACTTGGTTCACTCGATTGGCTTCACTCACGCTTTAATTTACGTGTGGGCCACAGCTCTAAGACCTGCACTGCCCACGGCACCGCTGTAAAACCGTTGCTGCTTATGTTCGTTTACGCGGAGTGTCAGCGCGTGCCCACATATAGCTTGGATGCAAAAAGAGCGAACGATGGTGGGCTCTCGGGCGTCTTTTCCGTCCTTTCTTCCATGCTACTAACACATGCGCTAAAAATATTCGTTTAAAAAGAAGTCACTCGGATGGAACCCATGTCACAATGATATGGGTCGTTATCGCATCGTTAGAGCAGAAACTGCAGAATGTACCCCGACCTGAGAGAAATTTTCTACATCTGCGAATGGTGCTGCAAGATGAATTGCCGCAGCAGGAAAGAGCAGTTGCTCTGGTATGGAGCAAATCCCATCCACCAACAATTCGTTAGAGTAACAGTCGATTTGCCAGCACTCCCTTGTCCAGCTTCTTGTTGCGGTACACATAGACCGTATTACGTTCTGCCACTTATATGCCAATAAGGCACTATGCGTTCTGCAACTACTCTTTCAGCTCTCCCTCCGAGTGATTTTGACTGTGCAAACAGAAATGGTTTCCTTCTAACGTCTCGTCTCGGGAGCGGCCAGGTGCCAGGTTTCCGTGTTTTCGTTAACGCGACCTTGGTACTCCTTTCTGAAGGCAGGTTCGGGTGTAAGTACACGGGTTCCCAACGGCTCCTCTCGGGCGCGGCCGGGCGCCAGCCGTCCATGTCTTCGGTTATGTGACCTTGCCTTTTAGAGGAAAGCTCTTTTTGATGGTCGTGACGCGGCGACGCGCGCTCCGAATGCGAGGGGAGCGATGACAATCACCGGTTTTGGTTCCCGTAACCGTTCAAGGGGACAGTGGCGGTCTGTTCACAATTACTTTAACCAGCGGCACGGCTTTCGACTCGCCTAGTGTGGGGATTACGGCGTGAAGCCGCCAGGACGACAACACCGATAGAAACGTAGCTTAAACGTGACGTCACGACTGCCCCGCAGTCAGACCGACGGACATCCTGGAGGACCATGGGGACCACTTGTTGGTTCGTTCTGTGCAGCGCCGTTCATATATTTGCTGACTCGACCATGTTTTCTTTCCTTTTCTCTAACTTTCTAGGCGCAAAGTTGCCGCCGTACCTTGCTGAAAGCTTGAAGATAAAGCATTCTTCTTCTTCTTCTTCTTCTTCTTACCGTGAGTTAATCGCATCGGGCACGATATTTGTGTGAGCAAAGGTGCGAACGCGCGACGTTCTCGATCCCTACCCGGAGCGGCCGGACGCTGAAGGGCACCAGCACTGTGTACTTGAAGTGACGTGCGGGGGCATCGTCAACAACTTCGTTTTTCTTCGTACGGCTTTCATCATTAATTTCCGTCAACGACTGGCCTTGCACTGCATAGACGCGCCAAGTGCCGATCGACTTCGCGAATGACGCTGCACCAGCCTCGCCTTTCAGCGGGCGCCGTCCTTTCACGCTGTCGCAGCGCGCTGTTCATGATCTGCGCTGCATCAGTGTAGAAACGTCAGTGCCCCATCGGTATTTGCGTCTTCCAAGATCTTACATGTGTAGATCTTACACATGGAATGCCTACGAATGCAGTTTCTGCTGTTCTTTCATCATGTCCCTAAATTTCAGTCATAAAAAGTTTCCGACGAATGCGATCCTTCCCAAAGCGAGATGTGAGCGCAGCCGTACGCGTGTGTGTTAACGTGGCGATATGCTGAGCAAAAGAATTAGATATCTACGTTCTCCACTAGCAAATATAGCTTGCTGCGCCGACGAAGCACTTCCACCGAGTACCTCACCCACTGTTAACAGAAGCTCGATCGCCCTTTGAAGTGCGATGAGCTTCCCTTTCGTCTGCGCGAATAGCTGGCTTCCCCTGATTTGTCGAAGGTCGTTCTTAGGAAACTTTCACGGTAGCCCAGCCGGCCCAACACCGCCGGCCTCGGCCAAAGTGCGTCGCGTGGCTTGAGGCGCACGAGCCAGGACATCTTTCGCTGAGCTCGTTCGCGATCGGTTACGGCGGCAGTAGACTCAGACGATGCTCAAGGCTGGAACAGGCGAATAACTCTGCTCGAAAAACATTTCTAGGCTCTCCTACACACTTGGATGTATCACCGTGTTCGTTGTCGCGATCGGTGCGCTTGATACGTGCCAGCGACAAACTGCGCTGCCTCGGGCTTTTAGCATCTTCTTGCGGCCGCATTGACTGCGTAAGTCTTTTGGAACATGAAAAAGGTTTGTGTTCTTTCATACTCGTCTCGTCACTGCTTTCCTGATGTTCAAGCACTCAAACACAGAGCATAGCACCGTGGCTAACCAGAGGGAGTACAGAAACGCGTAAGCGTCCGCACTTTCCCTGCCGTGGCTGGTCCTCCACGATGGCGAAACGGTATCCGCAACTTCTGGTCGTGACGTAGGTGCAAGGCATGTATACCATGTATACGCCATGCGCAGCGCCTATAGGGGCGCCACTGAAAGCCGCGTAGCGGCGGCCGTTGGAACCGGTGGTGGGTCGCGTAGCAGACGCCTCATTTCACTGCAAGCATCGCGGAAGGGCGCGCGTGCGATTTGCCGCTTGTGCGCATCCCAGATAATTACTTTTGCGGCGATAGTGTGTGCAAAGGAGCTGCACATTATAATAGTGGACATGTGTCCGATGTCACAGCTGTGTGGGACGACAATGTCACCCTACGCGCCAAGTGTTTGCCACAGACAAGCGTCAACAAGCTTCCCTACGAAGTGGAGCTCATCGCACCGCTTTCTTTATAACGTCCCGATCACTAATGTCTGCATGCGTTGACGCGTGAACCAACGTTTTTTTCTCGACACAGTAGCTTCGTTTACTTGCCATGTGTTTATATAGTAGATTTTGAGGGATCGCTGTCGCACCGGCGCATGAATTTCACGGGTGCGGCCACGCGAAGGGTCAGCGTTGGTAAACTGAAACCAGCACGATAAACTTGTAAGTATATATCTCGGCAGCTTGCGCTAGTGGCGCGAGACTGAGTCAAAGCGGAGCTGGTGGTCACCTAGCTTGTCGTAGCAGCTTGGCTACGTATTTGCTAGGTTTTTTGCAACCTATTACCAAGTGTTGCAAAATGGCGTTACATTCTACGCGATCGTCAAAGTCTTAAATGTGCACAGGTGCCATGTTTTACAGCCAATATGCAACTTGAGGCGAGCGCACAGCGAGCATTCTGCACCGGTGATCGCATATATTCCAGTGCCATCAATAGGTAGAATGCAGCCAATTTCGTGCAGCACACGTGTGATTCCACGGCGC